>LR738709.1:666147443-666172521 GCA_902687465.1 Secale cereale | reverse complement strand
ACTATTTTATTTTATTTAGTTTTATAATACACAAAAGTTGTACCTAAATTTGTATCCTAATTATACCTCTACTACAAAAAGTTTAACCCTCCAATTAAAATAGTTTAACATTTTATTAATTATAAAAAGCATTCAATTAATTCTTTTGCTATAGTTTTATTTATTTTGGGACATTCAAACACTTGTTAAAGATGTTGGTTTCTCCACCATTATTACTTATGCATTATTTGTCACAACAAGAACAATTTGGTTTTAATAATTGAAACTTTTATCATTTGACTTTAATTCAAATTTAGATTTGAACCGGTTTTGAACTAACGTGAGATTACCCGCAGTAATCGAGGTGACGTGGCATCATTAACAAAGAATTACTGTAGCTTGATTATCCGGGCGTCACAGGGATGCAACCACTTCGGGTTTAGCTGCCATTTGGTTTATCAAAGTGGTTTGTGTGTGGGACATATCGGAAACTTGGGTCTCAGTGATAGTGAGTCTAGTCTGGAGGTTAGAAATCTCAATATTTATGTTCTCTAATCGTCTACTAATGTCTTGCAAGATAGCAGTATGCTCATTTAATTGCCTCGAGAAGGTTTTGTTTTGTTCATATTGGGTGTGCATGTAATTCTTAGTGGCCTTCTCTATTTCTAGCAGTTTCTCATAGCCAGGCAAATCTCTATCTTTTTGGATGGAGTTCTTGGTGCTAGGATAAGCATTGTTGTTCCCATAGGAATTAGAGGGGAACGGTCTAGGATTGTTACCAAAGTTACTCCTATAAGCATTGTTGTTAAAATTGTTTCTAGAGATAAAGTTCATATCTACTTGTTCTTGAGCAATCAAAGAATTTAAAGGAACATCACGAGGATCAACAGAAGATTGCTTCGAAAGTAGAGACATGATCAAGTCAACTTTTTCATTTAAGGAGGAAATCTCATCGACAGAGTTTACCTTCCTACCTGTTGGAGTGCGTTCGGTGTGCCATTGGGAATAGTTGGTCATCATCTCATCGAGAAGCTTTGTGGCAGCACCAAGTGTAGTTGACATAAAAGTTCCTCCCGCGGCCGAATCTAACAAGTTCCGCGAGGTAAAGTTCAAGCCTGCATAAAAAGTTTGGATAACCATCCAAGTAGTCAAACCATGAGTAGGGCAGTTCTTGATAAGAGATTTCATACGTTCCCAAGCTTGGGCAACGTGTTCATTATCCAATTGTTTAAAATTCATTATGTTACTTCTAAGTTGGATAATTTTAGCAGGTGGATAGTATTTTCCGATAAAAGCATCTTTGCACTTGTCCCATGAATCTATGCTATTTGTAGGCAAAGACTGAAACCAAATTTTAGCTCCTCCTCTCAAGGAGAAAGGAAAAAGCTTAAGCTTAACAATATTACCATCTATTTCTTGGTACTTTTGCATATCACAAAGTTCAACAAAGTTGTTTAAGTGTAAAGCAGCATCATCTCCAGCACCGGAGAATTGATCTTTCATGACTAAGTTCAGTAAAGCAGGTTTAATTTCATATGAAGGTGCTGAAGTGGCAGGTGTGGTAATAGGTGTGCTGATAAAGTCATCGTTGTTGTGACTAGTGAAGTCACACAACTTGGTGTTCTCGGTGGAACCCATAGTAGCAAGCAAGCAAGATAACTATTTTTGTGATTTTCGATAAAAGGTACTAAAGCAAAAACTGAAAGGTAAACTAACTAGACTAAAAAGCAAAGGTAAAAGATAGCATGCAACTCCCCTATCATGAAGAGTGGAGTCCCCGGCAACGGCGCCAGAAAATACTCCTTGATGGGCCTCTAACCCCTCGTTGGTTACCCCAAGTGGAAGGTGAAATATGCAGTGTTGTGGAAGTGTTTTCCCTTAGCAAAGATGCCAAGGATCGAATCCCCAGAGACTCCTAGGTTCAACAAGTAGGTGTCAACTGCTAACGGCGCCAGATATTAGCAATCAACGTGGACCTGCACACAGATACAAATAACTTTGCTCCCAACGAGTACAGAGAGGTTGTCAATCCCTCCGGCCTTGTAGTTCACAAAGGATTAAAAGCAAATGATAGTAGTGATAGATAATGTTTTGCAATAGTAAATAAAAGCGAAAAGTAAATAGCGGATGTGATCAATGATGGTAATATGGACCGGAGTCTCATGATGTTCACTAGTGATGTCTCTCTCCCAAAAGACGATAAAACAGCTATGTGAGGTAAACGAATTACAACTGGGCAATTGACAGGACCACAAACGCAAACCAATGCTGACTACATTGCAAGAAAGGTTGAGGTTCAAAGCATGGGCGGTACGCCAAAGTAAGTAGACCGAAATCCATCAATATCTACTACTAATCATCCACCTTGAGATATCTATCCAGAACATCTCGCTGGTATTAAGTTGCGAGCCCCACCCACAGTGTAAACTCAAAGCAAGAGACAACTGCATTAAAAGAACTTTGCGTAAAGTAAACAATCCTTGCACCCGCGGGCACAAGCACCGTTGTTTTCCCCCTTGTGGCAACAACACATCCCCTAGACTCATGTTTCTGTCACTCAAGCTAGTCATCGAGGGGCATGAACCCACAATCAAGCATAACGTTCCCTCTTGGAGTCACTACGTATCACTTGGCCAAAGCAATAAATAACAACGGAGAACATGCAAGAATTACTTACGAACATAAATATAAAAGAGGTAGATCAAATATATTACTCAATCACAATCTGAACATAATCTCATAATCCATCGGATCCCAGCAAACTCATCATAGCAACAGCATAAGGATTACATATGTGCTTCGATCATGTAGGGCAGCTCACGAGGACTAATTAGTGAAGCACAAGAGCGGGAGGAGAACATCACATAGCTACTGGTCATGGACTCATGGTCCAAGGGAGACTATTCACAACTCATCCGGGAGGCGTCCATGGTGGTGGAGAAGCTCCCGGTGGTGATCCTCCCCTCCGGCAGGGTGCCGGGAAGAGTTCTCCTGGTGCTCCCGATCTTGGAAGCGGCGGCGGCGGCGGAACAGAGATGAGATCGCGAAAAAAAGAGTTCCCGTCCCGAGGGTTTCGAAGGACACTCTAAATATATGCCAAAGGGGGGCACCAGACGGGCTTCGGGGGGCCCAGGCGCCCCCCCGGGCGCGGCCCAGGGGGGCGCGCCGCCAGGGCGCCTGGAGCCCTGGTGGCCCCCCCGGCTATACTTCGGGCGCAAGGTAGGTTCCGGAACGCTGATTTTTTATATAATTTTTCTGGATTTTTCCTAACAGTTCTCGTAATGTGAAAACCTGAAATACAAAATCAGCCGAAAACAGAAACTGGCACCGGGGTGCACTGGATTAGTAGGTTAGTCCAAATATGATCAAAAGTGTATGGAAGTGTATGAATATCATAGCAATATCACCCAAAAGTGGCATGGAGCAAGCAGAAATTATAGATACATTTTGGACGTATCACGCGCCGCCCGTGAGGAATCAATGGCAAGGCTGACCGGCGGCAGCCTTGCCACTGATTCCTCGCGGGAACCGAGGCAGTTGAGGGAAGACGAGACGCCGTGTCGCTGACGCGGCTGGCCCGCGGCTTTTTCACGCCCAAACGGTTCGCCCCGGCGCCCCCGGGCGCCCCCCAGCGCGCCGGGTTCGGCCTGGGTCTGCCGGCGCTGTTTTCAGCCCAGGCCGGCGAAAATCGGGCTCCTGGGACGCGACTGGACCGTTTTTTCAGCACCGGCGCACAAAAAACAATTAGGAAGGCCTTCCTGGGGCGCGGCTGGAGATGCCCTAAGTTTCCGTCACAGCGGAGCAAACTTATTTAAAACCAGAAACTTGTAGACGCATCCGTTGAGAAATCATAGATGTGGTGTTTTGACGTAGCGGGGAGTAGGATTGTTATTCTATTTACTCTTTCCATTCTGATGAATAAGAGCATCTCCAATAGCTTGTCTATATGAATGTCTATACTCGTTTACCACGACGTGAGTCCAAAACAGGCGTCCACCAGCTTGTCTATATGGTCGTCCAAATATACACATCGTCTAAATCGACCTCGACAATGTCCACGCCTGGACAATGTGAACGCGTTGTCTAAACTTTGCTGTAGTCATGATTTCTTCCTCTCCCTAGCGACGGCCCACCTGTCATGGTCCCTGTATATAGACGTTCTGATGCAAAACTGGACGTGTATATGAGAGAATCTTTTTAGACCATTGTCTATATGAATATATAAACATCCAAATATACACATGCTGTTGGAGATGCTCTAAGGTGTGTACGAATAACCGCAAATTCAGAATATTTAAAACCATCGTACCTCTTTGAGGGGTAAAAAAACACACACACACATGATGAATTGATGATCCGCATGCATAATTAACTCACGTGTTAGGGCATCTCCAGCCGTTGGCCCCTCAGGAGGGGCTAAAAATCGCCTCTGGGCGGCGCACCGACGCTAAACCGCGCACTGGGGGCGTGATGCCCCCCAGTCGCGACCTCCCACGGGTTTTTAAAATGTTCAAATTCAGCGCAAACACAAAGCAAACACGGGCAAGTTCGTTCAAATTTAAACATATTTTACAAAAAAGAAACTACCGCGGGCTACCCCCGCCGTCTCCCTCGCTGCCCGCCTCGCCGCCCGCCCACGCGGTTCTACATGCCGAGGAGGCTGTCCTGCTACATCCCTCCCCCGGTTGGCGCGGCGGGTTGGAAGGTCCGGGGGCGTCGTCGTCGTCGCTATCGAGGACGACGACACCGTTCTCGTCCTCGCGCCCACGTTTGCGGGCGGCGATCTCCTCCAGGGCTCGGCACTGCCGGACCATCTCCTCGCGTAGGTAGTCGTCGCACGACCACCGCATGGCGTCCTCGTCGGAGAAGCCGCGCCGGGCTATCTCCTCGTACTCCGGGGGGAGGCTGGACTCCGCCTTGGGCTCGACGAGGACGCCGGAGCTGCGGGTACGCGCGCTGACAGGCGTGTCCTAGGGCTCCGGCTTGACGGGGCGGAGGTGGAGGCAGGGAGAGCCGCCGGACGAGGAGGAGGACACCCCGGTCTCCATGCGCCTCGGCGTCTAGGAGCTTCCCCGGCGACGTCAGAAGGACGGGGGAGCGGGGTACTCGAGGCGCGGCGTGTTGCCGCCCTCGATGTACTCGAGGATGGACTCCAACGTGTGCCCGGGCACGCCCCACCATCGGCGCCGGCCGTCGGCGTTGAACCTGCCGGAGGGCACGACGCCGTTGGTGGCCTCGAGCTGCTCGTCGTATCGGCGGCGGAAGTACGGCTCCCAGATTGGGCTGTCGGGGATGTACCGGGGCCCTCCCTCGCCGCACACGGCAGGGACGAGCGGATGCGTGCGATCTCCGCACGCCGCGCCGCGCCGGTGGGTACCGGGGGCACCGGCACGCCACCGGCGCTGATCCTCCACTCCCCGGGCACCCGCATGTCCGGCGGGACCGGGTACTCGGTCTCGAAAAGGAGGCGAGCCTCGTCCTCGTGCAGATGACGGCGCCCGAATCCGTTCGCCGCCGCGCCGTCGCCTGGGAAACGCTCGGCCATGCTTTCTCAACTGGTGATGGCGAGAGGAGGAAAGGGGGAGAAATGAGCACGTCGTCGGTGAATGATCGGGGCGAGTCTCTCCGGCGCGCTTGCGGTCGGCTTTTATAGGCGGAGACGCCGCGTGGTAGGCTTGGCCGGTGCGTTACGCGTGGCGTGATTGCGTGGCGGCCGAGGGACGCGTCGCCGAGCCTTCACTGCGCCGCCCGTGAGGCATCAATGGAGGCTGACCGGCGCGGCAGCTTTGGCATTGATTCGCCGCAGGAAACGAGGCGATGAGGACGACGAAGGGGCGAGAAGAGAGTAGAGTCACTGACGCGGCGGGCCCGTGGCTCTTCGCGCCAAAAACCATTCGCCCGGCGCCCGCGAGCGACCCCAGCGCGCCGGGTTCGGGTTGGGTCCGCCGGCGCCAATTTCGGCCCGAGCCGGCGAAAACTAGGCTCTTGGGGCGCGACTGGGCCGATTTTTTGACACCGACGGACGAAAAAACTCCTGGGGGGGCCTTCTTGGGGCGCGGCTGGAGATGCTCTTACTACCTCCGTCTTGGTTGTTGGTCCTCATTGTACTTTGTGCCAAATGTGGACCATGAAATTTAATTAACAAAAATATTCATGCATGTCACAAAAAATTATATCATCAGAAACTATGTTTAAATATGATCCGGCGATATAATATTTATTGACATGCATTAACATTTTGTTAGTTAAATATTTTATTAGAATTTGGCACAAATTACAAATGAGATCAATAAACCAGGACGGAGGTTGTACTATCCACCTCAGCTCGCGGCTAGACATATGCCCATCACATACATATTTTTCAGTCTGGCACCAAGAGAATGAGAACCATGCCTAAAAAAGAAATCGCTTTTAAATGCTCCGGACGTCGTTGTCCTAAGACGCACCCAAAAATGTGTATGTACCAGGCGACGAGCCCCGTCCCTGTTTGGAACAAATCAACAAAAGGCTGGCTGTTATTATTATTTTTAAAATAAAACCAAAAGGCTGGCTGCTGGTGTACATGGGTGCGCGCTGAGCCACGGAGACGACTCTTCGCTCTCGCCGCCGACCCGTCCGTGGTGCAAGCGACGGTGACAGATCGGAGACAGCTCCTCCCGAGCCGCGGGGCGTCCACGGACGGATATTTTTTGCTCTCCGGTCAACGTCGAAAACGTCAATTTCTCTTTGTGCTGACAACAATGACAAGTACTTGTGTGACGGTTGGCTTCGCTAAGCATAGTACTCCGCTTTCGATAGTTGGTGTTTAGCGTCGTGCATGACGTGTGCATGGTGTAAACGTGACACTTCTTGGTTCTTGTGCCGTGTCAATCGTTTAAAAAAATGACAATCATTCAAATCAATTAACAAAACACCGAACAAAAACTGTAACGACAGCGGGAGCAAATATCATGGAACATGACATGCCATGACTGGCCACCCTAATTACCAACACATGCTTCACACAAATGTTATCGTTATCATACCTCCTCTAGACAATGTCTACGGCTTCTCCACGACTGCCCAATAACGAAGACCTTATCATAACCACTGCGCAAAAGTCCACGTTGACCTGTGCCAAATAGCCAGACACACACGCCAGCGACCAGACATCTTCGCTTTCGTAGGCGAGCAACAATGAAAAAAAAAGGCATGGTGCATACCAAATTAGATCATGTGAAACTCAATGAGCAGACAAGCTAACTAAAACAACCTCGACGTAACCGAACCACCGCTCGACGTTGTCGACTTGGTTGGACACATGTCGACCACAGTGTCGTATACGCCCAGCCCCGAGAGAAGTGCGAACAAGATAAAAAGATCCTTCTCTCGTGGCTGGACGCATTAGGCCGATGTCATCACCTAACCCAGCCCCGGGGAAGCGACATTAGGCCGATGTCATCACCTAACCCTGACGGATAGGCTTTTACGCGAAGCACATGGTTTGATGGCAGGAGAGGTAACAAACTCCAAATGCCACACTACCGAATGGACGTTGTGACAGAGCCAAACTAATTTACCCAAGAGCAACCTTCCTCGAATGGCACATTGAACTCATGGATGAGCCTCAAGACAACAACTTAGAACAAGTGACTGAACTAAGAGCAAACTTGTTCTTTCTGGTGTAAACCAGTGACAACATAGGTGCAATCTAATCGCACTTTCGCCGGTGTGGTTAGATGTGGGAAATGGTACATTTTTATAATTTTTCATGGACAAAAGGTTTGATGGTGCAGTTTTCAACCGTAACATTCAACTTACATGTTTGTATTACAATTAGAGAAAAGTCTAAAATAAACCTTAAATTCATACTTCAAGTCTGAATCAAACCCTGAACTCAAAATCCTTGAAATTGGCATCATGTACTCTCTAATCCCGGTCTATCCTGGTTGATTTATGTCAAATACTTGTTTGTTAAACCGGGGAAAGGACTATCCCAGCTGGGATCACACTGTTCTCTCACTGACTATATGGGCCTACATGTCATATCCATATTCTTCCCTACATTATCTCTCCTTCTTTTCTGCTCTATAATATTTCTATGCAAATCCATCATCACGGTATGCTAATTTTAGATGAGTTAAAAAAGGAGACGGGGAATTAGGAATCAGAACTAGCCCAACTGGATGCCAACAAAACAATGAACAATTACACCACTAATCCATCACCTCCACTGTGTAAGAGAAACCGGTGTGCAGAGTGGAGCCGGGGTAGCGTGAGCACAACTGCACAGGAGATTCTGGCGGCGAGGTGCTCCTGCACGAACCGCCCGTGCGCACAGCCACACATGGGAGCATTGGGCTGGGAAGTGCCGAGTAAATAGGCAATTTTCCGATTAATTTAATTCAAGAAGTAACTACTAGCATGGCATTGACATAAATAATCGCATACTCATATTCAATCATGCAAGCACATACTACGCTAATTGTAGACAGATCTACATATAACGCTAGAATGCCTAAAACAGAAAACAGTAGGAGCGGGATAAACGAGTTATACCCTCCAGTAGGCCATGCAGAGGCCACGGCGGCGGTGACGGCAGCAGCGTCCTCGGCTGCCTTCTTGTCGGCTTCGATCTTCTCGGCGGCGGCATGTTCGGCGTCGGTGGACATGGTGATGACGAGGACGACGCGGACGTAGAGGAAGTAGACGAAGGCGAGCAGTCGCGTAGTCGCTTCCCAAAAACCTATTCGCCCCTCTCCCGTACAGGATCCAGAGAGGCGGGGTTTCGGAGACCTGCTCTCCCGTCGACCGTGTACGCGGCGGACGGGATGGAGTCACCGGCGGCGACAGCAGCAAAGGAACGACGACGGGCGTGGAGGCAGATGCGTTCTATTAGGCGGCTAGGGTTGGCAGCGCCCCACATATATATGTGCGGCCGCGCGTGGAGAGACGTGGGCTGAACCCACGTCCAAGTTGGTAGCCCACGATCCGACGTCTCAGATCGTGGCCCTACCTGTCAAAGACTCTCCGTTCCTGACCGGCAAAAAGAAGCGCATAGGAGTGAGCTAGGCTCGGCTCAATCCCGCGGCGCTGCGCGTCGTGGTGAGGCGTGGCGTGGCGTGGCGAGGGCCTCATCTCTTCCCAAGCTCCAATAGCATGAGGGAGAGAATCCCTTATAAACCACTCCAACTCTCCTTCCACTTCCGGGGTGAGACTAAACTTCCCACCACTTTGTCATGCCACCTACATGGGCCCTTAGAGATCAAATCTGAAATTGCCATATGGGCTCTAGGCCCATCTCATATTTCAACAATCCCCCACCAGATCTCGAGGGACCATTGTGTCCTCTGTTCCAATTACTGTTTCGATATAACAGTGTTTCAGCGAAGACCTGTTAAGGTTGAGCTTCACCTAGAGCAAGTAGCTACACTCCTTCACAACTGAACAATGGACTATGCCTTGAATTGTCAGTTTGGCGTAAAGAAGCTTCATCATATGTCTTACTGATTCTAGGCTGCCGAAGGCTGACCCCTCGGGTGGAGCATATAAGTCACACTCCTGGCCTGTTCATGAGCTTACTAGAGATCACCCCAATCTCATAGACTGTGACCAGCAATCGGGCTCATATAGGTGTGTTCCTCCAAAGATCGCTCTGTAGGATAGCATCTTGCTTATACATATAAGCCTTGAAACACATTAAGACAGTAGTAATCCTCCCATACAGTATTGAGAGTATTGCCGGAGTGGGTTAGTATAGTTACTCTCCTCTTGTTTTCCCAGGTCCTACTTCACGGGATCTCCAATCACATAGGTTGGGTTATCACCATGGCAACTCATGTGGGTCTCATACCCATCTCCCTCGATGCATTATCTATCACAACACGTGATAGCCCTTTTGTAAAGGGATCTGCCAGATTCTTAGCCGTATGGACATATTCCAACGCTATCACTCCAGAGTTTCTCAATTTTCTGACAGATTTTAATCTCATTCTTATGTGTTTGTTGGACTTCATGTTGTCCTTTGAACTCTTCACCTTGGTGATGACGGTCTGATTGTCACAGTTCATAAGGATAGCCGGAACCGGTTTATCAACCAATGGCAAGTCCATCAAAAGATCTCGAAGCCATCCCGCTTCGACACCAGATGTGTCTAATGCTGTTAATTCTGCTTCCATTGTCGATCTCGTTAAGATCGTTTGCTTGCAAGACTTCCAGGAAACAGCGCCACCTCCAAGAGTAAACATATACCCAGTTGTGGCCTTCATCTCATCAGCATCAGAGATCCAATTCGCATCACTATACCCTTCAAGTACCGACGGGTATCCGGTATAGTGAAGTCCATTGTTCATAGTACCCTTCAGATAACGCATAACTCTTTCAACAACATGCCAATCACTAGTAGAAAACAGGGCATTGGTCCAGCCCATTAGCCCCGGTTCAATCTAGAACCGGGACCAATGGGGGTACTGGACCCGGTTCGTTAGCCCAGGGGGCCGGCCGGGCCACATGGGCCATTGGTCCCGGTTCGTCTGGACCTATTGGTCCCGGTTGGAGCTAAAAACCGGGACCAATGGCTCTTGCTCCTGGCCCACCACTATTAGTCCCGGTTTGTTTTATGAACCGGGACCAAAGGCTCCCCTTTAGCCCCGGTTTGTAGCACCAACCGGGACCAGTGAGTTGCCTATATAAACCCCCTCACTCAAGAGCAGAGCTCACTGCTCTGTTTTTTTTCTGGCCGAGGGGGACAGGGGTTAGTGGTGCTCTAGCTCACCTCCTATGCACACAACATGTTCGGTGGAATGCCCGAGCCACACTAGTTAAGCTTTTCTCCTCTCGAAGCTCTATTTTCTCCGAGATTTGTCTAGGTTTAGCGGTCCGTCACGTCCCGTCCCCGTCTTCGCCGCCGTCGATCGCCCCCGCCGATCTCGTCACCGGCACCACCGTGGTGAGCCTCTGGTTATGTCCATGCTTTTCTTACTTTTATTATTGCTTTAGATAGATATTTGTCTAATTTTCTTACGTTTATTATTGCTTGTTATTATATAGTGCGATGGTTTTGATATCCGCCCACGTGGGCCCTCGTCCGGTCTACGATTCGGATGTGGTATATTATCTTTAATTTATAACTATTTGTTTTAGTGCTTATGATAGTTATGCCGACCAACCTGACATGCATAGATGTTTTATTATGTCTAGGAGGTAGTTGAACCGGAAATTCCAACCGACCCTCTTGTGGAGAGGTTAAATTTAGTTGAAGAGGAAAACATTTCGTTAAAGAAAAAATTGGAAAAAATGGAGGAGGAGAAGATGGAATTGGAGTTGCATGTTGCGGAAGTTATCGATGATCACAAGATCAAGATGGAACCTATTGTCGAGAGGTTAAATTTAGTTGAAGAAGAAAACAAATTCTTGAAGGAAAAAATAAAAAAAATTGTGGACGAGAAGATGATATTGGAGTTGCATGTTGCGGATGTCGTCGATGATCACAAGATCAAGATGGATGCAATGCGGTTGAAGATTAAAAAGATTAGAAAATGTGCCATTAATACCGAGGCTTGGTATCATTATGCCGTTGGATCAATTGTTACCTTGGTTGCGATTATGATAGCATTTGTTTTCGCGTTGAAATGTTTTACATAGTTTCGATGTGTATGGAGAGCTATATATGTTGTTAGATGAGAACTATATATGTATGTACTTTGGTTTTAATGTGATGATGAACTTTTATCCATTTGGTCACTTAATTATCTATTTATGATGTTCTGTAATGGTTTTTGACACACTTAATTATATATAAATGCACGCAGATGAACCGCCAATGGATGTACGGTGACAGACACACCTCCGAGTACATTAAGGGCGTGCGTGAGTTTCTAAATGTGGCAGAGGCAAACAAGCAGAATGGTTTTATGTGTTGTCCATGCACTCAATGTGTGAATACGATGTCTTACTCTAACCGAAAAATCCTTCACTCCCACCTGCTTTACAAGGGTTTCATGCCACACTATAATGTTTGGACGAGGCACGGTGAAATAGGGGTTATGATGGAAGACGGCGAAGAAGAAGAGTACGATGACAACTATGTGCCCCCTGAATACGGTGATGCTGCAATGCGGGGAGCTGGTGAAGATCAAGAGGAACCAGACGATGTGCCCAATGATGCTGCAACGGGTGAAGCTGCTGAAGATCAAGAGGAACCAAATGATGATCTTCGCCGGGTCATTGTCGATGCAAGGACACAATGCGAAAGTCAAAAGGAGAAGCTGAAGTTCGATCGCATGTTAGAGGATCACAAAAAAGGGTTGTACCCCAATTGCGAAGATGGCAACACAAAGCTCGGTACCGTACTGGAATTGCTGCAGTGGAAGGCAGAGAATGCTGTGGCTGACAAAGGATTTGAGAAGCTACTGAAAATATTGAAGAAGAAGCTTCCGAAGGATAACGAATTGCCCGACAGTACATACGCAGCAAAGAAGGTCGTATGCCCTCTAGGATTGGAGGTGCAGAAGATACATGCATGCCCTAATGACTGCATCCTCTACCGCGGTGCATACAACGATCTGAACGCATGCCCGGTATGTGGTTCGTTGCGGTATAAGATCAGACGAGATGACCCTGGTGATGTTGATGGCGAGCCCGCCAGGAAGAGGGTTCCTGCGAAGGTGATGTGGTATGCTCCTATAATACCACGGTTGAAACGTTTGTTTAGAAACAGAGAGCATGCCAAGTTGATGCGATGGCACAGTGAGGACCGTAAGAAAGACGGGAAGTTGAGAGCACCCGCTGACGGGTCGCAATGGAGAAAAATCGAGAGAAAGTACTGGGAGGAGTTTGCAAAGGACGCAAGGAACGTATGGTTTTCTCTAAGCGCGGATGGCATTAATCCTTTCGGGGAGCAGAGCAGCAATCACAGCACCTGGCCCGTGACTCTATGTATGTATAACCTTCCTCCTTGGATGTGCATGAAGCGGAAGTTCATTATGATGCCAGTTCTCATCCAAGGCCCTAAGCAACCCGGCAACGACATTGATGTGTACCTAAGGCCATTAGTTGAAGAACTTTTACAGCTGTGGAATGGAAACGGTGTACGTGCGTGGGATGAGCACAAACAGGAGGAATTTGACCTAAAGGCGTTGCTGTTCGTGACCATCAACGATTGGCCCGCTCTCAGTAACCTGTCAGGACAGACAAACAAAGGATACCACGCATGCACGCACTGTTTAGATGACACTGAAAGTATATACCTGGACAAGTGCAGGAAGAATGTGTACCTGGGCCATCGTCGATTTCTTCCGACCAACCATCAATGTCGAAAGAAAGGCAAGCATTTCAAAGGCGAGGCAGATCACCGGAAGAAGCCCGCCATGCGTACCGGTGATCACGTACTTGCTATGGTCAATGATTTACATGTAATATTCGGAAAGGGCCCCGGCGCACTAGCTGTTCCGAATGACGATGAGGGACACGCACCCATGTGGAAGAAGAAATCTATATTTTGGGACCTACCCTACTGGAAAGACCTAGAGGTCCGCTCTTCAATCGACGTGATGCACGTGACGAAGAACCTTTGCGTGAACCTGCTAGGCTTCTTGGGCGTGTATGGAAAGACAAAAGATACAGCTGAGGCACGGGAGGACCTGCAACGTTTGCACGAAGAAGACGGCATCCCTCCGAAGCAGTATGAAGGTCCTGCCAGCTATGCTCTTACGAAAGAAGAGAAAGAAATCTTCTTTGAATGCCTTCTCAGTATGAAGGTCCCGACTGGCTTCTCGTCGAATATAAAGGGAATAATAAATATGGCAGAGAAAAAGTTCCAGAACCTAAAGTCTCATGACTGCCATGTGATTATGACGCAACTGCTTCCGGTTGCATTGAGGGGGCTTCTACCGGAAAACGTCCGATTAGCCATTGTGAAACTATGTGCATTCCTCAATGCAATCTCTCAGAAGGTGATCGATCCAGAAATCGTACCAAGGCTAAGGAGTGATGTGGCGCAATGTCTTGTCAGTTTCGAGCTTGTGTTCCCACCATCCTTCTTCAATATCATAACACACGTCCTAGTTCATCTAGTCGACGAGATTGTCATTCTGGGGCCCGTATTTCTATACAATATGTTCCCCTTTGAGAGGTTCATGGGAGTCCTAAAGAAATATGTCCGTAACCGCGCCAGACCAGAAGGAAGCATCTCCATGGGCCATCAAACAGAGGATGTCATCGGGTTTTGTGTTGACTTCATTCCTGGCCTTAATAAGATAGGTCTCCCTAAATCGCGGTACGAGGGCAGACTGACTGGAAAAGGCACGCTTGGAAGGGACTCAATAATATGCAGGGACGGTTATTCTTGGTCTCAAGCACACTACACAGTTCTACAGAACTCTACATTGGTGACCCCGTATGTCGATGAACACAAGAACAGTCTGCGCTCCAAACACCCGGAGCAGTGCGACGACTGGATTACACGTGAACACATCAGGACTTTCAGCAGTTGGTTGGAAACACGTCTCAGAGGTGACAACACTGTTTGTGATGAGTTGTACTTGTTGTCCAGGGGACCATCTTCAACTGTATTGATTTACAAAGGATACGAGATAAATGGAAATACATTTTACACGATTGTCCAAGATCAAAAGAGCACCAACCAAAACAGCGGTGTCCGCTTTGATGCAACAACCGATAGGGGAAAGGACACATATTATGGTTACATAGTGGACATATGGGAACTTGACTACGGACATGATTTTAAGGTCCCTTTGTTTAAGTGTAAATGGGTCAATCTGTCAGGAGGCGGGGTACAGGTAGACCCACAGTACGGAATGACAATAGTGGATCTGAAAAATCTTGGATACAATGACGAACCGTTCGTCCTAGCCAATGATGTGGCACAGGTTATCTATGTGAAGGACATGTCTACCAGACCGAGAAAAAGAAAAGATAAGGAAGCGAATACATCATACGATGAGCCAAAGCGCCACATAGTTCTTTCAGGAAAAAGGGACATCCTGGGAGTGGAGGGCAAGACAGACATGTCTGAAGATTATGAAAAGTTTCATGAAATTCCTCCCTTCAAAGTCAAGGCTGACCCAAGCATCCTGATAAACGATGAAGATTATCCATGGTTACGGCGCAATAAGCAAATGACACAAGCGAAGAAAAAGTGAAGAGTTATTTCCGCAACTATTATGATGATACTATGCCAACTTTGTAACAAACGAGTATGATACCA
This sequence comes from Secale cereale, assembly GCA_902687465.1. NCBI lineage: Eukaryota > Viridiplantae > Streptophyta > Magnoliopsida > Poales > Poaceae > Secale > Secale cereale. Next base: position 666,157,337 of record LR738709.1, on the reverse strand, counting down.
TTGTCCGTTTGTACTATTCAAATTTCAATACTACTTGCACTAACAAAACAAAACAAAACAAAACAAACTTGAAAAATAAATAGCAACAATAAGTATTTTGTTGTAAGTATAAACAAAATAAAATAAATAAAGCAACAAAGAAAATAAATAAAGAAAGTAAAATAAATAAAGCAACTCTAAATACAGCAAAAAACAACTTAGAAATAAACAAAGAAAATAAAATAAATAAAGCAACTCTAAATACAGCAAAAAACAACTTAGAAATAAATAGCAACAATAAGTATTTTGTTGTAATTAAGTATAAACAAAATAAAATAAATAAAGCAACAAAGAAAATAAATAAAGGAAGTAAAATAAATAAAGCAACTCTAAATACAGCAAAAAACAACTTAGAAATAAACAAAGAAAATAAAATAAATAAAGCAACTCTAAATACAGCAAAAAACAACTTAGAAATAAATAAAGCAAAAAAGGAAAAAAATATGCCACCTGCTGGGCCCACACGGCCTGAATACGACTAGAAACCCAACCATGGGCCAGGATTCAGGCCCGTAGAAAGCCCAGCAAGTCCACAGGCAAAGCAGTGTCAGTTTAGGCCCTTAGGCCTGCAGTTTAGAGGAGTTCGAGAGGAGAGAGGCAGCGGGGCTTATAAACTGGTGCTGCTCTCCCTCAACTAGCGAGGTGGGACTAAACTTCCCACCGCACCGCGGCAAGGCCTTTAGTCCCGGTTGCTGCCACCAACCGGGACTAAAGGGTGGCATTAGTCCCGGTTGCTGCCACCAACCGGGACTAAAGGCGCCTCCTTCCCGCCCTTTGGGCTGCTCAAAAGGGACCTTTAGTCCCGGTTGGTGGCAGCAACCGGGACTAAAGGGGGCTATTAGTCCCGGTTTGTGCCAAGAACCGGGACTAATACTCCTCCTATATAAGCTACACTTGCGAAAATTTCGTTCAGTTTCTCCTTCTTCCCAGCCCCGACGCCGCCCTCGATCTGCTCCGTCCCCGTCGCCGTCGCCGTCGCCCCCGTCGCCCCGTCGCCGTCGCCCCCGACGCCGCCTCGTCGCTCCGCCCCGCGCCGTCGCCCCGCCCCGCGCCGTCGCCGCGCCCCCCGGCCGGCCCGTCGCCCCGCGCCGCCGCGCGCCCCGCCCCGCCGCCGTCGCGCCGCCGCGCCCCGACGCCGCCTCGTCGCCGCCCCGCCCCGCCGCCGTCGCGCCGCCCAGCCCTGCCGATGTGAGGGCCGGCTCCCTTTTTTTTATATGTTTAATATATATTGCTGTATATATATATATAGTTGCTGTGTATATATATGTATATATGTGTATATTTTTTTTCTTAGGAATTTTCTTAGGAAATTGCAGTATATATAGTTGCTGTATATAGTTGCTGTATTTATATGTATGTGTATATCTTTTTTTTTCTTAGGAATTTGCTAAATATATATGTTAAATATATATTTATGTGTATATAAATATATTTTTTCTTAGGAAGTTGCTGTATATATGTGATGTGTGTATATGTGATGTATATATATGTGTATGTGGCTATATAGTTTTTTGTTTATATATGCTAAATATATATAGAAAGTTTTATATATGCAAAAGTTACAAATTTAGAAAAAGAAGGATAGGAAAGAAGAAAATAAGAAAGAGGAAAGAAAGAAGAAGAGGAGAGGAAGAAGAGGAGAAATAAATAAGAAGAAGAAAAAAAAGAAAAAAAGAGGAGAAGAAGAAAGGAATAGAGGATAGTTACTTTCGCCTAATGATGAAGTATTGGTTTTGTTGAATCCTTTGACACTCGACAAAATGTGACATGAGGGGGTCTAGGGTTGTGGATCGCCGAGAAGTCGGGGGTCGAGGGGTCGAGAGAGGTTGCCTAGCTAGTGTCAAAGTATTGAATAATTCCATGACTTCATCATTTGCCAGAAGTAACCGGGGCATTTTGGTACGAAGTTATGCAAAGATATTCTGGAACGGAGTTCCTGATAGAATAATCCGTCTTTTGTTACGAATTATCCTATCGGGGACTCCGTTCCAAAATAACTTTGGAGAGCTTCGTACCATCATGCTACTGTTACTTTCGCCTAATGATGAAGTATTGGTTTTGTTGAATCCTTTGACACTCGACAAAATGTGACATGAGGGGGTCTAGGGTTGTGGATCGCCGAGCAGTCGGGGGTCGAGGGGTCGAGAGAGGTTGCCTAGCTAGTGTCAAAGTATTGAAGAATTGCATGACTTCATCATTTGCCAGAAGTAGCCGGGGCATTTTGGTACAAAGTTATGCAAAGATGTTTTTTAACTAATTGTTTCCTTTGTCTGGCAGGGCTTGGAAAACATTCATCAAAAAAGCTCCGGGACTGCCGAAGAAGCTACAATTTAGATACCCGAAAGTAAGTACAATATAGTAGCATGTTCCGCGCGCGCATCTCCTATATCTTGATTCAAGCGCTAGCTAGTTTCATCAATACCAATTTGGCATTCTTGCTTATCAGTTTGATTGAGCTCTATTTCTTGTAAAGTGGTTGTGGCAGGAACCCGGGAATGATTATTGTGGATACTACATTTGCGAGTCCATCCGCCACACGACCTGTGAGCGGGGCTACACTGATGAACAATTTAAAGTGCGTAAGCAATCAATAATATTCACAAATTTATAGCATCATTTCATGTATTGACCCCCTACTTCAAATTAGATGTTTCGGATGCGGGATGAACTCCTAACACCAGATCGTCTGCGAGCAATTCAAGAGGAATTGGCGGCATTCTTCCTTGAACACGTGATCGCTGAAGACGGAGAATACTATGTGGACCCTGCATCCATGTGTTAGGAGATTATTTTTGTAAGAGATAATTATTGTATATATGTGCCCGGTAGTGTCGGATAGATATACGAGAACTTGTTGTTCGACCAATCTCTCGGAGAAGGAGAGGTGGTCGATATTATTACTTCTCTCTGTATGCATATATATATATATATGTTGATTATATATACGAGATCTTCTGTTCCTTCGTTTGCTTAGTAGCTAGCAGCTAGCTAGCTAGCTAGCGTGACTACTCTAGTCCATATATATATACGTATGTGTAGTATGTAGCGTCGACCAAAAGCACGGACATAAGAGAGAACACTTCTCTCTATTAATTAGCTAGCTAACACAATATATCAAGCACCTAAATTAACCCCCAAAACCTAAAACCCCCCCTCCCCTTTCAAAAAAAAAACAAAAACCACAGCCACAGAAATGCTGACGCGTGGAAGCCTTTTGGTCCCGGTTGGTACCACCAACCGGGACTAAAGCCCCTCCTGCCTGGACTCCGTGCACAGGCCACGTGGACACCCTTTTGCCCCGGTTCTGGATTGAACCAGGACTAAAGGGTCAGAGCATTAGTACCGACCCTGTTGCCCCGGTTCCAGAACCGGGGCTAAAGGCCCAAATGAACCGGGTCTGATCCCCCTTTATCTACTAGTGAATGTACATCACTCGGTTTTGATACAAACCGACTCAGTTTGCTTACAGCAAAAGCGATGTCAGGCCTCGTAGCGCTAGCTAGGTACTTCAGTGAACCAATGATTTGAGAGTATCTCAATTGATCTATAGCCGTGCCTTTGGATTTTCGAATCAACACGCTAGGATCATATGGTGTTTGAGATGGTGTGCAGTCCGAGTATCCAAAACGACTCAACACCTTCTCAACATAATGGGATTGCAAAAGTGTAATCCCACCCTCATTATCTCTCAGTAACTTGATGTTCAAGATAACATCAGCCACACCAAGGTCTTTCATCTCAAAGTTCTGAGATAGAAACGACTTGACCTCCTCAATGACTTTGATGTTGGTTCCGAATATCAGTATGTCATCAACATACAAGCACAATATAACTCCTTCGCCCCCACCATGGCGATAGTATACACATTTGTCAGCTTCATTAACAACAAAGCCAACAGATGTCAGTGTTGTATTAAACTTATCATGCCATTGCTTAGGTGCTTGTTTCAGGCCATATAAAGATTTTATCAACCTACACACTTTTCCTTCCTGACCATCTATCACAAAGCCATCTGGCTGTTGCATGTAGATTTCCTCGTTTAGCTCTCCATTCAGGAAAGCTGTCTTAACATCCATCTGGTGGACGAGAAGACCATGCGAGGCCGCCAACGGGATTAATACTCGAATGGTGGTCAGTCTGGCCATAGGTGAATAAGTATCAAAGAAATCTTCCTCTTCTTTTTGGTCATAGCCCTTGGCCACAAGCCCAACCTTGTACTTTTCAATCGTACCATCGGGCCTAAGCTTCTTTTTGAACACCCACTTACATCCCAATGGTTTGCAACCATAGGGACGCTCAGTAATCTCCCATGTCCCGTTAGCCATGATGGAATCCATCTCGCTACGGACCGCTTCCTTCCAGTAGTCAGATTCTGGAGAGGCATACGCTTCTAAAATAGAAGTGGGAGTATCATCCACGAGGTACACGAAGAAATCATCACCAAAGGTCTTTGTAGTCCTTTGTCTCTTTCCCCTACCAAGGGTTTCCTCGTCATCCTCCTCGGGATTTTCATCATGTGTTCATTCATAGTATTCCATAGGAATGGCAGGCTCAGGAGTCTCCTCAGATTCCTGTCTGGAAGTGCTTTGCATATCTCTCATAGGAAATATATCCTCGAAGAATGTAGCATCCTTAGACTCCATAATTGTACCAACCTTTTGGTCAGGTAACTCAGATTTCAGTACTAGAAATCTATAGCCAACGCTATTCTTAGCGTAGCCCAAATTAACGCAGTCCACGGTCTTCGGTCCAAGCTTGCGCTTTTTTGGGGATCGGCACATTGAATTTCGCCAAACAGCCCCAAGTACGCAAGTACGAGAGTGTTGTCCTTCTCTTCGCCCATTTCTCATAGGGAGTGATCTCATTGTCCTTTGTTGGAACTTTATTCAGGACATGACATGCCGTCAATATAGCCTCCCCCCAGCATGCCTTGGATAAACCCGACGTATCTAACATGGCGTTAACCAATTCAGTTAGAGTACGGTTTGTCCGCTCGGCAACCCCGTTTGACTGGGGTGAATAGGGAGGCGTCCTCTTATGAATAATGCCGTGTTCCGCACAAAAGGAGTCAAACTCACTCGAGAAGTACTCTCCACCACGATCTGACCGGACTCGTATAATTTGTTTTTCAAGTTGTTTCTCAACTTCTGCCTTATAGATTTTAAAGTAGTGTAGAGCCTCATCTTTAGTATTTAACAGATACACATAGCAATATCTAGTGGAATCATCTATCGATGTCATGAAGTATTTCTTTCCACCTTTAGTCAACACACCATTCATCTCACAAAGATCAGAATGTATGAGTTCTAATGGTGCCAAGTGTCTCTCCTCCGCGGCCTTGTGAGGCTTGCGAGGTTGCTTAGCTTGCACACATGAAATGCACTTAGAACCTTTGGCTAAAGTGAAACTCGGGATTAAATCCAACTTAGCTAGCCGCGTCATAACACCGAAATTAATGTGGCAAAGACGTGAATGTCAAACTTCTGATTCATTAACATTCGAATGAATATGGTTCACGACTTTATTACGAAAATCTGCGAGGGAAAGGCGGAACATTCCTCCGCTCTCATAACCTTTTCCAACAAAGAGTCCATATTTCGTAACAACTAATTTATTAGACTAGAAAACCAACTTAAACCCTTCTCTACATAGAAGGGAGCCACTAACGAGGTTCTTCTTGATGGCGGGGACATGCTGCACGTTCTTCAGCTGCACGATCCTTCCCGAAGTAAACTTTAGATCGACCGTGCCAACACCATGAACAGAAGCACTCGCGCCATTCCCCATCAATACGGACCCGTGGCCTCTGACCTGGTAAGAAGTGAACAATGAAATGTCAGCACACACATGAACACCTGCACCTGTGTCCACCCACCAATCGTTGGGCTGAAACTCTGAAAAACAGTAAATAAATTACCGTACCCAGATGCACCATTGTCATTGTTGCCCACAATCATGTTGACAGACTTGGAGTCCTGTCCTGGCTTCTTATACTTTGGGCACTTGTTGGCCCAATGTTCAGCCGAACCACAAGTAAAGCATCCCTCATCTTTCTTGTTCTTCTTGAAGGTCTTCTTATCCTTCTTCTTAAAGTCGGCATTGTGTTGGACACCGTTTTTTCCCTTGGGCTTGTGGGAGTTGGAGTTCCTTTGGTTCACCATGTTGGCGACAGAAGTCCCCTCGACCGCTTTCCTGTTCGAGTCCTTTGCTCTTGAGTTCTGCTCAACACTCAGATGGCCAATGACATCCTCCACTGAGAATTCACGCCTCTGATGTTTCAGAGTAGTGGCAAAGTTCCTCCAGGAATTAGGGAGCTTAGCGATTATGCAACCCGCGACAAACTTGCCCGGTAAATCGCACTTCAGAAGTGTTGGGGAACGTAGTATTTTAAGATTTTCCTACGATCACGCAAGATCTATCTACCAGATGCATAGCAACGAGAGGGAAGAGTGTGTCTACGTACCCTCGTAGACCGGGAGCGGAAGCATCAAGTGACGCGGTTGATGTAGTCGAACTTCTTCACGATTCAACCGATCAAACACCGAACGTACGGCACCTCCGCGTTCAGCACACGTTCAGCTTGATGACGTCCCACGAGCTCTTGATCCAGTTGAGCTTCACGGGAGAGTTTCGTCAGCACGATGGCGTGGTGACGGATATGATGTATTCACCGGCGCAGGGCTTCGCCTAAGCACCGCGACGGTATGACCGAGGTGTGTTTCTGTGGAGGGGGGCACCGCACACGGCTGGAACAATTCAACTTGTGTTTCTTTGGGTGCCCCCCTGCCCCCGTATATAAAGGAGCAAGGGGGAGGCCGGCCGGCCCTTGTTTGGTGCGGCTAGAGGCGCAATCCTACTAGGAATAGGATTGCAATCCTATTCCTAGTAGGAATCACCAAAGAAGGAAGAGAGGGAAAGGAAAAGAGGGAGAGGTGGCGCCCCCCAATCCTAGTCCAACTAGGAACCCTAGGTGGGGCGCCGGCCAGCCCTATGGGCTGCCTCTCTCTTTCCCTTAAGGCCCACTATGGACCATCCCCCCTCGTAGGGGGTTCCGGTAACCCCCTCCGGCAATCCCGTTAAATCCGAAACTTTTCCGGAACACTTCCGGTGTCCGAATATAGTCGTCCAATATATCAATCTTTATGTCTCGGACATTCCGAGACTCCTCGTCATGTCCGTGATCTCATCCGGGACTCCGAACTACCTTCGATACATCAAAACTCATAAACTCATAATACCGATCGTCATCAAACGTTAAGCGTGCGGACCCTATGGGTTCGTGAACTATGTAGACATGACCGAGACTCATCTCCGGTCAATAACCAATAGCGGAACCTGGATGTTCATATTGGCTCCTACATATTCTACGAAGATCTTTTATCGGTCAAACCGCATAACAACATACGTTGTTCCTTTTGTCATCGGTATGTTACTTGCCCGAGATTCGATCGTCGGTATCTCTATACCTAGTTCAATCTCGTTACTGGCAAGTCTCTTTACTCGTTCCGTAACACATCATCTCGTGACTAACTCATTAGTCTTTTGCTTGCAAGGCTTATTGTGATGTGTGTTACCGAGAGGGCCCAGAGATACCTCCCCGACACTCGGAGTGACAAATCCTAATCTTGATCTATGCCAACACCACGAATACTTTCGGAGACACCTGTAGAGCATCTTTATGATCACCCAGTTACGTTGTGACGTTTGATAGCACACAAGGTGTTCCTACGGTATTCGGGAGTTGCATAATCTCATAGTCATAGGAACATGTATAAGTCATGAAGAAAGCAATAGCAGTAAAACTAAACGATCATAGTGCTATGCTAACGGATGGGTCTTGTCCATCACATCATTCTCCTAATGATGTGATCCTGTTGATCAAATGACAACTCATGTCTATGGCTAGGAAACATAACCATCTTTGATCAATGAGCTAGTCTAGTAGAGGCATACTAGGGACATACTGTTTTGTCTATGCATTCACACATGTATCAAGTTTCCAGTTAATACAATTCTAGAATGAATAAAAGACATTTATCATGATATAAGGAAATACAAATAACATCTTTATTATTGCCTCTAGGGCATATTTCCTTCAAGAAGATCAAGCTCCTTAACAATGCATATTATCTCATGAGCCTGCTCCATGATACGTCCAAAACGTATCTATAATTTCTGCTTGCTCCATGCCACTTTTGGGTGATATTGCTATGATATTTATACACTTCCATACGCTTTTGATCATATTTGGACTAACCTACTAATCCAGTGCACCCCAGTGCCAGTTTCTGTTTTCAGCTGTTTTTGTATTTCAGGTTTTCACATTACGAGTACTGTCAGGAAAAATCCAGAAAAATTATATAAAAAATCAGCGTTCCAGAACCTACCTTGCGCCCGAAGTACAGCCGGGGGGGGGGGGGCACCAGGGCCCCAGGCGCCCTGGCGGCGCGCCCCCCTGGGCCGCGCCGGGGGGGCGCCTGGGCCCCCCGAGCCCCGTCTGGTGCCCCCCTTTGGCATATATTTAGAGCGTCCTTCGAAACCCTCGGGACGGGAACTCTTTTTCGCGATCTCATCTCTGTTCCGCCGCCGCCGCCGCTTCCAAGATCGGGAGCACCAGGAGAACTCTTCCCGGCACCCTGCCGGAGGGGAGGATCATCATCGGGAGCCTCTCCACCACCATGGACGCCTCCCGGATGAGTTGTGAGTAGTCTCCCTTGGACCATGAGTCCATGACCAGTAGCTATGTGATGTTCTCCTCCCGTTCTTGTGCTTCACAAATTAGTCCTCGTGAGCTGCCCTACATGATCGAGGCACATATGTAATCCTTATGCTGTTGCTATGATGAGTTTGGTGGGATCCGATGGATTATGAGATTATGTTCAGGTTGTGATTGAGTAATATATTTGATCTACCTCTTTTATATTTATGTTCATAAGTAATTCTTGCATGTTCTCCGTTGTTATTTATTGCTTTGGCCAAGTAATACGTAGTGACTCCAAGAGGGAACGTTATGCTTGATTGTGGGTTCATGCCCCTCGATGACTAGCTTGAGTGACAGAAACATGAGTCTAGGGGATGTGCTGTTGCCACAAGGATTGTTTACTTTACGCAAAGTTCTTTTAATGCAGTTGTCTGTTGCTTTGAGTTTACACTATGGGTGGGACTCGCAACTTAATACCAGCGAGATGTTCTGGATAGATATCTCAAGGTGGATGATTATTAGTAGATATTGATGGATTTCGGTCTACTTACTTTGGCGTACCGCCCATGCTTTGAACATCAACCTTTCTTGCAATGTAGTCAGCATTGGTTTGCGTTCGTGGTCCTGTCAATTGCCCACCTGTAATTCGTTTACCTCACGTAGCTGTTTTATCGTCTTTTGGGAGAGAGACATCACTAGTGAACATCACGAGACTCCGGTCCATATTACCATCATTGATCACATCCGCTATTTACTTTTCGCTATTACTTACTATTGCAAACATTTGCGTTTAATCCTTTGTGAACTACAAGGCCGGAGGGATTGACAACCTCTCTGTACTCGTTGGGAGCAAAGTTATTTGTATCTGTGTGCAGGTGATACGTCCAAAACGTATCTATAATTTCTGCTTGCTCCATGCCACTTTTGGGTGATATTGCTATGATATTCATACACTTCCATACACTTTTGATCATATTTGGACTAACCTACTAATCCAGTGCACCCCGGTGCCAGTTTTTGTTTTCGGTTGTTTTTGTATTTCAGGTTTTCACGTTACGAGAACTGCCAGGAAAAATCCAGAAAATTTATATAAAAAATCAGCGTTCCGTAAACTTCCTTGCGCCCGAAGGACAGCCGGGGGGGGGGGGGGGCCC
>LR738709.1:666104271-666142108 GCA_902687465.1 Secale cereale | reverse complement strand
AGGCCCCCCGAGCCCCGTCTGGTGCCCCCCTTCGGCATATATTTAGAGCGTCCTTCGAAACCCTCGGGACGGGGAACTCTTTTTCGCGATCTCATCTCTGTTCCGCTGCCGCCGCCGCTTCCAAGATCGGGAGCACCAGGAGAACTCTTCCCGGTACCCTGTCGGAGGGGAGGATCACCATCGGGAGCCTCTCCACCACCATGGACGCCTCCCGGATGAGTTGTGAGTAGTCTCCCTTGAACCATGAGTCCATGACCAGTAGCTATGTGATGTTCTCCTCCCGTTCTTGTGCTTCACTAATTAGTCCTCGTGAGCTGCCCTACATGATCGAGGCACATATGTAATCCTTATGCTGTTGCTATGATGAGTTTGCTAGGATCCGATGGATTATGAGATTATGTTCAGATTGTTCTTGAGTAATATATTTGATCTACCTCTTTTATATTTATGTTCATAAGTAATTCTTGCATGTTCTCCATTGTTATTTATTGCTTTGGCCGAGTAATAGGTAGTGACTCCAAGAGGGAACGTTATGCTCGATTGTGGGTTCATGCCCCTCGATGACTAGCTTGAGTGACAGAAACATGAGTCTAGGGGATGTGCTGTTGCCACAAGGGGGAAAATAACGGTGCTTGTGCCCGCGGGTGCAAGGATTGTTTACTTTACTCAAAGTTCTTTCAATGCAGTTGTCTGTTGCTTTGAGTTTACACTATGGGTGGGACTCGCAACTTAATACCAGCGAGATGTTCTGGATAGATATCTCAAGGTGGATGATTAGTAGTAGATATTGATGGATTTCGGTCTACTTACTTTGGCGTACCGCCCATGCTTTAAACCTCAACCTTTCTTGCAATGTAGTCAGCATTGGTTTGCGTTCGTGGTCCTGTCAATTGCCCAGCTGTAATTCGTTTACCTCACATAGCTGTTTTATCGTCTTTTGGGAGAGAGACATCACTAGTGAACATCATGAGACTCCGGTCCATATTACCGTCATTGATCACATCCGCTATTTACTTTCCGTTTTATTTACTATTGCAAACATTATCTATCACTACTACCATTTGCGTTTAATCCTTTGTAAACTACAAGGCCGGAGGGATTGACAACCTCTCTGTACTCGTTGGGAGCAAAGTTATATGTATCTGTGTGCAGGTCCACGTTGATTGCTAATCCGGCGCCGTTAGCAGTTGACACCTACTTGTTGAACCTAGGAGTCTCTGGGGATTCGATCCTTGGCATCTTTGCTAAGGGAAAAACTTCCACAACACTGCATCTTACACCTTCCACTTGGGGTAACCAACGAGGGGTTAGAGGCCCATCAGCAGGTCCACGTTGATTGCTAATATCTGGCGCCGTTAGCAGTTGACACCTACTTGTTGAACCTAGGAGTCTCTAGGGATTCGATCCTTGGCATCTTTGCTAAGGGAAAAACTTCCACAACACTACATCTCACACCTTCCACTTGGGGTAACCAACGAGGGGTTAGAGGCCCATCAAGGAGTTTTTCTGGCGACGTTGCCGGGGACTCCACTCTTCAGGATAGGGGAGTTGCATGCTATCTTTTACCTTTGCTTTTTAGTCTTGTTAGTTTACCTTTTAGTTTTTGCTTTAGTACCTTTTATCGAAAATCACAAAAATAGTTATCTTGCTTGCTTGCTACTATGCGTTCCACCGAGAACACCAAGTTGTGTGACTTCACTAGTCACAACAACGATGACTTTATCAGCACACCTATCACTACACCTGCCACTTCAGCACCTTCATATGAAATTAAACCTGCTTTACTGAACTTAGTCATGAAAGATCAATTCTCCGGTGCTGGAGATGATGCTGCTTTACACTTGAACAACTTTGTTGAACTTTGTGATATGCGAAATTACCAAGAAATAGATGGTAATATTGTTAAGCTTAAGCTTTTTCCTTTCTCCTTGAGAGGAGGAGCTAAAATTTGGTTTCAATCTTTGCCTAGAAATAGCATAGATTCATGGGACAAGTGCAAAGATGCTTTTATTGGAAAATACTATCCACCTGCTAAAATTATCCAACTTAGAAGTAACATAATGAATTTTAAACAATTGGATAATGAACACATTGCCCAAGCTTGGGAACGTATGAAATCTCTTATCAAGAACTGCCCTACTCATGGTTTGACTACTTGGATGGTTATCCAAACTTTTTATGCAGGCTTGAACTTTACCTCGCGGAACTTGTTAGATTCGGCCGCGGGAGGAACTTTTATGTCAAATACACTTGGAGCTGCCACAAAGCTTCTCGATGAGATGATGACCAACTATTCCCAATGGCACACCGAACACGCTCCAACAGGTAGGAAGGTAAACTCTGTCGAGGAGATTTCTTCCTTAAATGAAAAAGTTGACTTGATCATGTCTCTACTTTCGAAGCAATCTTCTGTTGATCCTCGCGATGTTCCTTTAAATTCTTTGATTGCTCAAGAACAAGTAGATGTGAACTTTATCTCTAGAAATATTTTTAACAACAATGCTTATAGGAGTAACTTTGGTAACAATCCTGGACCGTTCCCCTCTAATTCTTATGGGAACAACAATGCTTATCCTAGTTCCAAGAACTCCACTACTGAACTAGAGATTATGCTTAAAGATTTCATCACTACCGGAAAAGCCTTTAATAAGAGTGTAGAAGAAAAACTACATAAACTAGATGATCTTTCTTTTAAGGTAGACCATTTAGCCAATGAGGTAAAATTGCTAAAAATTAAAACTTCTCCTCTTGAGGAGAGGGAAGTCACTCCTATAAATGCTATTCAAGTGCAAATTAATGAAAACATTAGGATGATGGCTAAACTTAAAGAAATATGGGCTAGAGAAAGGGAGGAAGAAGATAGAATTAAGAGCCTTCCTACCCACCACACTGTTGCTACTATCCAAGTTGTTGAGGATATCCAAACTCTTAGCACCCAATGTACTCCTGGTCCCAATGGACCTATTAATGGTGATGCTATGACTATAGAAACTACCAAACAAATGAACCTAAAGGACACCACTACCACTTTACTTGATGCTAATGACCTTGATTTTGATAATTGCACTCTTACCGAAGTTATTGATTTCCTTCACAAGATGTCTAGAGATCCCCGCACTAGCACGCTTAACCTTGCCTTCACAGAGCATATCACTAATGCTCTCATCAAAGCTAGGGAGGAGAAACTTAGAGTAGAAGCCTCCATACCTAGAAACTAGAAGATGGTTGGGATCCTATGATAAAAATTAAATTGAATGACTTCTCTTGCTATGCATTATGTGATGTTGGAGCTAGTACCTCTGTTATGCCCAAAAGAATATATGATATGCTTAAATTGAAACCTTTTGATTCTTGTTCTTTTGGTGTTCGTCTCGTTGGTTCTTCCATAAAGAAACCTTTGGGGAGGATCGACGATGTTGTTATCGTTGTCAATGACAATTATGTTCCCGTTGATTTCACTATTATGGATATTGAATGTGATCCTTCTTGTCCAATTATTTTGGGACGTCCCTTTTTGCGCACCGTTGGTGCTATCATTGACATGAAAGAGGGTAATATAAAATTTCAGTTTCCTCTCAAGAAAGGGATGGAACACTTCCCTCGAAAGAAGATCAAGTTACCTTTTGAGTCCGTTGTACGGGCTAGCTATTCTTTTACTCTTGATAAAACTTGATCTATATGCATTATGCCTAGCTTAAAGGCATAAAAGAAAGCGCTTTTGGGAGGCAGCCCACATGAATAAATTTTTATATTTTGCTTTTGTTGTGTCTTGATGTTGTTTACTACAGTAGCATCATCATTGTATCTTTGCTTTTCATATTTGTGCCAAGTATAGCCCCTGATTGCTAGAAAGTTCAAAAGTTGTGAGGTGCTGTCCAGGAAACAGATTCTGTCCTTGGATAGAAAAATTCGTATAAAATCACCAGATCATCTTTTTGGTCTGAATTTTTTCGACAGCGTTTCCTATATAATTGTCTTTCGTGCGTTTGTTCTGAGTTTTTTGATTTGAGTTGCAGAAGTACCCCGAACAAATCATTTACTACCTGCTGTTCTGTTTTTCACAGATTCTGTCCTGTTTTGCCTTTCCTTCATTTTGCAAACCAAGAGCTTGCCTTTTCTTTGTAAAAACCTTTTGGCAATCTTGAGAAACAGTATAACTTCAAGAATATCTTTATTTCCAGCAAGGAACAATTATTTTATTAAGGGTAACCTCGCTAATCAGATTATGATGAGTTATGTATGAAGGGAGTTTTCAAGTGTGCGAGGGAAGATGATAAAAAGATTCAGGAGTGTCAAGCGCTCAAGCTTGGGGATGCCCCCGTGCACCCCCAAGAAATATTCAAGGGGACTCAAGCATCTAAGCTTGGGGATGCCCCCGTGCATCCCCTTCTCCATCAACATTATCAGTTCGTCTTTCGTTCCGCTATATTTTTATCACTTCATGTGTTAAGTGCTATGCTTGGAGCGTCTTGCTTTTAGTTTCCTTTTTAGTTTTTCATAACGAGTCGGAACTCAGCGTTCTTTATGTGGGAGAGAAACACGCTCCACTTCTACCTAGAACATAACATAGAATTTTCATGTCTATCTTTGTTGTGTGTGTTCTTTGTCTTTTAATAGCTACTATCATGTTCAGCTCTTAGTATTCATGCTTATCTTTTCAAAGAGCTTTTGTTTAGTTGGTTGCTTGAACTCTCTTTAATTATCATGCTTATCTTATTAAGAGAGTTTGCTTCCGTTGCATTGGTTAATATGTCTATGATAAAGATGCTACGTGCATAATGGCGCTTAGTAGTTCCGGTTTTCTTATGGTTAGTCTCAAATAGCTGGGGGATTCCCAATGTGTTATTGGAGTACCAACATGATTTGTTTGCCTATGATGTGGTATGGTTTAGTAATATCTTCCTTCGAGAATTTATTTTGATTGACTTGGCGTATGCTCACGCATATTTAAGACTGTAAAGAAAGTCTGTCAAGCCTTGATGATCTTTTATTTCTGAGTAGCGATATAACTTCCATGCCTGATTCAATGTTGCTTTGTCGCTCTGCATGATTATGACCGTTATTGCTCTCTTAGTTGGTCGCTCCCAGTCTTTTGCTAACCTCCACCTGTACTAAGCAGACTAACTTTGCAATACATAGCTCATGGGAAAGTAGCTTAAAAACTATTGTGGTAAAGAATATGTTGCTATGTATCTTATTTCTTATAAGTTGCTTGCTGAGCGGTAACCATGTTTCTAGGGACGCCATCAACTGTCACACTTTTGTTGAATATCATGTGAGTTGCTATGCATGTTCGTCTTGTCTGAAGTAAGGGTGATTTGCCATGGGTTGAATGAGTATGCATATTGTTAGAGAAGAACATTGGGCCGCCAACCAAAGCCATGTATCATGGTGGAAGTTTTAGCTTGGACATTAATCCTCAATCTCTTATGAGAATATGCTTATGCATTAAAGAGGAGTCCATCATCTATTTTCTATGTTGTCCCGGTATGGATGTCCTCAAGTTGAGATCTATCAAAAACGAGAAATCAAATGCGATTTATCTCCTTGGACCTTTGTACAGGTGGCATAGAGGTACCCCTTTGTGACACTTGGTTGAAACATATGTAATGCAATGATAACCCATGGAAATCCGAGCTAATTAGGACAAGGTGCGAGCACTATTGGTATTCGATGCATGAGGCTTGCAACTTATAGGATGTCTTATGCATGACACATATGAAGTACTACTACCGTTGACAAAATTGCTTCTATGTTTTTGTAATGCCCAGGATGGAGTTATACCTCCTACGTGTCGAGGCACGACTTAAAGGCATAAATCCATCCTAGAATGATCTCAAGTTCGGTAATCTTTGCACAACTCATGTAAAAGAGGGGATAGTAAACTGAAAATAGTTGGCTTACACTCGCCACGTCACAGAATTACAGTACAAGTCTCAAACATCATACATTAAGAACATCACAACCCTCTAAGGGAAAAAGCCAAATGTCAAAGTACCGAACTCAGATAAAGTAAACCACAGGCGGATCGAATCCTAGTAAGAGACTCCACTACTGATCGTCCGGGTAGCGCACGTAGTACCGACTACGCTCCTCGTCGTACTCCCAATCCAGCTCGGTGCCATCACCTGGATAGCTCACAGCTGGACCTGCATCTGGTGTGTGAAGTAACTGTGAGCCACAGAGGACTCAGCAATCCCGTTCCCGGGTAACAAGACTATCAAAGCCTTTGGGTGAGGAAAAGGCTGAAGAAAAGAATAAGTCTGCAGCAGCAACTAGCATCTAGCTTACGTAAGTGAGAGCCAGAAGAGAAGGCCTCGGCGAGAAGTGATCACGAAGTGATCCTAGCTACAAGCTCCACAATCATAACCCCTCCGTGTTCAACTCCCGAATCCCTATTCGGAAATTGACAGTCACGGAACACACGCTGGTAGTGTATTAGAAACATTGTGTCAAGTTATCTACAACCGGAATTAACAAGCTCCCATCTGCCAAATAACCGCGGGCACGGCTTTCGAAAGTTCAAACCCTGCAGGGGTGTTCCAACTTGACCCATTACAAGCCCACGATCCGCGGAGTCGCAACTCCAAAGTGGGAAGACCCGAGTATCCTCGGAATCCCGTGCTCAAGATATACCGAGCTAAGGTAAGGCTAATCCAGCAAATCCTCCCGGCGTGTCGACACCCTGATAGTAGCCGCGCGTATCTAAGTCTCAGGACACGACCGGATGGGCGAAGCTACGGGTTTTTACCAGACCTTGAGTTTCCTCGAGGTGGCCCCGCAGGCTCCCCGTTTCGGACCAACACTCATGTGGAGCACTGGCCCGGGGTTGTTGATTAAGAAAGAGGGTTAATTACTCCCTATGCATGTTTAGTTTGTTATTAGGCAAATAGTACCAATGTTGGGACTTGCTGGAAAAGACTTAGCACTTAGCGGTTTATCGAGGGGGTCCCATACACCCCAACCGTGTTAGGAACGCATAATCAAGGAACATAATACCGGCTTATACGGAACCTAACGGCATGAGTGGAACAAAACACCAAGCAAAAGGCTTAGCCTTCCACCCTTGCCAATATATAGATGATTTCATTTTAAGCATTTATATAGTGTGATATAACCCAACCAAACTTCAACATGAAGCAAGCATCTTCACTTCACCTGCAACTAGCAACGCTATAAGAAGGGCTGAGCGAAGCGTACTTAGCCAAACAACGGTTTGCATAGGTAGGTTGGTTAAACATGGCAATTGGCTACAAGTAGGAGGCTGACAAGAAGATCATGGGCATCGAGGCAAAACTATAGATCGAGACTACTAGCAATAGGCAAAGATAGTAATGTTATCGGGGTTCGGTCATCTTGCCTGAAGAGAAGTCGTTCGGATCGTAAGAAGGGTCCTCGTGCTCAACCTCGTTGGAAACCTCGTGCTCAACTTCGTACCCGGTCTCAGCTTCCGGCTCTAAACAAAACAATCACACCAAGCACCAATCAACAAGATGCAATGCGCACTCGGAAAAGATGAATGCATGATGGATGCACTAAGGATGCACAAGGAGCACGTAAAATATCACTCAAGCAAAACACCTCAAAACAAGATAACAATCTGATATTATTAATCTACACAGAAAATCAACCAAGTTTGATATAAGATTCGCTGAAATCGGAGTTACGGGCTAAAGGTTATGCCCGAAACAAGATTTGAGCGAAAGCTGAAAATTACAGCAACATAGCAACTTCGGAGCTCAAAATAATTAAGCTACAGCACCCAAAAAGCATGGAAAAGGACATGAACACAAACTAGACATATAGTACAGCAACTAAGTCCAAGGTGCACCCCCAACGGAGTCACGGATCAACAGCAATGATCTTGGACATATTGAACTTGACAATAAAATTCTGGCAGCAGAATTTTATTGAAACTTTAGAGCAAAAGATAAACATGCTACAGCCACTCAAATGGACATGTGAGAACATGAATGGAAATACAACAAAATATACTACAAGGAACAATCAAAATCCACTCCAAAACTATCATGCTTTGTCCTAGAGCATCACACGAACATGGCATCGGAACGTTACAGATTTCAGACTTAGTGAAAAACCACTAAGTCCTAAAACAGCAATATCATCATGGCATATAAAAGAGCATGTTTAAGTCACCTCGAAACTAAACATGGCAAAGGGTAAGCACCTCATCAAAGTGCACATGAAGGTGATCCCGAAACACACAAGCATGCATCATAGAGGTGAACACAACGATTGCAATGAGCTCAACAAGATGGCATTTCATAACAAGTAAAAACACATCACAGCCACATGTCACTTTGCAACGATGATAACAAGGCAATAATAAATCTACCATGCAACCTATCACAAGCAACACGTAGTTCGTGGCAAGACGAACACGTGGACATGTCATTTGCATCATTTGGACAAACGAGCTAAAAGATATCACATGACAAAGGTGGCATAAAAATAACACATAGCAGCAGTTTATAACATGATGCACTCTTGCAACAGCAAAACAAGCACCTAGATGATCTCTAACATGCATGAGAACAACAGGAAAAACGTAGAGCACAACTCCACGAACGTCTGGACATATTACACGCGCAAAACGGAGCAACACAGTAAAAGTTATGCATGTTTGAAAAGTGCATCACAGAACACTAAACAGGGACTTAGTAGATCTAGGGTCAACCTTAGTCCAGATCTGAAAAAAAACGAGGCTCGGGCCGGCTGATCTGGATCCGGCTCGCGGAGGAAGAAGTGGGCCGCGGTGGCGCGAGCGCGGAGGGGGCCCACGGTGAGGCAGAGGCGGCGGCGGCCCGCGGCCTGGCTTGCGGTGGCGCTGGCCTGCGCTGGAGCCGGCCTGCGATGCGGAGGCGGCCCGGGTGCTGGAGACCTGCGGTGCGGCTCGGTGCGGTACGGGCCGACTGGCGCTGAGGCGCTCGGCCCACGGTGATGTGGTCCACCGAGCCAGCCGGCGCGGGAGGCCGGGAGGTGGAGCGGTGTACGGGCCTTGGCCCAGGCGGCGCGCGGGGGAAGCGACGCGGTGGCGTCGAGGAGTACGGGCCGGGGCGAAGGCGATCTGGCCCGATGCAGGCCGAGGCAAACGGGGAAGTGGTCCAGTGGGATCGGCGTACGGCCCAGTGCGGTCGGTCGCCGGTCGAAGGAAGTTGCGGCGGGCGTGCGTTGACCTGGCGTCGAGGGATCTGGATCCCAGCGGCGCTGCAGAGGCGATCGAGGGAGCTGGTTCCCTCGGGATCCAGAGGAAAAATTGGGGATTGGATCTGAGAAGGAAAAGGAAAAAAAGAGGTGGAGATGGGGAAGGAAAACTAGGGATGCCAAAATAGACTAGGGGTCTATATATAGCAGTTTTGTAGGGTTTGGGGGGATTTAGGGGCGCTAGGAGCCCTCCGATCGCGATCCGACGGATCCGATCGCGGGGATAGATTTTAAAGGCCTAGAAGGAGATAAAAGAAAGCAGTAGGGGTGTTTCTGGGACACGAAGTGAAGGCACTTCGGACCCACACGAACAACGGATGGAAAAGTCAACGGAGTCCAAACGAGATGAGATTTGAGAGGTGGGTTGCACACAACAAAACAACAACACAGACAACAACCTCGCGGCACACCGGTAACGTTAAACGCCCGAACAACAAAGTAGGCCTACGGGACGTCACGGACACGTGAGGGAGCTCCGGAACGCGAAACGGACAACGGGAAGAAACACGCGGATCCGGATGCAACCGACAACACAAATGCAATGCGATGCACATGTCTACATGATATGAATGAAAGCCACACACTCACACAACAAAACGACGAAACCCGAAAGACACGGAACCCGGAATGGAAATAGATGAAGCCGGAGATATATTATATACCCAAAAGGGAAAGTATTACATCCGGGGCATTACAAACTCTCCTCTACTACAAAAAGATCTCGTCCCGAGATCTAGGACTGGAAAAAGGAAGGGTACTCGGAACGAAGATGATCTTCTCGTTCCCAGGTAGCTTCTCGGTCGGTGTGATGTGACCACTTGACTTTCAGAAACTTGATGGAATTGTTGCGGGTCTTGCGTTCGGTTTCTTCGAGAATTGCAACTGGATGCTCTCAGTAGGACAGGTCTTGTTGAAGATCAATCTCTTCAAACGGAATCATGCGCTCAGGTGCCTTGAAGCATTTGCGAAGTTGAGACACATGGAAGACATCATGAACATTTGCAAAGTTGGAAGGGAGCTCGAGCTGATAGGCTAGATCGCCTCTTTTGCCAAGAATCTTGAAAGGACCGACGTATCTAGGAGCAAGTTTTCCTTTGATACCGAATCTTTGGGTTCCTTTCATCGGAGAAACTCGGAGATAGACATGATCACCGATGTCGAAAGCCAAATCACGATGCTTTCCGTCATAGTAGCTCTTCTGACGCGACTGAGCGGCCTTGAGATTCTCACGTATGACTTTGCACATTTCTTCGGCTTCAGAGATCAAGTCATTGCCAAGAAGTTGGCGTTCGCCTGTTTCAGACCAGTTGAGAGGGGTACGGCACTTTCTGCCATAGAGAATTTCAAATGGTGCTTTGCCTGCACTTGCTTGAAAGCTGTTGTTGTAAGAGAACTCGGCAAATGGAAGGCAGTCTTCCCATTTCATGCCGAAGGAGATGACACAGGCTCTGTGCATGTCTTCTAGAATCTGATTCACACGCTCGACTTGACCACTAGTCTGAGGGTGAAAGGCAGTGCTGAATCTGATCTTCGTGCCCATGGCGGACTGAAAGGAGTCCCAGAACCTTGATGTGAACAAGCTGCCACGGTCTGAGGATATCACTTGAGGAATGCCATGTAGGGACACAATTCTGGAAGTGTACAGCTCTGCAAGTTGAGCTGCATTGATTGATTCTTTGACTGGAAGAAAGTGAGCGACTTTGGTAAGCTTGTCAATCACCACAAAGATAGCATCATTTCCTCGCTTGGATTTAGGAAAACCAGTGACGAAGTCCATTTCAATGTGGTCGAACTTCCACTCGGGGATAGGAAGAGGTTGGAGAAGACCGGCTAGACGTTGATGTTCTGCTTTCACTCTTCTGCATACATCACATTCATTCACGAATTGGGCAATCTCCCTTTTCATGCGTGTCCACCAGTAAGACTGCTTGAGGTCTTGGTACAGCTTGGAACTGCCAGGATGAATGGAAAGGAGAGAGTCATGAGCTTCTTCCATTATGAGCTTCCTGAGATCACCTTTGGGAACAACGAGTCTGTCCTCGAAGAACAAGGTATCTCTCTCATCAACACGGAAGCACTTGTATTTTGGAGTGCCCTTTGCAATCCCATGTTTCACCTTCTTCACCATGGTATCACTGAGCTGGGCCTCACGGACTTGATCTTCCAAGGTAGGAGCAATTTGGAGATTTGCAAGAAAACCTTGCGGAACAACTTGGAGGTTGAGCTTCCTGAATGCTTCACAAAGCTCAGGCTGGTATGGCTTGATAAGAAGGCTGTTGCAATATGCCTTTCTGCTCAAAGCATCTGCAATCACATTCGCCTTGCCAGGAGTGTATTCGATGCTGGGGTTGTACTCTTGGATCATTTCGACCCAACGAGTCTGGCGGAGGTTCAGATGCGGCTGTGTGAAGATGTACTTCAAGCTCTTGTGATCAGTGAAGATGTCGACCTTTCTGCCCAACAACAGATGTCTCCACGTAATCGGAGCATGTACCACAGCTGCTAGCTCGAGATCATGTGTGGGATAGTTCTTCTCACTTGGCTTTAGCTGACGAGAAGTGTATGCCACAATTCTCTTATCTTGCATAAGCACACCACCAAGACCTTGAAGAGAAGCATCACAGAATACTTCATAGGGCTTGGTTTCATCCGGAGGAGTCAGAACTGGAGCAGAAACAAGCTTCTCTTTGAGGGTTTTGAATGCCACTTCACACTCGGGAGACCAAAAGTATTTGACATTCTTCTGAAGCAGGTTGGAAAGAGGCTTGGCAATCTTGGAGAAGTTCTCCACAAACCTTCTGCAATAGCTGGCAAGACCCAGAAAACTGCGGAGCTGCTTGACGTTCTGAGGATCTTCCCAGTTGACGATTGCTTCAACTTTCTCAGGATTAACCGCAATACCGTCAACTGAGATGATGTGGCCCAGGTACAAAACCTTATCGAGCCAAAACTCGCACTTGGAGAACTTGGCATAGAATTTATGCTCTCGGAGTCGATCAAGAACCAGACGCAAGTGCTTTTCGTGATCTTCTTCATTCTTGGAAAACACCAGAATATCATCCAGATACACAAGCAAGAACTCGCCCGTATAGGGGTTGAAGATGTAATGCATCATCCTTGAAAAGGTAGGAGGAGCATTGGCGAGACCGAAGGACATGATGGTATACTCGTATGAACCGTAGCTCGTTCTGAAGGCCGTCTTGGGAATGTCTTCCTCGCGAATGCGAATTTGATGATAGCCCATTCGGAGGTCAAGCTTAGAGAACACTTTAGCTCCTTTGAGCTGCTCAAAGAGTTCGTTGATGTTGGGGAGCGGATATTTGTTCTTAATCGTCTTCTTGTTCAATGGCCGGTAGTCAACACAGAGACGCTCCGTGCCATCTTTCTTCTTGACAAATAAAACGCCACAGCCCCACGGAGATGTACTCGGTCTGATGAGACCCATACTCTCCTGCTTATCAAGCTGCTTCTTCAATTCCTTCAATTCATCCGCAGAGAGCTTGTATGGACGCCGGCAAGCAGGCTCAGTGCCCGACTCGAGTTCAATGACAAACTCCACCTGACGGTGTGGAGGCATGCCTGGAAGTTCTTCTGGAAAGACGTCTTGATATTCGTTCACCACTGGAATTTGATTTATGGCATTAATTTCGCCCTTATCATTAAGAGAGAAAAGCCGGATAGTGTTATCCCTTGACGCAAAGATAATCACATCTTCATCAGAATGAGTCAACTTGACTTCCTTTTGAGCACAATCAATGTGAGCATCATGCTGAGAAAGCCAATCCATTCCGAGGATGAGGTCGATGTCAGAATTACCAAGAACCACCGGTTTAGCCAGAAAGCGATAATCTCCCATGCGAATAGAAACATCCGGAGCATAGACAGTAGAAGACATACGTCTCCCTGGAGAAATAACTTCCAACCTCTGAGGCAAATTTGAAGTGGCAATATTGTGCTTGGATGCAAATGGTTGAGACATGAAAGAGCATGAAGCACCCGAATCAAATAACACTTTAGCAGGGATAGAGTTCACTGGAAGGATACCCAAAATGACATCAGAAGAAGCCTCCGCTTGTGCTGCATTCATCAGATTGACCCTTGCAGACTTTGGATCATGCCTGACAATAGTTGAACTCACAGGTGGAGGAGGAGGAAGACGCTTCGGATTTCTGTTGGCATAGTGACCTTTCTGAGTGCATTTGTTGCAAGTCACTTCTGAGAGAGGACGGAAATGAGAGCCACTGGACTTGGATCCTTGAGACTGAAACTGCTTCTTCGACTGGTTGCTCGGGTTGGGTGGGTGGGAGAAACCACGACCACTAGAGTTCTTGTTGTTGGAGTTGTTGAAGTTGTTGGAGTTGTTGTATGGAGCTCGAATCACTGGAGGAGGAGGAGGAAGCCATAATTTCTGTTGTTTCGCAGCCAACTGAGACGATGAGGAAGAGTGAACAGCATCTCGAATTCTCTTCTTAGAAGCCTCCATCTTAAGCTGAGATGCTTCTTGTTTCAAAGCCATATTATAGAACTTGTCGAATTCATCGGGCTCGAACAAAGTGAGAGCAAGCTGAAGTTCATCTTTGAGACCTCCACGGAACTGATAGATTTTACTCTTGGCATCAGGAATGTCTTGCTTAGCATAGCGAGCGAGGTTTTGGAACTTGACATTATACTGATAGACTGTCATGGAGCCCTGCTTGAGGTTGCGGAATTGCTCACGCATACCCTCGATGACACTTGTAGGAATGTTGTGCGAGCGGAAATCCTTGCAGAAATTCTCCCAAGAGATCACTTGACCCCGCCTTGAGTCTTTGTACTGCTGCCACCAGTCAGCTGCTTGATCTTTCAGTTGGAAGGCTGCAAACTTCACATAGTCATCTTCCTTCACGTTACTGCACTCAAAATGCTTCTTTATGTCGGTCAACCAATCCTCAGCATCAAGAGGGTCGACACAGTAACTGAAAGCTTTAGGATTGTTAGCCAGGAACTGGTTGAGAGTAGCATGGTGCTGCTGGAAGAAGTTGCCTTGATTCACTGGAACACCCTGATTAGCTTGCATAGTTTGCATCTGCTGCATCATCTGCATCATCATCTGAGTGTTCTGAGCAGTAGTCTGCATAATTGCTCTCCAAGCCTCAGGCGGAGGAGGAGGGGAAGGAGGATGTTCTGGGACCTCTTCCACCTCTGGGTTAGCGTTTGGAACCTTTTTCGGAGCCATCCTGTAAGAGATGACCACGAATCAGCAATTGATTGACAAAAGGAATAAGCTGAATCAATGGAATGAATTGCAACAAGTCTTCACAATAATCATTCGAACAGTAAGAACGAATGAAATCATCCGAACAAGAGGAACGAATGATATTCTTAGTTAAATGATAACATCAACCTTCACGAGAAGCCACATAGGGATCAAAAGGATAAAATAAGAAAAACAACAAGGTACAGACGGGAACAAACACAAGAGAGGAGTTTCGTTCTAACATCTTTGTGCTGAAAGCATATGAACGCGTTACGAAAAGGTTTTGCAATCCCCGGATCAGCATAGCCAAGGACCCTTTAAGATGCAACTCCTGATAGTAACATCGGTCATATAACCCCTTCACTCAATGTCGAACCCCGAACTCACTAACCTGCATTCGTTGGAAGAATGCCTACGATCTACTGGATAAAACCCACCTATAGATTTCCGAAAGATTCCAGTTATGCAATCAGGTGTTGGGGATACACGGGAAGCACCGCGCAATCAACTCTAAACCTACATCCAGGTGTATCCATCCTTCAACACATATCCAGTCTTTCTCGGAAACTGTGTACCTCGGACCTTCGAAAAGCATCCACTATAACAAGCTATGGCAATACTCCCGAACTACCTCCCCAGTACTGGGTGATGTCGGGGTTATCTTGCCACTGGCCGTATAGGGGAGATTTTCGATGTCGGCCGTCTTAAGTATTTAGTACTGCCACGATATGCTTGTTACAATGATACCCCGAAGCTCAACTCCTCGGTAACAGGAGGCATCGAGAACAATATCCTTGTCACAAGAACATCGAAACAATCCCAGAATACTCGCGGGATTCCTAAAAAACATTTTGTGCAAATTTTGAAGATAGGAGAGACAAGAGTAGACGTCAGGAGTCCTCACCAGAGAGAAAGGGGATGAGAAGCAAAGAAATCCTACTCTCCGATATAATATAGGACTCAAAAAGTTTTCAGTGTGTGCCTAGACTCGACCGTCAACGGTTCGATCAAACAGTGGGGGCTCCTAGGTCGGAGAAGGCTCTGAATACTAACTTGTAATGCCCAGGATGGAGTTATACCTCCTACGTGTCGAGGCACGACTTAAAGGCATAAATCCATCCTAGAATGATCTCAAGTTCGGTAATCTTTGCACAACTCATGTAAAAGAGGGGATAGTAAACTGAAAATAGTTGGCTTACACTCGCCACGTCACAGAATTATAGTACAAGTCTCAAACATCATACATTAAGAACATCACAACCCTCTAAGGGCAAAAGCCAAATGTCAAAGTACCGAACTCAGATAAAGTAAACCACAGGCGGATCGAATCCTAGTAAGAGACTCCACTACTGATCGTCCGGGTAGCGCACGTAGTACCGACTACGCTCCTCGTCGTACTCCCAATCCAGCTCGGTGCCATCACCTGGATAGCTCACAGCTGGACCTGCATCTGGTGTGTGAAGTAACTGTGAGCCACAGAGGACTCAGCAATCCCGTTCCCGGGTAACAAGACTATCAAAGCCTTTGGGTGAGGAAAAGGCTGAAGAAAAGAATAAGTCTGCAGCAGCAACTAGCATCTAGCTTACGTAAGTGAGAGCGAGAAGAGAAGGCCTCGGCGAGAAGTGATCACGAAGTGATCCTAGCTACAAGCTCCACAATCATAACCCCTCCGTGTTCAACTCCCGAATCCCTATTCGGAAATTGACAGTCACGGAACACACGCAGGTAGTGTATTTGAAACATTGTGTCAAGTTATCTACAACCGGAATTAACAAGCTCCCATCTGCCACATAACCGCGGGCACGGCTTTCGAAAGTTCAAACCCTGCAGGGGTGTTCCAACTTGACCCATTACAAGCCCACGATCCGCGGAGTCGCAACTCCAAAGTGGGAAGACCCGAGTATCCTCGGAATCCCGTGCTCAAGATATACCGGGCTAAGGTAAGGCTAATCCAGCAAATCCTCCCGGCGTGTCGACACCCTGATAGTAGCCGCGCGTATCTAAGTCTCAGGACACGACCGGATGGGTGAAGCTACGGGTTTTTACCAGACCTTGAGTTTCCTCGAGGTGGCCCCGCAGGCTCCCCGTTTCGGACCAACACTCATGTGGAGCACTGGCCCGGGGTTGTTGATTAAGAAAGAGGGTTAATTACTCCCTATGCATGTTTAGTTTGTTATTAGGAAAATAGTACCAATGTTGGGATTTGCTGGAAAAGACTTAGCACTTAGCGGTTTATCGAGGGGGTCCCATACACCCCAACCGTGTTAGGAACGCATAATCAAGGAACATAAAACCGGCTTATACGGATCCTAACGGCATGAGTGGAACAAATCACCAAGCAAAAGGCTTAGCCTTCCACCCTTGCCAATATATAGGTGATTTCAGTTTAAGCATTTATATAGAGTGATATAACCCAACCAAACTTCAACATGGAGCAAGCATCTTCACTTCACCTGCAACTAGCAACGCTATAAGAAGGGCTGAGCGAAGCGTACTTAGCCAAGCAACGGTTTGCATAGGTAGGGTTGGTTAAACATGGCAATTGGTTACAAGTAGGAGGCTGACAAGAAGAACATGGGCATCGAGGCAAAACTATAGATCGAGACTACTAGCAATAGGCAAAGATAGTAATGTTATCGGGGTTCGGTCATCTTGCCTGAAGAGAAGTCGTTCGGATCGTAAGAAGGGTCCTCGGAATCCTCTTCTTAGAAGCCTCCATCTTAAGCTGAGCTGCTTCTTGTTTCAAAGCCATGTTATAGAACTTATCGAATTCGTCTGGCTCGAACAAAGTGAGAGCAAGCTGAAGTTCATCTTTGAGACCTCCACGGAACTGATAGATTTTACTCTTTGCATCAGGAATGTCTTGCTTTGCATAGCGAGCGAGGTTTTGGAACTTGACATTATACTGATAGACTGACATGGAGCCCTGCTTGAGGTTGCGGAATTGCTCACGCATACCCTCGATAACACTTGTAGGAATGTGATGCGAGCGGAAATCCTTGCAGAAATTCTCCCAAGAGATCACTTGACCCGGCCTTGAGTCTTTGTACTGCTGCCACCAGTCAGCTGCTTGATCTTTCAGTTGGAAGGCTGCAAACTTCACATAGTCATCTTCTTTCACGTTACTGCACTCAAAATGCTTCTTGATATCGGTCAGCCAATCTTCAGCATCGAGAGGGTCGACACAGTAACTGAAAGCTTTAGGATTGTTGGCCAAGAACTGGTTGAGGGTAGCATGGTGCTGCTGGAAGAAGTTGCCTTGGTTCATTGGAACGCCCTGATTAGCTTGATTAGCTTGATTAGCTTGCATCATCTACATCATCTGCATCATCAACTGAGTGTTCTGAGCAGTAGTCTGCATAATTGCTCTCCAAGCCTCAGGCGGAGGAGGAGGGGAAGGAGGATGCTCTGGAACCTCTTCCACCTCTGGGTTGGCATTCGGAACCTTTTTCGGAGCCATCCTGTAAGAGATGACCACGAATCAGCAATTGATTGACAAAAGGAATAAGCTGAATCAATGGAATGAATTGCAACAAGTCTTCACAATAATCATTCGAACAATAAGAACGAATGAAATCATCCGAACAAGAGGAACGAATGAATTTCTTAGTTAATTGATAACATCAGTCTTCACGAGAAGCCACATAGGGATCAAAAGGATAAAATAATAAAACAACAAGGTACGGAAAGGAACAAACACAAGAGAGGAGTTTCGTTCTAACATTTTTGTGCTGAAAGCATATGAACGCGTTACGAAAAGGTTTTGCAATCCCCGGATCAGCATAGCCAAGGACCCTTTAAGATGCAACTCCTGATAGTAACCTCGGTCATATAACTCCTTCACTCAATGTCGAACCCCGAACTCACTAACCTGCATTCGTTGGAAGAATGCCTACGATCTACTGGATAAAACCCACCTATAGTTTTCCGAAAGATTCCAGTTATGCAATCAGGTGTTGGGGATACACGGGAAGCACCGCGCAATCAACTCTAACCTACATCCAGGTGTATCCATCCTTCAACACATAACCAGTCTTTCTCGGAAACTGTGTACCTCGGACCTTTGAAAAGCATCCACTATAACAAGCTATGGCAATACTCCCGAACTACCTCCCCAGTACTGGGTGATGTCGGGGTTATCTTGCCACTGGCCGTATAGGGGAGATTTTCGATGTCGGCCGTCTTAAGTATTTAGTACTGCCGCGATATGCTTGTTACAATGATACCCCGAAGCTCAACTCCTCGGTAACAGGAGGCATCGGGAACAATATCCTTGTCACAAGAACATCGAAACAATCCCAGAATACTCGCGGGATTCCTAAAAAAAATTTTGTGCAAATTTTGAAGATAGGAGAGACAAGAGTAGACGTCAGGAGTCCTCACCAGAGAGAAAGGGGATGAGAAGCAAAGAAATCCTACTCTCCGATATAATATAGGACTCAAAAAGTTTTCAGTGTGTGCCTAGACTCAACCGTCAACGGTTCGATCAAACAGTGGGGGCTCCTAGGTCGGAGAAGGCTCTGAATACCAACTTGTAATGCCCAGGATGGAGTTATACCTCCTACGTGTCGAGGCACGACTTAAAGGCATAAGTCCATCCTAGAATGATCTCAAGTTTGGTAATCTTTGCACAACTCATGTAAAAGAGGGGATAGAAAACTGAAAATAGTTGGCTTACACTCGCCACGTCACAGAATTACAGTACAAGTCTCAAACATCATACATTAAGAGCACTACAACCCTCTAAGGGCAAAAGCCAAATGTCAAAGTACCAAACTCAGATAAATAAACCACAGGCGGATCGAATCCTAGTAAGAGACTCCACTACTGATCGTCCGGGTAGCGCACATAGTACCGACTACGCTCCTCGTCGTACTCCCAATCCAGCTCGGTGCCATCACCTGGATAGCTCACAGCTGGACCTGCATCTGGTGTGTGAAGTAACTGTGAGCCACAGAGGACTCAGCAATCCCGTTCCCGGGTAACAGAACTATTTAAGCCTTTAGGTGAGGGAAAGGCTGGAGAAAGAACAAGTCTGCAGGAGCAACTAGCATCTAGCTTACGCAAGTGAGAGCGAGAAGAGAAGGCATCGGCGAGAAGTGATCACGAAGTGATCCTAGCTACAAGCTCACAATCATAACCCCTCCGTGTTCAACTCCCGAATCCCTATTCGGAAATTGACACTCACGGAACACACGCTGGTAGTGTATTAGTATCATTGTGTCAAGTTATCTACAACCAGAATTAACAAGCTCCCATCTGCCACATAACCGCGGGCACGGCTTTCGAAAGTTCAAACCCTGCAGGGGTGTTCCAACTTGACCCATTACAAGCCCACGATCCGCGGAGTCGCAACTCCAAAGTGGGAAGACCCGAGTATCCTCGGAATCCCGTGCTCAAGATATACCGAGCTAAGGTAAGGCTAATCCAGCAAATCCTCCCGGCGTGTCGACACCCTGATAGTAGCCGCGCGTATCTAAGTCTCAGGACACGACCGGATGGGCGAAGCTACGGGTTTTTACCAGACCTTGAGTTTCCTCGAGGTGGCCCCGCAGGCTCCCCGTTTCGGACCAACACTCATGTGGAGCACTGGCCCGGGGTTGTTGATTAAGAAAGAGGGTTAATTACTCCCTATGCATGTTTAGTTTGTTATTAGGCAAATAGTACCAATGTTGGGACTTGCTGGAAAAGACTTAGCACTTAGCGGTTTATCGAGGGGGTCCCATACACCTCAACCGTGTTAGGAACGCATAATCAAGGAACATAATACCGGCTTATACGAAACCTAACGGCATGAGTGGAACAAAACACCAAGAAAAAGGCTTAGCCTTCCACCCTTGCCAATATATAGATGATTTCATTTTAAGCATTTATATAGTGTGATATAACCCAACCAGACTTCAACATGAAGCAAGCATCTTCACTTCACCTGCAACTAGCAACGCTATAAGAAGGGCTGAGCGAAGCGTACTTAGCCAAACAACGGTTTGCATAGGTAGGTTGGTTAAACATGGCAATCGGCTACAAGTAGGAGGCTGACAAGAAGATCATGGGCATCGAGGCAAAACTATAGATCGAGACTACTAGCAATAGGCAAAGATAGTAATGTTATCGGGGTTCGGTCATCTTGCCTGAAGAGAAGTCGTTCGGATCGTAAGAAGGGTCCTCGTGCTCAACCTCGTTGGAAACCTCGTGCTCAACTTCGTACCCGGTCTCAGCTTCCGGCTCTAAACAAAACAATCACACCAAGCACCAATCAACAAGATGCAATGCGCACTCGGAAAAGATGAATGCATGATGGATGCACTAAGGATGCACAAGGAGCACGTAAAATATCACTCAAGCAAAACACCTCAAAACAAGATAACAATCTGATATTATTAATCTACACAGAAAATCAACCAAGTTTGATATAAGATTCGCTGAAATCGGAGTTACGGGCTAAAAGTTATGCCCGAAACAAGATTTGAGCGAAAGCTGAAAATTACAGCAACATAGCAACTTCGGAGCTCAAAATAATTAAGCTACAGCACCCAAAAAGCATGGCAAAGGACATGAACACAAATTAGACATATAGTACAGCAACTAAGTCCAAGGTGCACCCCCAACGGAGTCACGGATCAACAGCAATTATCTTGGACATATTGAACTTGACAATAAAATTCTGGCAGCAGAATTTTATTGAAACTTTAGAGCAAAAGATAAACATGCTACAACCACTCAAATGGACATGTGAGGACATGAATGGAAAGACAACAATATATACTACAAGTAACAATCAAAATCCACTCCAAAACTATCATGCTTTGTCCTAGAGCATCACACGAACATGGCATCGGAACGTTACAGATTTCAGACTTAGTGAAAAACCACTAAGTCCTAAAACAGCAATATCATCATGGCATATAAAAGAGCATGTTTAAGTCACCTCGAAACTAAACATGGCAAAGGGTAAGCACCTCATCAAAGTGCACATGAAGGTGATCCCGAAACACACAAGCATGCATCATAGAGGTGAACACAACGATTGCAACGAGCTCAACAAGATGGCATTTCATAACAAGTGAAAACACATCACAGCCACATGGCACTATGCAACGATGATAACAAGGCAATAATAAATCTACC
Source organism: Secale cereale (assembly GCA_902687465.1). Lineage (NCBI taxonomy): Eukaryota > Viridiplantae > Streptophyta > Magnoliopsida > Poales > Poaceae > Secale > Secale cereale. The sequence continues at coordinate 666,120,519 of LR738709.1, read as the reverse complement.
ATGCAACCTATCACAAGCAACACGTAGTTCGTGGCAAGACGAACACGTGGACATGTCATTTGCATCATTTGGACAAACGAGCTAAAAGATATCACATGACAAAGGTGGCATAAAAATAACACATAGCAGCAGTTTATAACATGATGCACTCTTGCAACAGCAAAACAAGCACCTAGATGATCTCTAACATGCATGACAACAACAGGAAAAACGTAGAGCACAACTCCACGAACGTCTGGACATATTACACGCGCAAAACAGAGCAACACAGTAAAAGTTATGCATGTTTGAAAAGTGCATCATAGAACACTAAAACAGGGACTTAGTAGATCTAGGGTCAACCTTAGTCCAGATCTGAAAAAAAAACGAGGCTCGGGCCGGCTGATCTGGATCCGGCTCGCGGAGGAAGAAGTGGGTCGCGGCGGCGCTGGCGCGGAGGGGGCCCGTGGTGAGGCAGAGGCGGCGGCGGCCCGCGGCCTGGCTTGCGGTGGCGCTGGCCTGCGCTGGAGCCGGCCTGCGATGCGGAGGCGGCCCGGGTGCTGGAGACCTGCGGTGCGGCTCGGTGCGGTACGGGCCGACTGGCGCTGAGGCGCTCGGCCCACGGTGATGTGGTCCACCGAGCCAGCCGGCGCGGGAGGCCGGGAGGTGGAGCGGTGTACGGGCCTTGGCCCAGGCGGCGCGCGGGGGAAGCGACGCGGTGGCGTCGAGGAGTACGGGCCTGGGCGAAGGCGATCTGGCCCGATGCAGGCCGAGGCGAACGGGGAAGTGGTCCAGTGGGATCGGCGTACGGCCCGGTGCGGTCGGTCGCCGGTCGAAGGAAGTTGCGGCGGGCGTGTGTTGACCTGGCGTCGAGGGATCTGGATCCCAGCGGCGCTGCAGAGGCGATCGAGGTAGCTGGTTCCCTCGGGATCCAGAGGAAAAATTGGGGATTGGATCTGAGAAGGAAAAGGAAAAAAAAAGAGGTGGAGATGGGGAAGGAAAACTAGGGATGCCAAAATAGACTAGGGGTCTATATATAGCAGTTTTGTAGGGTTTTGGGGGATTTAGGGGCGCTAGGAGCCCTCCGATCGCGATCCGACGGATCCGATCGCGGGGATAGATTTTAAAGGCCTAGAAGGAGATAAGAGAAAGCAGTAGGGGTGTTTGTGGGACACGAAGTGAAGGCACTTCGGACCCACACGAACAACGGATGGAAAAGTCAACGGAGTCCAAACGAGATGAGATTTGAGAGGTGGGTTGCACACAACAAAACAACAACACAGACAACAACCTCGCGGCACACCGGTAACGTTAAACGCCCGAACAACAAAGTAGGCCTACGGGACGTCACGGACACGTGAGGGAGCTCCGGAACGCGAAACGGACAACGGGAAGAAACACGCGGAACCGGATGCAACCGACAACACAAATGCAATGCGATGCACATGTCTACATGATATGAATGAAAGCCACACACTCACACAACAAAACGACGAAACCCGAAAGACACAGAACCCGGAATGGAAATAGATGAAGCCGGAGATATATTATATACCCAAAAGGGAAAGTATTACATCCGGGGCATTACAGTTTTCAAAATAAAAAAGCTCTAGCACATAACCATTCTTTTACTTTTATGTTGAGTCTCCACCTTCTTTCTTCAAGCACCATCTACTGAGAGCATGATTGTCATTCTAAGTGTAATGTTCATTGTTCCAAAGTAGCATTGTCTTTTCATGATTGTGATATCATTTATTTTGAAATCATTGTATCTAGTCATCACTTAAACCTTGAAGGTGCCCTTGCATTTATGTTTTGCTTCACTAAAGGGGGCAAGCTAGATATCACTTTATCATATTTGCATACCATGTTCATTGCAAATCTTTTTGATGTTTCAGTTTCATATTGTAAAACTTTCAGTCCTTTGTGATTTTCTCATAAGGCAACTTAATTACTATAGAATCATTGTCTTAGTAAGCTTTTGTCATATGACTATATAAAGTCCTATATGGTTAATAGCATGTCACCACAGAAATTATTCTTGTTATCATTTACCTACTCGAGGACGAGCAGGAATTAAGCTTGGGGATGTTGATACGTCCCAAACGTATCTATAATTTCTGCTTGCTCCATGCCACTTTTGGGTGATATTGCTATGATATTTATACACTTCCATACACTTTTGATCATATTTGGACTAACCTACTAATCCAGTGCACCCCAGTGCCAGTTTCGGTTTTCGGTTATTTTTGTATTTCAGGTTTTCACATTACGAGAACTGTCAGGAAAAATCCAAAACAATTATATAAAAAAATCAGCGTTCCAGAACCTACCTTGCACCCGAAGTACAGCCGGGAGGGGGGGGGGGCACCAGGGCCCCAGGCGCCCTGGCGGCGCGCCCCCCCTGGACCGCGCCGGGGGGGGGGGGGCGCCTCGGCCCCCCGAGCCCCGTCTGGTGCCCCCCTTTGGCATATATTTAGAGCGTCCTTCGAAACCCTCGGGACGGGAACTATTTTTCGCGATCTCATCTCTGTTCCGCCGCCGCCGCCGCTTCCAAGATCGGGAGCACCAGGAGAACTCTTCCCGGCACCCTGCCGGAGGGGAGGATCATCATCGGGAGCCTCTCCACCACCATGGACGCCTCCCGGATGAGTTGTGAGTAGTCTCCCTTGGACCATGAGTCCATGACCAGTAGCTATGTGATGTTCTCCTCCCGTTCTTGTGCTTCACTAATTAGTCCTCGTGAGCTGCCCTACATGATCGAGGCACATATGTAATCCTTATGCTGTTGCTATAATGAGTTTGCTGGGATCCGATGGATTATGAGATTATGTTCAGATTGTGATTGAGTAATATATATGATCTACCTCCTTTATATTTATGTTCATAAGTAATTCTTGCATGTTCTCCGTTGTTATTTATTGCTTTGGCCAAGTAATACGTAGTGACTCCAAGAGGGAACGTTATGCTTGATTGTGGGTTCATGCCCCTCGATGACTAGCTTGAGTGACAGAAACATGAGTCTAGGGGATGTGCTGTTGCCACAAGGGGGAAAACAACGGTGCTTGTGCCCGCGGGTGCAAGGATTGTTTACTTTACGCAAAGTTCTTTTAATGCAGTTGTCTGTTGCTTTGAGTTTACACTATGGGTGGGGCTCGCAACTTAATACCAGCGAGATGTTCTGGATAGATATCTCAAGGTGGATGATTGATACGTCCAAAACGTATCTATAATTTCTGCTTGCTCCATGCCACGTTTGGGTGATATTGCTATGATATTCATACACTTCCATACACTTTTGATCATATTTGGACTAACTTACTAATCCAGTGCACCCTAGTGCCAGTTTCTGTTTTCGGCTGTTTTTGTATTTGAGGTTTTCACGTTTCGAGAACTGCCCAGAAAAATCCAGAAAAATTATATAAAAATTCAGCGATCCGGAAACAACACTGCGTCCGAAGGGCAGCCTGGGGGGGGGGGCACCAGGGCTCCAGGCGCCCTGGCGGCGCGCCCCCCCTGGGCCGCGCCGGGGGGGCGCCTGGCCCCCCCGAAGCCCGTCCGGTGCCCCCCTTTGGCATATATTTAGAGGGACCTCCGGAACCCTCAGAGGAGGAACTCTTTTCGCGATCCCATCTCTGTTCCGCCGCCGCCGCCGCTTCCAAGATCGGGAGCACCAGGAGAACTCTTCCCGGCACCCTGCCGGAGGGGAGGATCACCACCGGGAGCTTCTCCACCACCATGGACGCCTCCCGGATGACTCGTGAGTAGTCTCCCTTGGACCATGAGTCCATGACCAGTAGCTATGTGATGTTCTCCTCCCGTTCTTGTGCTTCACTAATTAGTCCTCGTGAGCTGCCCTACATGATCGAGGCACCTATGTAATCCTTATGCTGTTGCTATGTTGAGTTTGCTGGGATCCGATGGATTATGAGATTATGTTCAGATTGATCTTGAGTAATATATTTGATTCACCTCTTTTATATTTTAGTTCATAAGTAATTCTTGCATGTTCTCCGTTGTTACTTATTGCTTCGGCCGAGTAGTTGGTAGTGACTCCAAGAGGGAACGTTATGCTTGATTGTGGGTTCATGCCCCTCGATGACTAGCTTGAGTGACAGAAACATGAGTCTAGGGGATGTGCTGTTGCCACAAGGGGGAAAACAACGGTGCTTGTGCCCGCGGGGTGCAAGGATTGTTTACTTTACGCAAAGTTCTTTTAATGCAGTTGTCTGTTGCATTGAGTTTACACTATGGGTGGTTCTCGCAACTTAATACCAGCGAGATGTTCTGGATAGATATCTCAAGGTGGATGATTAGTAGTAGATATTGATGGATTTCGGTCTACTTAGTTTGGCGTACCGCCCATGCTTTGAACCTCAACCTTTCTTGCAATGTAGTCAGCATTGGTTTGCGTTCGTTGTCCTGTCAATTGCCCAGCTGTAATTTGTTACCTCACATAGCTGTTTTATCGTCTTTTGGGAGAGAGACATCACTAGTGAACATCATGAGACTCCGGTCCATATTACCATCATTGATCACATCCACTATTTATTTCCCGCTATTTACTTACTATTGCAAAAACTATCTATCACTACTATCATTGCTTTTAATTCTTTGTGAACTACAAGGCCGGAGAGATTGACAACCTCTCTGTACTCGTTGGGAGAAAAGTTATTTGTATCTGTGTGCAGGTCCACATTGATTGCTACTAATCTGGCGCCGTAGCAATTGACACCGACTTGTTGAACCTAGGAGTGTCTGGGGAATCGATCCTTGGCATCTTTGCTAGGGGAAAACACTTCTACTTACTGCATCTTACACCTTCCACTTGGGGTAACCAACGAGGGGTTCGAGGCCCATCAAGGAGTATTTTCTGGCGCCGTTGCCGGGGACTCCACTCTTCAGGATAGGGGAGTTGCATGCTATCTTTTACCTTTGCTTTTTAGTCTTGTTAGTTTACCTTTCATTTTTGCTTTAGTTCCTTTTATCGAAAATCACAAAAATAGTTATCTTGCTTGCTTGCTACTATGGGTTCCACCGAGAACACCAAGTTGTGTGACTTCACTAGTCACAACAACGATGACTTTGTCAGCACCCCTATCACTACACCTGCCACTTCAGCACCTTCATATGAAATTAAACCTGCTTTACTGAACTTAGTTATGAGAGAACAATTCTCGGGTGCTGGAGATGATGCTGCTTTACACTTGAACAACTTTGTTGAACTTTGTGATATGCAAAAGTACCAAGAAATAGATGGTAATATTGTTAAGCTTAAGCTTTTTCCTTTCTCCTTGAGAGGAGGAGCTAAAATTTGGTTTCAGTCTTTGCCTAGAAATAGCATAGATTCATGGGACAAGTGCAAAGATGCTTTTATCGGAAAATACTATCCACCTGCTAAAATTATCCAACTTAGGAGTAACATAATGAATTTTAAACAATTGGATAATGAACACGTTGCCCAAGCTTGGGAACGTATGAAGTTTCTTATCAAGAACAACCCTACTCACGGTTTGACCACTTGGATGGTTATCCAAACTTTTTATGCAGGCTTGAACTTTACCTCGCGGAACTTGTTAGATTCGGCCGCGGGAGGAACTTTTATGTCAACTACACTTGGTGCTGCCACAAAGCTGCTCGATGAGATGATGACTAACTATTCCCAATGGCACACCGAACGCGCTCCAACAGGTAGGAAGGTAAACTCTGTCGAGGAGATTTCCTCCCTCAATGAAAAAGTTGACTTGATCATGTCTCTACTTTCGAAGCAATCTTATGTTGATCCTCGTGATGTTCCTTTAAATTCTTTGATTGCTCAAGAACAAGTAGATGTGAACTTTATCTCTAGGAACAATTTTAACAACAATGCTTATAGGAGTAACTTTGGTAACAATTCTAGACCGTTCCCCTCTAACTCTTATGGGAACAACAATGCTTATCCTAGTACCATGAACTCCAATACTGAACTAGAGACTATGCTTAGAGATTTCATCACTACCCAAAAAGCCTTTAATAAGAATGTAGAAGAGAAACTACATAAACTAGATGATCTTTCTTTTAAGGTAGACCACTTAGCCAATGAGGTAAAATTGCTAAAAATTGAAACTTCTCCTCTTAAGGAGAGGGAAGTCATCCCTATTAATGCTACTCAAGTGCAAATTAATGAAAACATTAGGATGATGGCTAAGCTTAAAGAAAGATGGGCTAGAGAAAGGGAGGAAGAGGAAAGAATTAAGAGCCTTCCTACCCACCACACTATTGCTACTATCCAAGTTATTGAGGATGTTCGCACTCTTAGCACCCAATGTACTCCTGGTCCCAATGGACCTATTAATGGTGATGCTATGACTATAGAAGCTACCAAACAAGTGAACCTTAAGGACACCACTACTACTTTACTTGATGCTCGTGACCTTGATTTTGATAATTGCACTCTTACCGAAGTTATTGATTTCCTTCACAAGATGTCTAGAGATCCCCGCACTAGCACGCTTAACCTTGCCTTCACAGAGCATATCACTAATGCTCTCATCAAAGCTAGGGAGGAGAAACTTAGAGTAGAAGCCTCCATACCTAGAAAGCTAGAAGATGGTTGGGATCCTATGATAAAAATTTATTTGAATGACTTCTCTTGTTATGCATTATGTGATGTTGGTGCTAGTACCTCTGTTATGCCCAAAAGGATATATGATATGCTTAAATTGAAACCTTATGATTCTTGTTCTTTTGGTAATGTTCTCGTTGATTCTTCCATAAAGAAACCTTTGGGGAGGATCGACGATGTTCTTATCGTTGTCAATGATAATTATGTGCCCGTTGATTTTACTATTATGGATATTGAATGTGATCCTTCATGTCCAATTATTTTGGGACGTCCCTTTTTGCGCACCGTTGGTGCTGTCATTGACATGAAAGAGGGTAATATAAAATTTCAGTTTCCTCTCAAGAAAGGGATGGAACACTTCCCTCGAAAGAAGATCAAGTTACCTTTTGAGTCCGTTGTACGGGCTAGCTATTCTTTTACTCTTGATAAAACTTGATCTATGCATTATGCCTAGCTTAAAGGCATAAAAGAAAGCGCTTTTGGGAGGCAGCCCACATGAATAAATTTTTTGCTTTTGTTGTGTCTTGATGTTGTTTACTGCTGTAGCATCATCATTGTATCTTTGCTTTTCATATTTTTGCCAAGTATAGCCTCCGATTGCTAGAAAGTTCAAAAGTTGTGAGGTGCTGTCCAGGAAACAGATTCTGTCCTTGGATAGAAAAATTCGTATAAAATCACCAGATCATCTTTTTGGTCTGAATTGTTTCGACAGCGTTCTCTATATAATTGTCTTTCGTGCGTCAGTTCTGAGTTTTTTGATTGGAGTTGCAGAAGTATCCCGAACAGATCAATTACTGCCTGTTGTTCTGTTTTTCACAGATTCTGTCCTGTTTTGCCTTATCTTCACTTTGCAAATTAAGAACTTGCTTTTTCTTTGCAAAAACCTTTTGGCAATCTTGATAAATAGTAGAACTTCAAGAATATCCTTATTTCCAGCAAGGTATAGTTATTTTATTAAGGGTACTAACCTCTCTAATCAGATTATGATGAGTTGTGTATGAAGGGAGTTTTCAAGTGTGCGAGGGAAGATGATAAAAAGATTCAGGAGTGTCAAGCGCTCAAGCTTGGGGATGCCCCCGTGCACCCCCAAGAAATATTCAAGGAGACTCAAGCGTCTAAGCTTGGGGATGCCCCCGTGCATCCCCTTCTCCATCAACATTATCAGTTCGTCTTTCGTTTCGCTATATTTTTATCACTTCATGTGTTATGTGCTATGCTTGGAGCGTCTTGCTTTTAGTTTTCTTTTTAGTTTTTCATAACAAGTCGGAACTCAGCATTCCTTTATGTGGGAGATAAACACGCTCCACCTCTACCTAGAACATTACATAGAATTTTCATGTCTATCTATGCTGTGTGTGTTCTTTGTCTTTTAATAGCTACTATCATACTCTGCTCTTAGTATTCATGCTTATCTTTTCAAGAGCTTTTATTTAGTTGGTTGCTTGAACTCTCTTTAATTACCATGCTCACCTTATTAAGAGAGTTTGCTTCCTTTGCATTGGTTAATGTGTCTATGATAAAGATGCTACTTTCATGATGGTGCTTAGTAGTTCAGGTTTTCTTATGGTTAATCTCAAATAGCTGGGGGGTTCCCAATGTGTTATTGGAGCACCAACTTGGTTTGTTTGCCTATGATATGGTATGGTTTAGTAATATCTTCCTTCGAGAATTTATTTTGATTGACTTGGCGTATGCTCACGCATATTCAAGACTGTAAAGAAAGTCTGTCAAGCCTTGATGATCTTTTGTTTCTAAGTAGCGATATAACTACCATGCCTAATTCAATATTGCTTTGTCACTCTGCATGATTATGACCGTCATTGCTCTCTTAGTTGGTCGCTCCCAGTGTTTTGATAACCTCCGCCTGTACTAAGCAAACTAACCATGCAATACATAGCTCATGGGAAAGTAGCCTAAAAACTATTGTGGTAAAGAATATGTTGCTTATGTATCTTATTTCTTATAAGTTGCTTGCTGAGCGGTAACCATGTTTCTGGGGACGCCATCAACTGTCACACTTTTGTTGAATATCATGTGAGTTGCTATGCATGTTCGTCTTGTCTGAAGTAAGGGTGATTTACCGTGGGTTGAATGAATATGCATATTGTTAGAGAAGAACATTGGGCCGCCAACCAAAGCCATGCATCATGGTGGAAGTTTTAGCTTGGACCTTAATCCTCAATCTCATGAGAATATGCCTATGCATTAAAGAGGAGTCCATCATCTATTTTCTATGTTGTCCCGGTATGGATGTCCTCAAGTTGAGATCTATCAAAAACAAGAAATCAAATGCGATCTATCTCCTTGGACCTTTGTACAGGTGGCATAGAGGTGACCCTTTGTGACACTTGGTTAAAACATATGTAATGCAATGATAACCCATGGGGATCTGAGCTAATTAGGACAAGGAGCGAGCACTATTAGTATTCGATGCATGAGGCTTGCAACTTATAGGATGTTTTATGCATGACACATATGAAGTACTACTACCGTTGACACAATTGCTTCCATGTTTTCAAAATAAAAAGCTCTAGAACATAACCATTCTTTTACCTTTATGTTAAATTACCAACTACTGAGAGCATGATTGTCATTCTGAGTGTAATGTGCATTGTCCCAAAGTAGCATTGTCTTTTGCATGATTGTGATATCGTTTATTCTGAAATGATTGTATCTAGTCATCACTTAAACATTGAAGGTGCCCCTGCATTTATGTTTTGCATCACTAAAGGGGGCAAGCTAGATATCACTTTATCATATTTGCACATCATGTTCATTGCAAATCTTTTTGATGTTTCAGTTTCATGTTGTAAAACTTTCAGTCATTTGTGATTTTGTCTTGAGGCAACTTAATTACTATAGAATCATTGTCTCAGTAAGCTTTTGTCATATGACTATGAGAAAGTCCTATGTGGTTAATAGCATGTCACCACATAAATTATTCTTGTTATCATTTACCTACTCGAGGACGAGCAGGAATTAAGCTTGGGGATGTTGATACGTCCAAAACGTATCTATAATTTCTGCTTGCTCCATGCCACTTTTGGGTGATATTGCTATGATATTCATACACTTCCATACACTTTTGATCATATTTGGACTAACTTACTAATCCAGTGCACCCCAGTGCCAGTTTCTGTTTTCGGCTATTTTTGTATTTCAGGTTTTCACGTTTCGAGAACTGCCCAGAAAAATCCAGAAAAATTATATAAAAAATCAGCGATCCTGAAAGATCACTGCGTCCGAAGGGCAGCCAGGGGGGGGCACCAGGGCTCCAGGCGCCCTGGCGGCGCGCCCCCCCTGGGCCGCGCCGGGGGGGGGGGGCGCCTGGGCCCCCCGAAGTCCGTCCGGTGCCCCCCTTTGGCATATATTTAGAGGGACCTCCGAAACCCTCAGAGGAGGAACTCTTTTCGCGATCCCATCTCTGTTCCGCCGCCGCCGCCGCTTCCAAGATCGGGAGCACCAGGAGAACTGTTCCCGGCACCCTGCCGGAGGGGAGGATCACCACTGGGAGCTTCTCCACCACCATGGACGCCTCCCGGATGACTCGTGAGTAGTCTCCCTTGGACCATGAGTCCATGACCAGTAGCTATGTGATGTTCTCCTCCCGTTCTTGTGCTTCACTAATTAGTCCTCGTGAGCTGCCCTACATGATCGAGGCACCTATGTAATCCTTATGCTGTTGCTATGTTGAGTTTGCTGGGATCCGATGGATTATGAGATTATGTTCAGATTGATCTTGAGTAATATATTTGATTCACCTCTTTTATATTTTAGTTGATAAGTAATTCTTGCATGTTCTCCGTTGTTACTTATTGCTTCGGCCGAGTAGTAGGTAGTGACTCCAAGATTGAACGTTATGCTTGATTGTGGGTTCATGCCCCTCGATGACAAGCTTGAGTGACAGAAACATGAGTCTAGGGGATGTGCTGTTGCCACAAGGGGGAAAACAATGGTGCTTGTGCCCGCGGGTGCAAGGATTGTTTACTATACGCAAAGTTCTTTTAATGCAGTTGTCTGTTGCATTGAGTTTACACTATGGGTGGTTCTCGCAACTTAATACCAGCGAGATGTTCTGGATAGATATCTCAAGGTGGATGATTAGTAGTAGATATTGATGGATTTCGGTCTACTTACTTTGGCGTACCGCCCATTCTTTGAACCTCAACCTTTCTTGCAATGTAGTCAACATTGGTTTGCGTTCGTTGTCCTGTCAATTGCCCAGCTGTAATTTGTTACCTCACATAGCTGTTTTATTGTCTTTTGGGAGAGAGACATCACTAGTGAACATCATGAGACTCCGGTCCATATTACCATCATTGATCACATCCACTATTTATTTCCCGCTATTTACTTACTATTGCAAAAACTATCTATCACTACTATCATTGCTTTTAATCCTTTGTGAACTACAAGGCCGGAGAGATTGACAACCTCTCTGTACTCGTTGGGAGAAAAGTTATTTGTATCTGTGTGCAGGTCCACGTTGATTGCTACTAATCTGGCTCCGTAGCAATTGACACCTACTTGTTGAACCTAGGAGTCTCTGGGGAATCAATCCTTGGCATCTTTGCTAGGGGAAAACACTTCTACTTACTGCATCTTACACCTTCCACTTGGGGTAACCACCGAGGGGTTCGAGGCCCATCAATGATTAGTAGTAGATATTGATGGATTTCGGTCTACTTACTTAGCCGTACCGCCCATGCTTTGAAACTCAACCTTTCTTGCAATGTAGTCAGCATTGGTTTGCGTTCGTGGTCCTGTCAATTGCCCAGCTGTAATTCGTTTACCTCACATAGCTGTTTTATCGTCTTTTGGGAGAGAGACATCACTAGTGAACATCATGATACTCCGGTCCATATTACCATCATTGATCACATCCGCTATTTACTTCTCGCTATTACTTACTATTGCAAACATTATCTATCACTACTATCATTTGCGTTTAATACTTTGTGAACTACAAGGCCGGAGGGAGTGACAACCTCTCTGTACTCGTTGGGAGCAAAGTTATTTGTATCTGTGTGCAGGTCCACGTTGATTGCTAATATCTGGCGCCGTTAGCAGTTGACACCTACTTGTTGAACCTAGGAGTCTCTGGGGATTCGATCCTTGGCATCTTTGCTAAGGGAAAAACTTCCACAACACTGCATCTCACACCTTCCACGTGGGGTAACCAACGAGGGGTTAGAGGCCCATCACTCCAGCACAGGACGGTTTTCAACCATCTTGTAATCGTGGAACTGCTCTATAATATACATCTCACTCCCAGCATCGGTGGTCCCGAATTTAAATTCGAGCGCCTCCCACAAGTCCTTGGCGACACGCACATGTAAATATGAGTCGACCAGTATATCTCCGATCACGCTAAGAAGTGCTCCGAGAAATACGACGGTGGTCTCCCTGAACGCCTCTCCTATTCAGGAGCAATCGTTCCCGTCGGCACACTCGCGACCCAGAACACGTTCATAGCCGTGGGCCATAAAGTGGTCTTATCCGGTTTCAGTGCAGCGGTAAAGCCACTTGTCGAAAAATTCCTACACATAATAGGTTTTGGGATTGCTGAGTAAATAGGCAATTTTCCGATTAATTTAATCCAAGAAGTAACTACTAGCATGGCATTGACACAAGTAATCGCATATTGATATTCAATCATGCAAGCACATACTACGCTAATTGTAGACAGATCTACGTATAACGCTAGCATGCCTAAAACAGAAAACAGTAGGAGCGGGGTAAACGAGTTATACCCTCCAGTAGGCCATGCACAGGCCGCGGCGGTGGTGACGGCAACAACGTCCTCGGCCGCCTTCTTGTCGGCTTCGATCTTCTCGGTGGCGGCACGTTCGGCGTCGGTGGACATGGTGATGACGAGGGCGACGCGGACGTAGATGAAGTAGACGAAGGCGAGCAGTCGTGTAGTCGCTTCCCAAAAACCTATTCGCCCCTCTCCCGTACAGGATCCAGAGAGGCGGGGTTTCAGAGACCTGCTCTCCCGTCGACCGTGTACGCGGCGGACGGGATGGAGTCACCGGCGGCAGCAGCAGCAGCAATGGAACGACAGCGGGCGTGGAGGCAGATGTGTTATGTTAGGCGGCGGCTAGGGTTGGCAGCGCCCCACATATATATGTGCGGTCGTGCGTGGAGAGACGTGCGCTGAACCCACGTCCAAGTCGGTAGCCCACGATCCGACGTCTCAGATCGTGGCCCTACCTGTCAAAGACTCTCCGTTCCTGACCGGCAAAAAGAAGCGCACAGGAGTGAGCTCGGCTCAATCCCGCAACCCGCGGCGCGGCGCATCGTGACGTGGCGAGGCGAGCGGAGGAGGAGGAGTGCGCGAGGGCCTCATCTCTTCTCAAGCTCCAATAGCATGAGGGAGAGAATCCCTTATAAACCACTCCAACTCTCCTTCCACTTCCGGGGTGGGACTAAACTTCCCACCACTTTGTCATGCCACCTACATGGGCCCTTAGAGGTCAAATCTGAAATTGCCATATGGGCTCTAGGCCCATCTCATATTTCAACAATCCCCCACCAGATCTCGAGGGACCATTGTGTCCTCTGTTCCAATTACTGTTACGATATACCAGTGTTTCAGCGAAGACCTGTTAGGGTTGAGCTTCACCTAGAGCAAGTAGCTACACTCCTTCACAACTGAACAATGGACTATGCCTTGAATTGTCAGTTTGGCGTAAAGAAGCTTCACCACATGTCTTACTGATACTAGGTTGCCGAAGGCTGACCCATCGGGTGGAGCATATAAGTCACACTCCTGGCGTGTTCATGAGCTTACTAGAGATCACCTCAATCTCATAGACTGTGACCAACAGTCGGGCTCATATAGGTGTGTTCCTCGAAAGATCGCTCTGTAGGATAGCATCTTGCTTATACATATAAGCCTTGGAACACATTAAGACAGTAGTCATCCTCCCATACAGTATTGAGAGTATTGCATCTCCAACGGAGTGGGTTAGTATAGTTACTCTCCTCAGTTCACCACTGGCTTGTTTTCCCAGGTCCTACTTCACGGGATCTCCGATCACATAGGTTGGGTTACCACCATGGCAACTCATGTGGGTCTCATACCCATCTCCCTCGATGCATTATCTATCACAACACGTGATTGCCCTATTGTAAAGGGATCTGCCAGATTCTTAGCCGTATGGACATATTCCAACGCTATCACTCCAGAGTTTCTCAATTTTCTGACAGCTTTTAATCTCATTCTTATGTGTTTGTTGGACTTCATGTTGTCCTTTGAACTCTTCGCCTTGGTGATGACGGTCTGATTGTCACAGTTCATAAGGAGCCGAAACCGATTTATCAACCAATGGCAAGTCCATCAAAAGATCTCGAAGCCATCCCGCTTCGACATGAGATGTGTCTAATGCTGTTAATTCTGCTTCCATTGTCGATCTCGTCAAGATCTTTTGCTTGCAAGACTTCTAGGAAACAGCGCCACCTCCAAGAGTAAACATATACCCAGTTGTGGCCTTCATCTCATCAGCATCAGAGATCCAATTCGCATCACTATACCCTTCAAGTACCAACGGGTATCTGGTATAGTGAAGTCCATAGTTCATAGTACCCTTCAGATAACGCATAACTCTTTCAATAGCATGCCAATGTACATCACCCGGTTTTGATACAAACCGACTCAGTTTGCTCACAGCAAAAGCGATGTCAGGCCTCGTAGCGCTAGCTAGGTACATCAGTGAACCAATGATTTGAGAGTATCTCAATTGATCTACAGCCGTGCCTTTGGCTTTTCGAATCAACACGGTAGGATCATATGGTGTTTGAGATTGTGTGCAGTCCGAGTATCCAAAACGAATCAACACCTTCTCAACATAATGGGATTGCAAAAGTGTAATCCCACCCTCATTATCTCTCAGTAACTTGATGTTCAAGTTAACATCAGCCACACCAAGGTCTTTCATCTCAAAGTTCTGAGATGGAAACGACTTGACCTCCTCAATGACTTTGAGGTTGGTTCCGAATATCAGTACGTCATCAACATACAAGCATAGTATAACTCCTTCGCCCCCACCATGGCGATAGTATACACATTTGTCAGCTTCATTAACAACAAAGCCAACAGATGTCAGTGTTGTATTAAACTTATCATGCCATTGCTTAGGTGCTTGTTTTAGGCCATATAAAGATTTTATGAACCTACACACTTTTCCTTCCTGACCATCTATCACAAAGCCATCTGGCTATTGCATGTAGATTTCCTCGTTTAGCTCTCCATTCAGGAAAACTGTCTTAACATCCATCTGGTGGACGAGAAGGCCATGCGAGGCCGCCAACGAGAGTAATACTCGAATGGTGGTCAGTCTGGCCACAGGTGAATAAGTATTAAAGAAATCTTCCTCTTCTTTTTGGTCATAGCCCTTGGCCACAAGCCTAGCCTTGTACTTTTCAATCGTACCATCGGGCCTAAGCTTCTTTTTGAACACCCACTTACATCGCAATGGTTTGCAACCATAGGGACGCTCAGTAATCTCCCATGACCGTTAGCCATGATGGAATCCATCTCGCTACGGACCGCTTCCTTCCAGTAGTCAGATTCTGGAGAGGCATACGCTTCTGAAATAGAAGTGGGAGTATCATCCACGAGGTACACGAAGAAATCATCACCAAAGGTCTTTGCAGTCCTTTGTCTCTTTCACCTACCAAGGGTTTCCTCGTCATTCTCCTCGGGATTTTCATCATGTGTTCGTTCATAGTATTCCGTAGGAATGGCAGGCTCAGGAGTCTCCTCAGATTCCTGTCTAGAAGTGCTTTGCATATCTCTCATAGGAAATATATCCTCGAAGAATGTAGCATCCTTAGACTCCATAATTGTACCAACCTTTTGGTCAGGTAACTTAGATTTCACTACTAGAAATCTATAGCCAACACTATTCTTAACGTAGCCCATATTAACGCAGTCCACGGTCTTCGGTCCAAGCTTGCGCTTTTTGGGGATCGCCACATTGACTTTCGCCAAACAGCCCCAATTACGCAAGTACGAGAGTATTGTCCTTCTCTTCGCCCATTTCTCATAGGGAGTGATCTCATTGTCCTTTGTCGGAACTTTATTCAGGACATGACATGCCGTCAATATAGCCTTCCCCCACCATGCCTTCGATAAACCCGACGTATCTAACATGGCGTTAACCAAATTAGTTAGAGTACGGTTTTTCCGCTCGACAACCCCGTTTGACTGGGGTGAATAGGGAGGCGTCCTCTCATGAATAATGCCGTGTTCCGCACAAAAGGAGTCAAACTCACTCGAGAAGTACTCTCCACCACGATCTGACCGGACTCGTTTAATTTGTTTTTCAAGTTGTTTCTCAACTTCTGCCTTATAGATTTTAAAGTAGTGTAGAGCCTGATACGTCCAAAACGTATCTATAATTTCTGCTTGCTCCATGCTACTTTTGGGTGATATTGCTATGATATTCATACACTTCCATACACTTTTGATCATATTTGGACTAACCTACTAATCCAGTGCACCCCAGTGCCAGTTTTTGTTTTCGGCTGTTTTTGTATTTCAGGTTTTCACGTTACGAGAACTGTCAGGAAAAACGCAGAAAAATTATATAAAAAATCAGCGTTCCGGAAACTTCTTTGCGCCTGAAGGACAGCCGGGGGGGGGGGCACCAGGGCTC
>LR738709.1:666087476-666098176 GCA_902687465.1 Secale cereale | reverse complement strand
CGCTGATGCCCCCCTTTGGCATATATTTACACCGCGTCCCGAAACCCTCGAGGACGGAACCCTTTTTCGCGATCTCATCTCTGTTCCACCGCCGCCGCGCTTCCAAGATCGGGAGCACCAGGAGAACTCTTCCCGGCACCCTGCCGGAGGGGAGGATCACCACCGGGAGCCTCTCCACCACCATGGACGCCTCCCGGATGAGTTGTGAGTAGTCTCCCTTGGACCGTGGGTCCATGACCAGTAGCTATGTGATGTTCTCCTCCCCTCTTTGTTCTTCACTAATTAGACCTCGTGAGCTGCCCAACATGATGGAGGCACATATGTAATCCTTATGCTGTTGCTATGATGAGTTTGCTGGGATCCGATGGATTATGAGATTATGTTCAGATTGTGTGTGAGTAATATATTTGATTTACCTCTTTTATATTTATGTTCTTGAGTAATTCTTGCATGTTCTCCGTTGCTGTTTATTGCTTTGGCCAAGTAGTAGGTAGTAACTCCAAGAGGGAATGTTATGCTTGATTGTGGGTTCATGCCCCTCGATGACTAGCTTGAGTGACAGAAACATGAGTCTAGGGGATGTGCTGTTTCCACAAGGGGGAAAACAACGGTGCTTGTACTTGCGGGTGCAAGGATTGTTTACTTTACGCAAAGTTCTTTTAATGCAGTTGTCTGTTGCTTTGAGTTTACACTATGGGTGGGACTCGCAACTTAATACCAGCGAGATGTTCTGGATAGATATCTCAAGGTGGATGATTAGTAGTAGACGTAGATGGATTTCGGTCTACTTGCCTTGGCGTACCGCCCATGCTTTTGAGCCTCTACCTTTCTTTGTAGCATAGTTAGCACTGGTTTGCGCACATAATCCTGTCAATTGCCCAGCTGTAATTCGTTTACCTTACATAGCTGTTCTATCGTCTTTTGGGAGAGAGACATCACTAGTGAACATCATGGGACCCCGGTCCATATTACCATCACTGATCACATCCGCTATTTACTTTCTGTTCTTACTTACTAGTTGCAGTTACACCTATCACTATTATCTCTTGCGTTTGATCCTTTGTAAACGACAAGGCCGTCGAGATTGACAACCTCTCTGTACTCGTTGGGAGCAAAGTTATTTGTATCTGTGTGCAGGTCCGGTCGATCGCTAGTTGCGCCGCTAGCAGTTGACACCTTCTTGTTGAACCTTGGAGTCTCAGGGGAATTCGATCCTTGGTATCTTTGCCGAGGGAAAACTACCGCTACACTGCATCTCAAACCTTCCACTTGGGGTAACCAACGAGGGGCGAGAAGCCATCCAGCAAAGTTTTCTGGCGCCGTTGCCGGGGACTCCACTCTTCAAGATAGGGGAGTTGCACGCTATCTTTTATCTTTGCTTTTTAGTCTTGTTAGTTTACCTTTCAGTTTTCTTTATGTCTTTTCACTAGTTTTGCATAATGGAAAACAAGAAAATATGAGAGAGCTTTATAAGCTCTACCTTGCTTTGGGACATGATGTGTTTGAAGAGAAAATTAAAAAACCTTTTGAACTTTATTATTTGCATAACAATCATGATGGTGGTGATGTTATTAGTATGCTTTCTTTGAATATCAATATTGCTAATGACATGGAAAGCTCTAAGCTTGGGGATGACACGTTTGATGAACATGATACTTTTAGTCCCCCAACTTTTGAGGAGAAAATTTACTTTGATGATACTATGCCTCCTAAATACGATGATTACCATGATGGTTATGATAGTCTTACTCTCACTATTCTTAATAAGAAAGATTTTGCTTATATGAAGAGTAATGACACTTCTATGCTTTTGGATCATGGAATTAATGCCTTATGTGATAGTTATATTGTTGAGTTCATCCACGATGCCACTGAAATTTATAATGAGAGAGGGAGACTTGGTTCTAAATATCCTAATAATAAGAAGTTTCCTCTCTTTATGGTGAATATTTTGAAGTTATGCTTGTTTTGCCTTCCTATGCTAGTTGCTTTGTGCTTCAATGAATTATTCTATTGCAATATTCCTATGCATAGGAAGCATGTTAGGCTTAAATGTGTTTGGTATTTGCTTCTTGATGCTCTCTTTTGTTCTTCAACTCTTATTCCTACGAGAGCATCATTAAAGTCTTAAGCCTATCTTTATGGCTATAAAGAAAGAGCTCTAGGGAGACAACCCTTGTTATCTTTGCTTTCAGTTTGTTCTTTCAGTTTTTAGTGGTCTTGATGGTTGTTACTACTGTAGCAACATCATTGTATCTTTATTTTTCAGCTTTGTGCCAAGTTTAGCCTCTGATTGCAAGAAAGTTCAAAAGTTGCGACGTGCAGTCCAGAAAACAGATTCTGTC
This sequence comes from Secale cereale, assembly GCA_902687465.1. Lineage (NCBI taxonomy): Eukaryota > Viridiplantae > Streptophyta > Magnoliopsida > Poales > Poaceae > Secale > Secale cereale. Next base: position 666,095,831 of record LR738709.1, on the reverse strand, counting down.
CTTGGACAGAAAAATTCGTATAAATTCACCAGATCATCTTTTTGGTCTCAATTTTTTCGACAGCGTGCTCTATACAATTGGCTTTCGGGCGTCTGTTCTGAGTTTTTTGATTTGAGTTGCAGAAGTGCCCCGAAAAAATTATTTACTACCTGCTGGTCTGTTTTTCACAGATTCTGTCATGTTTTGCCTTTCTTTCGTTTTGCAAACCTTGAGCTTGCTTTTTCTTTGCAAAAACCTTTTGGCAATCTTGAGAAACAGTAGCCCTTCAAGATTATCCTTATTTCCAGCAAGGAAAAATTATTTTATTATGGGTACTAACCTCGCTAATCAGATTATGATGAGTTATGTATGAAGGGAGTTTTCAAGTGTGCGAGGGAAGATGATAAAAAGATTCAGGAGTGTCAAACGCTCAAGCTCGGGGATGCCCCCATGCACCCCCAAGAAATATTCAAGAAGACTCAAGCGTCTAAGCTTGGGGATGCCCCCGTGCATCCCCTTCTCCATCAACAATTATCAATTTGTCTTTCGTTCCACTATATTTTTATCACTTCATGTGTTATGTGCTATGCTTGGAGCGTCTTGCTTTTAGTTTCCTTTTTAGTTTTCTTTAGCTTTGCTTGCTGTTCATAACGAGTTGGAACTCAGCTGTCTTTGTGTGGGAGAGAAACACGCTCCACTTCAACCTAGAACATAACATAGAATTTTCATGTCTATATTTGCTGTGTATGTTCTTTGTCTTCCAATATCTACTATCATGTTCAGCTCTTAGTTTTCATGCTTTACTTTTTGAAGAGCTTTTGTTTAGTTGGTCGCTGGAACTCTCTTTAGTTATAATGCTTATCTTGTTAAGAGAGTTGGCTTCTGTTGCACTGGTCGATATGTCTATGATAAAAATGCTATGTGCATAACGATGCTTAGTAGTTCATGTTTTCTTATGGTTAGTCTCAAATAGCTGGGGGGTTCTCAATGTGTTAATGGAGTACCAACATGATTTGTTTGCCTATGATGTGGTATGGTTTAGTGATATCTTCCTGCAGGAATTTATTTTGATTGACTTGGCGTATGCTCATGCATATTTAAGACTGTAAAGAAAGTCTATCAAGCCTTGATGATCCTTAGTTTCTGAGTAGCAATATAACTTCCATGCCTGATTCAATGTTGCTTTGTCGCTCTGCATGATTATGACTGTCATTGCTCTTTTAGTTGGTCGCTCCCAGTCTTTTGTTAACCTTCGCCTGTACTAAGCGGACTGACTGCTTGTGCATCTAAAATCCTTTAAACCAGTTATGCCATATGAGTCCACCATACCTTCCTATACATGGTATTTACCTGTCATTCCTAACGAAGACTTTCATGTACCATCTCGAAATTATTCAAAAAAAAAGCATTTCTCTTTTGTGCCTTTGTTTTGGCTCATGAGGAAGTAGTAGTTAATTCATGATCTTTTTAAGTTAGACAAGCTTCACCCCGGGATTGCATGTCTAATGTGCAAACCCATAATACGAGAAGGAACTGGCATAGAGTGCGCCCGACTCAATAAAAAATTATACAACAAACAAACCCTCCTTCACGCTTTGTTCATGAGAAATCAGAAAACTTTGGCAGTGATAAACAAAGGAGATTAAGAGGATGTGATCGTCCTCATTCGGGAGCCGTTCCTCGAAACTTGTCCAGCTCAAGAAGTGATTGAGTTATCTGCTAGAATTCGTTGACGAAATATGCATATTCTAAAAAAAATAATTATTACCTTTGTTTTTAAAACCAAGAGCTCTGGTACATGTTTAGTTTTTGTTTCCGACCACGGGTTTTCAATCTTGCCATCAAAAGCCACAGTTCGAGAGTCTCCACCTTCTTTAAAAAGCACCGACTATTGAGAGCATGATTGTCATTCTGAGTGTAATGTGCATTGTCCCAAAGTACCATTGTCTTTTGCATGATTATGATATCGTTTATTCTGAAATCATTGTATCTAGTCGTCACTTAAACTTTGGAGGTGCCCCTGCATTTATGTTTTGCTTCACTAAAGGGGGCAAGCGAGATATCACTTTGTCATATTTGCACACCATGCCCATTACAAATCTTTTGAGTATTTCAGTATCATATTGTAAAACTTTCAGTTCTTTGTGATTTTCTCATGAGGCAACTTAATTACTACATATTCATTGTCTCAGTAAGCACTTGTCATGTGACTATGAAAAGTTCTTATATGGTTAATAGCATGTCACCACAGAAATTATGCTTGTTATCATTTACCTACTCGAGGACGAGCAGGAATTAAGCTTGGGGATGTTGATACGTCCAAAACGTATCTATAATTTCTGCTTTCTCCATGCCTCTTTTGTGTGATATTGCTATGATATTTATGCACTTCCATACACTTTTGATCATATTTGGACTAACCTATTAACTCAGTGCACCCCAGTGCCAGTTTCTGTTTTCTGCTGTTTTTGTATTTCAGGTTTTCCCATTACGTAAACTGCTAGAAAAATTCCGGGAAAATATATATAAAAAATCAGCGTTCCAGAAGCTTCCATGCGGCCAAAGTAGGGCCGGAGGGGGGCCACCAGGGCTCCAGGCGCCCTGGGGGCGCGCCCCCCCTCCTGGCCGCGCCGGGGGGGGGGGCGCCTGCCCCCCCCAGGCCTCCGCTCATGCCCCTTTGGCATATATTTACACCGCGTCCCGAAACCCTCGAGGACGGAACCCTTTTTCGCGATCTCATCTCTGTTCCGCCGCCGCCGCACTTCCAAGACCGGGAGCACCAGGAGAACTCTTCCCGACACCATGCCGGAGGGGAGGATCACCACAGGGAGCCTCTCCACCACCATGGACGCCTCCCGGATGAGTTGTGAGTAGTCTCCCTTGGACCATGGGTCCATGACCAGTAGCTATGTGATGTTCTCCTCCCCTCTTTGTTCTTCACTAATTAGACCTCGTGAGCTGCCCTACATGATCGAGGCACATATGTAATCCTTATGATGTTGCTATGATGAGTTTGCTGGGATCCGATGGATTATGAGATTATGTTCAGATTGTGTGTGAGTAATATATTTGATTTACCTCTTTTATATTTATGTTCTTGAGTAATTCTTGCATGTTCTCCGTTGCTGTTTATTGCTTTGGCCAAGTAGTAGGTAGTAACTCCAAGAGGGAACGTTATGCTTGATTGTGGGTTCATGCCCCTCGATGACTAGCTTGAGTGACAGAAACATGAGTCTAGGGGATGTGCTGTTGCCACAAGGGGGAAAACAACGGTGCTTGTACTCGCGGGTGCAAGGATTGTTTACTTTACGCAAAGTTCTTTTAATGCAGTTGTCTGTTGCTTTGAGTTTACACTATGGGTGGGACTCGCAACTTAATACCAGCGAGATGTTCTGGATAGATATCTCAAGGAGGATGATTAGTAGTAGATGCAGATGGATTTCGGTCTACTTGCCTTGGTGTACCGCTCATGCTTTTGAGCCTCTAACTTTCTTTGTAGCATAGTTAGCATTGGTTTGCGCACATAATTCTGTCAATTGCCCAGCTGTAATTCGTTTACCTCACATAGCTGTTTTATCGTCTTTCGGGAGAGAGACATCTCTAGTGAACATCATGGGACCCCGATCCATATTACCATCACTGATCACATCCGCTATTTATTTTCAATTCTTACTTACTAGTTGCAGTTATACCTATCACTATTATCTCTTGCGTTTGATCCTTTGTAAACAACAAGGCCGGAGAGATTGACAACCTCTCTGTACTCGTTGGGAGCAAAGTTATTCGTATCTGTGTGCAGGTCCGGTCGATCGCTAGTTGCGCCGCTAGCAGTTGACACCTTCTTGTTGAACCTTGGAGTCTCAGGGGAATTCGATCCTTGGTATCTTTGCCAAGGGAAAACTACCACTACACTGCATCTCAAACCTTCCACTTGGGGTAACCAACGAGGGGCGAGAAGCCATCAACCATCTATCACAAAGCCATCTGGCTGTTGCATGTAGATTTCCTCGTTTGGCTCTCCATTCAGGAAAGCTGTCTTAACATCCATCTGGTGGACGAGAAGACCATGCGAGGCCGCCAACGAGAGTAATACTCGAATGGTGGTCAGTCTGGCCACAGGTGAATAAGTATCAAAGAAATCTTCCTCTTCTTTTTGGTCATAGCCCTTGGCCACAAGCCTAGCCTTGTACTTTTCAATCGTACCATCGGGCCTAAGCTTCTTTTTGAACACCCACTTACATCGCAATGGTTTGCAACCATAGGGACGCTCAGTAATCTCCCATGACCGTTAGCCATGATGGAATCCATCTCGCTACGGACCGCTTCCTTCCAGTAGTCAGATTCTGTTGAGGCATACGCTTCTGAAATAGAAGTGGGAGTATCATCCACGAGGTACACGAAGAAATCATCACCAAAGGTCTTTGCAGTCCTTTGTCTCTTTCCCCTACCAAGGGTTTCCTCGTCATCCTCCTCGGGATTTTCATCATGTGTTCGTTCATAGTATTTCATAGGAATGGCAGGCTCAGGAGTCTCCTCAGATTCCTGTCTAGAAGTGCTTTGCATATGTCTCATAGGAAATATATCCTCGAAGAATGTAGCATCCTTAGACTCCATAATTGTACCAACCTTTTGGTCAGGTAACTCAGATTTTACTACTAGAAATATATAGCCAACGCTATTCTTAGCGTAGCCCAAATTAACGCAGTCCACGGTCTTCGGTCCAAGCTTGCGCCTTTTGGGGATCGGCACATTGACTTTCGCCAAACAGCCCCAAGTACGCAAGTACGAGAGTGTTGTCCTTCTCTTCGCCCATTTCTCATAGGGAGTGATCTCATTGTCCTTTGTCAGAACTTTATTCAGGACATGACATGCCGTCAATATAGCCTCCCCCCACCATGCCTTGGATAAACCCGACGTATCTAACATGGCGTTAACCAAATCAGTTAGAGTACGATTTTTCCGCTCGGCAACCCCGTTTGACTGGGGTGAATAGGGAGGCGTCCTCTTATGAATAGTGCCGTGTTCCGCACAAAAGGAGTCAAACTCACTCGAGAAGTACTCTCCACCACGAACTGACTGGACTCGTTTAATTTGTTTTTCAAGTTGTTTCTCAACTGCTGCCTTATAGATTTTAATGTAGTGTAGAGCCTCATCTTTAGTATTTAACAGATACACATAGCAATATCTAGTGGAATCATCTATCAATTTCATGAAGTATTTCTTTCCACCTTTAGTCAACACACCATTCATCTCACAAAGATCAAAATGTATGAGTTCTAATGGTGCCAAGTGTCTCTCCTCCGCGGCCTTGTGAGGCTTGCGAGGTTGCTTAGCTTGCACACATGAAAGGCACTTAGAACCTTGGGCTAAAGTGAAACTCGGGATTAAATCCAACTTAGCTAGCTGCGTCATAACACCAAAACTAATGTGACAAAGACGTGAATGCCAAACTTTTGATTCATTAACATTCGAATGAATATGGTTCACGACTTTATTACAAAAATCTGCGAGGGAAAGACGAAACATTCCTCCGCTCTCATAACCTTTTCCAACAAAGAGTCCATATTTCGTAACAACTAATTTATTAGACTCGAAAACCAACTTAAACCCTTCTCTACATAGAAGAGAGCCACTAACGAGGTTCTTCTTGACGGCGGGGACATGCTGCACGTTCTTCAGCTGCACGATCCTTCCCAAAGTAAACTTCAGATCGACTGTGCCAACACCATGAACAGAAGCTCTCGTGCCATTCCCCATCAATACGGACCCGTGGCCTGTGGCCTGGTAAGAAGTGAACAATCAAATGTCTGCACACACATGAACACCTGCACCTGTGTCCACCCACCAATCGTTGGGCTGAAACACCGAAAAAACAGTAAATAAATTACCGTACCCAGATGCACCATTGTCATTGTTGCCCATAATCATGTTGTAGACCTGGAGTCCTGTCCTGGCTTCTTATACTTGTTTGGGCACTTGTTGGCCCAATGTTCAGCCGAACCACAAGTAAAGCAGCCCTCATCTTTCTTGTTCTTCTTGAAGGTCTTCTTACCCTTCTTCTTAAAGTCGGCATTGTGTTGGACACCGTTCTTTCCCGTGGACTTGTGGGAGTTGGAGTTCCTCTGGTTCACCATGTTGGCGACAGAAGTCCCCTCGACCGCTTTCCCATTCGAGTCCTTTGCTCTTGAGTTCTGCTCAACACTCAGATGGCCAATGACATCCTCCATTGAGAATTCACGTCTCTGATGTTTCAGAGTAGTGGCAAAGTTCCTCCAGGAATTAGGGAGCTTAGCGATTATGCAGCCCGCGACAAACTTGCCCGGCAACTCGCACTTCAGAAGCTCAAGCTCCTTAACAGTGCATATTATCTCATTAGCCTGCTCCAGCACATGACGGTTTTCAAGCATCTTGTAATCATGGAACTGCTCTATAATATACATCTCACTCCGAGCATCGGTGGCCCCGAATTTAGATTCGAGCGCCTCCCACAAGTCCTTGGCAACACGCACATGTAAATATGCGTCGACCAGTTTATCTCCGATCACGCTAAAAAGTGCTCCGAGAAATACGACGGTGGCCTCCCTGAACGCCTTCTCCTGTTCAGGAGCAATCGTTCCCGTGGGCACACCGGCGACCCAGAACACGTTCATAGCCGTGAGCCATAAAGTGGTCTTAGTCTGCCAACGCTTAAAGTATGTACCGGTAAACTTATCTGGTTTCAGTGCAGCGGCAAAGCCACTTGTCAAAAAATTCCTACACATAATAGGTTTTTGGATTGCTGAGTAAATAGGCAATTTTCCGATTAATTTAATCCAAGAAGTAACTACTAGCATGGCATTGACACAAGTAATCGCATACTGATATTCAATCATGCAAGCACATACTACGCTAATTGTAGACAGATCTACGTATAACGCTAGCATGCCTAAAACAGAAAACAGTAGGAGCGGGATAAACGAGTTATACCCTCCAGTAGGCCATGCAGAGGCCGCGGCGGCAGTGACGGCATCTGCGTCCTCGGCTGCCTTCTTGTCGGCTTCGATCTTCTCGGTGGCGGCACATTCAGCGTCGGTGGACATGGTGATGACGAGGGCAACGCGGACGTAGAGGAAGTAGATGAAGGCCAGCAGTCGCGTAGTCGCTTCCCAAAAACCTACACTACTAGAAAAAAGGCTATTAGTGGCGCACCCAATATTGCCATTAGTGGCGCACCATGGGTGGGCCACTAATACCACGCCACTAATAAGGAATACTAATGGCGCACCTATGATGCGCCACTGTTAATCCCAATAACAGTGGCGCACCACTGGTGCGCCACTGGTATGCCCCCCGGGTGCGCCACTGATATTTTTTCAAAATTTTTTTTTTCAATTTTTTTTTCAAATTTTATTCCAGAATTGCTACAGGTGCGCCACTGATATTGCTACAGGTGCGCCACTAGTAACAATTTTTTTTTTCAAATTTTTTTCCAGAATTTTTTTCAAATTTTTTTTTTCAATTTTGGCGGGAATTTTTTTTCCTTAATCTCGGGTCAATATGGCTTAATCTCGGGTCAAATCGCACTCCGTGGTCAAACTTCCCAGAAGGTCACCCATCCTACACTACTCCAGCCCAAGCACGCTTAACTTCTGAGTTCTATCCAACCCCAGCACCAGCTCACTTAGCAGGCACTTGTTGATATATCTATCATATCAATCCTATTAAACCTTGTTAATGTCTGGGAGTTTGTTCATGTTCATGAGTGTGATGAAATTTTGAAAAAATATTTCAAACTTCCCGGTCATTTTACATATCATATTTTTCAAAAAAACTATTTTTTTCAAAAAAACATTTTTTCAAAAAAAACATTTTTTCAAAAAAAACCATTTTTTTCCAAAAAAAAATATATTAGTGGCGCACCACACCCACGGTGCGCCACTACTATTTTTGAATTTTTTTGAATTTTTTCAAAAAATATTTATTCCAAAAAAAATAGTTTTTCAAAAAAAAAACTATATTAGTGGCGCACCACACCCACGGTGCGCCACTACTATTTTTGAATTTTTTTGCCTGTAGATCTTAAAAGCCCCGTAACTTTTTTTCTCTTAGGTTTTTGGGGATTTAGAAAATGTTTAACGGGGTTCCCCCCGTTAAATTCGGATGTAACTTTTCGAGTAGATGCTTTTTCATATAAAAAACTTTTTCATCGGAGTTCGTATGCAAAAGTTATGCCCATTTTACAAATTCTCGAGAGATTTTGCAAAAAAAGTCGAAATTCATGTTTGTAAATTTTGCTAACAACTAGACCACAAATCACATTGGAATCTTATTTTTTTATTTTTTTGACATTTCTATCATTTTCTTTTATTTATTTTTTTAACTGAAAAGGCGGTCCAC
>LR738709.1:666027779-666087466 GCA_902687465.1 Secale cereale | reverse complement strand
AAAAAAACATAGCAGTGGCGCACCCCTTCACTGGTGCGCCACTAGTAGCCAGGAATACTAGTGGCGCACCAGTGAAGGGGTGCGCCACTGCTATGTTTTTTTTTTGGACCACCATGCCCAGCCTTACCAGTGGCGCACCAGGGCAAGGTGCGCCACTACTATCAAAAATAGTAGTGGCGCACCTTGTCCTGGTGCGCCACTGGTAAGCCTGGGCATGGCTGGTTACTGTTCAAAAACTTAGTAGTGGCGCACCCCACACCTGGTGCGCCACTAGTAATGTCACTATTAGTGGAGCACCTGTTTGTGGTGCGCCACTGCTATATAGTAGTGGCGCACCACATCTCTGGTGCGCCACTAATAGTGATATTACCTATAGCCTTTTTTCTAGTAGTGCTATTCGCCCCTGTCCCGTACAGGATCCAGAGAGGCGGGGTTTTGGAGACCTGCTCGCCCGTCGATCGTGTACGCGGTGGACGGGATGGAGTCACAGGCGGGATCAGCAGCAGAGGAACGACGGCGGGCTGATGGGCCTCTAACCCCTCGTTGGTTACCCCAAGTGGAAGGTGTAAGATGCAGTGTTGTGGAAGTTTTTCCCTTAGCAAAGATGCCAAGGATCGAATCCCCAGAGACTCCTAGGTTCAACAAGTAGGTGTCAACTGCTAACAGCGCCGGTTTAGCAATCAACGTGGACCTGCACAAAGATACAAATAACTTTGCTCCCAACGAGTACATAGAGGTTGTCAGTCCCTCCGGCCTTGTAGTTCACAAAGGATTAAACGGAAATGATAGTAGTGATAGATAATGTTTGCAATAGTAAGTAAAAGCGAAAAGTAAATAGCGGATGTGATCAATGATGGTAATATGGACCAGAGTCTCATGATGTTCACTAGTGATGTCTCTCTCCCAAAAGACGATAAAACAGCTATGTGAGGTAAATTGACAGGACCACGAACGCAAACCAATGCTGACTACATTGCAAGAAATGTTGAGGTTCAAAGCATGGGCGGTACGCCAAAGTAAGTAGACCGGAATCCATCAATATCTACTACTAATCATCCACCTTGAGATATCTATCCAGAACATCTCGCTGGTATTAAGTTGCGAGTCCCACCCATAGTGTAAACTCAATGCAACAGACAACTGCATTAAAAGAACTTTGCGTAAAGTAAAAAATCCTTGCACCCGCGGGCACAAGCACCATTGTTTTCCCCCTTGTGGCAACAGCACATCCCCTAGACTCATGTTTCTGTCACTCAAGCTAGTCATCGAGGGGCATGAACCCACAATCGAGCATAACGTTCCCTCTTGGAGTCACCACCTACTACTCGGCCAAAGCAGTAAATAACAACGGAGAACATGCAAGAATTACTCATGAACATAAATATAAAAGAGGTAGATCAAATATATTACTCAAGAACAATCTGAACATAATCTCATAATCCATCGGATCCCAGCAAACTCAACATAGCAACAGCATAAGGATTACATATGTGCCTCGATCATGTAGGGCGGCTCACGAGGACTAATTAGTGAAGCACAAGAACGGGAGGAGAACATCACATAGCTACTGGTCATGGACTCATGGTCCAAGGGAGAATACTCACAACTCATCCGGGAGGCGTCCATGGTGGTGGAGAGGCTCCCGATGGTGATCCTCCCCTCCGGCAGGGTGCCGGGAAGAGTTCTCCTGGTGCTCCCGATCTTGGAAGCGGCGGCGGCGGCAGAACAGAGATGAGATCACGAAAAAGAGTTCCCGTCCCGAGGGTTTCGAAGGACGCTCTAAATATATGCCGAAGGGGGGCACCAGACGGGGCTCGGGGGGCCCAGGCGCCCCCCCGGCGCGGCCCGGGGGGGGGCGCAGGCAGGGCGCCTGGAGCCCTGGTGGCCCCCCCGGCTGTCCTTCGGGCGCAAGGAAGTTTCCGGAACTCTGTTTTTTTATATAATTTTTCTGGATTTTTCCTGACAGTTCTCGTAACGTGAAAACCTGAAATACAAAAATAGCCGAAAACAGAAACTGGCACCGGGGTGCACTGGATTAGTAGGTTAGTCCAAATATGATCAAAAGTGTATGGAAGTGTATGAATATCATAGCAATATCACCCAAAAGTGGCATGGAGCAAGCAGAAATTATAGATACGTTTTGGACGTATCAACATCCCCAAGCTTAATTCCTGCTCGTCCTCGAGTAGGTAAATGATAACAAGAATAATTTCTGTGGTGACATGCTATTAACCACATAGGACTTATTCATAGTCATATGACAAAAGCTTACTGAGACAATGATTCTATAGTAATGAAGTTGCCTCATGAGAAAACCACAAATGACCGAAAGTTTTACAATATGAAACTGAAACATCAAAAAGATTTGCAATGAACATGATGTGCAAATATGATAAAGTGATATCTATCTTGCCCCCTTTAGTGAAGCAAAACATAAATGCAGGGGCACCTTCAAGGTTTAAGTGATGACTAGATGCAATGATTTCAAAATAAACGATATCACAATCATGCAAAAGACAATGCTACTTTGGGACAATGCACATTACACTCAGAATGACAATCATGCTCTCAGTAGTTGGTGCTTTTAAAAGAAGATGGAGACTCAACATAAAAGTAAAAGAATGGTTATGTGCTAGAGCTTTTTATTTTGAAAATATAGAAGCAATTTTGTCAACGGTAGTAGTACTTCATATGTGTCATGCATAAGACATCCTATAAGTTGCAAGCCTCATGCATCGAATACCAATAGTGCTCGCACCTTGTCCTAATTAGCTCGGATTCCCATGGGTTATCATTGCATTACATATGTTTCAACCAAGTGTCACAAAGGGGTACCTCTATGCCACCTGTACAAAGGTCCAAGGAGATAGATCGCATTTGATTTCTCGTTTTTGATAGATCTCAACTTGAGGACATCCATACCGGGACAACATAGAAAATAGATGATGGACTCCTCTTTAATGCATAAGCATATTCTCATAAGAGATTGAGGATTAATGTCCAAGCTAAAACTTCCACCATGATGCATGGCTTTGGTTGGCGGCCCAATGTTCTTCTCTAACAATATGCATACTCATTCAACCCATGGCAAATCACCCTTACTTCAGACAAGACGAACATGCATAGCAACTCACATGATATTCAACAAAAGTGTGACAGTTGATGGCGTCCCCAGAAACATGGTTACCGCTCAGCAAGCAACTTATAAGAAATAAGATACATAGGCAACATATTCTTTACCACAATAGTTTTTAAGCTACTTTCCCATGAGCTATGTATTGCAAAGTTAGTCTGCTTAGTACAGGCGGAGGTTAGCAAAAGACTGGAAGCGACCAAATAAGAGAGCAATGACGGTCATAATCATGAAGAGCGACAAAGCAATATTGAATCAGGCATGGTAGTTATATCGCTACTCAGAAATAAAAGATCATCAAGGCTTGACAGACTTTCTTTACAGTCTTAAATATGCGTGAGCATACGCCAAGTCAATCAAAATAAATTCTCGAAGGAAGATATTACTAAACCATACCACATCATCGGCAAACAAATCAAGTTGGTACTCCAATAACACATTGGGAATCCCCCAGCTATTTGAGACTAACCACAAGAAAACCTGAACTACTAAGCGCCATTATGCACGTAGCATCTTTATCATAGACATATTAACCAATGCAACGGAAGCAAACTCTCTTAATAAGATAAGCATGATAATTAAAGAGAGTTCAAGCAACCAACTAAACAAAAGCTCTTTGAAAAGATAAGCATGAATACTAAGAGCTGAACATGATAGTAGCTATTAAAAGACAAAGAACTCACACAGCAAAGATAGACATGAAAATTCTATGTTATGTTCTAGGTAGAAGTGGAGCGTGTTTCTCTCCCACATAAAGAAAGCTGAGTTCCGACTCGTTATGAAAAACTAAAAAGAAAACTAAAAGCAAGATGCTCCAAGCATAGCACTTAACACATGAAGTGATAAAAATATAGCGGAACGAAAGACGAACTGATAATGTTGATGGAGAAGGGGATGCACGGGGGCATCCCCAAGCTTAGACGCTTGAGTCTCCTTGAATATTTCTTGGGGGTGCACGGGGGCATCCCCAAGCTTGAGCGCTTGACACTCCTGAATCTTTTTATCATCTTCCCTCGCACACTTGAAAACTCCCTTCATACACAACTCATCATAATCTGATTAGCGAGGTTAGTACCCTTAATAAAATAATTGCACCTTGCTGGAAATAAAGATATTCTTGAAGTTATACTGTTTCTCAAGATTGCCAAAAGGTTTTTGCAAAGAAAAAGCAAGCTCTTGGTTTGCAAAATGAAGGAAAGGCAAAACAGGACAGAATCTGTGAAAAACAGAACAGCAGGTAGTAATTGATTTGTTCGGGGCACTTCTGCAACTCAAATAAAAAAACTCAGAACAGACGCACAAAAGACAATTATATAGAGAACGCTGTCGAAAAAATTCAGACCAAAAAGATGATCTCGTGATTTTATACGAATTTTTCTATCCAAGGACAGAATCTGTTTCCTGGACAGCACCTCACAACTTTTGAACTTTCTAGCAATCAGAGGCTATACTTGGCACAAATATGAAAGACAAAGATACAATGATGATGCTACAGCATTAAACAACATCAAGACACAACAAAAGCATAAAATTTATTCATGTGGGCTGCCTCCCAAAAGCGCTTTCTTTTATGCCTTTAAGCTAGGCATAATGCATATAGATCAAGTTGTATCAATTGAACCATCATCAAGATCATCAAAAAGCTCTTCAATAATACAACTAGTCTTAAGAGGACTTTCAAATAAAGGCCTCATATAGATACTTCTAGGTAGAAGACCAAAAGGATAAAAGTCAAGGGAAGATTCATTTATAAATTCATTACAGAGAGGTGTTTCTTCCAAAGTCTTTACAGTTTCAACCCCTTTGGCAATAGATGGATTACTTTTAGAACGGGGAGCCTTTGGGACGTGAACGAACTTAGGCTCCCTCTTTGCCGGAGTTTCTACCTTTTTGGTTTTGATCGAGGAGAGAGTAGTTCCTAAGGTATCAAATATTTCCTCAATCTTGTCTATCCTAGAAGAGTCCAAGTCATGGGATTTGACGGTCTCCAAAATTTTGAAAATTTTATGCATGGAGCTATCAAGCCTATTCAAATTCCCTTGGATCTTATGATCCAACTCATTCATCTTATTAATGCTTGGCATCTCTAGCTCTATCTTTTCAAGTTTTTTCATAATGTGAGCTAGGGTGATGTCCTCTCGAATGCTAACAACAGGGAGATTTCCAACAAGATTTTCAATAATACTAAGAGACTCCCAAACTGGGGCCTCTAGGAAATTCCCATTGATAGCAGTATCTAGAATAAACCTATTCCAAGAAGTAATTCCAACATAAAAATTTCTAAGCAAGATAGTAGTAGGTTGCTTCTTGGTGGATCTTTTTTGTGAATCATTAATTCTATACCAAGCATCTTTCAAACTTTCCCCACCTCTTTGTTTAAAGGTGAGAACTTCTGCCTCGTCAAAGACAAAAGGACCCGACATAATGACAACTAAAGAATGAGATAACTATTTTTGTGATTTTCGATAAAGGATACTAAAGCAAAAATGAAAGGTAAACTAACAAGACTAAAAAGCAAAGGTAAACGATAGCGTGCAACTCCCCTATCCTGAAGAGTGGAGTCCCCGGCAACGGCGCCAGAAAAACTCCTTGATGGGCCTCTAACCCCTCGTTGGTTACCCCAAGTGGAAGGTGTAAGATGCAGTGTTGTGGAAGTTTTTCCCTTAGCAAAGATGCCAAGGATCGAATCCCCAGAGACTCCTAGGTTCAACAAGTAGGTGTCAACTGCTAACAGCGCCGGATTAGCAATCAACGTGGACCTGCATACAGATACAAATAACTTTGCTCCCAACGAGTACAGAGAGGTTGTCAATCCCTCCGGCCTTGTAGTTCACAAAGGATTAAACGCAAATGATAGTAGTGATAGATAATGTTTGCAATAGTAAGTAAAAGCGAAAAGTAAATAGCGGATGTGATCAATGATGGTAATATGGACCAGAGTCTCATGATGTTCACTAGTGATGTCTCTCTCCCAAAAGACGATAAAACAGCTATGTGAGGTAAACGAATTACAACTGGGCAATTGACAGGACCACGAACGCAAACCAATGCTGACTACATTGCAAGAAAGGTTGAGGTTCAAAGCATGGGCGGTACGCCAAAGTAAGTAGACCGAAATCCATCAATATCTACTACTAATCATCCACCTTGAGATATCTATCCAAAACATCTCGCTGGTATTAAGTTGCGAGTCCCACCCATAGTGTAAACTCAATGCAACAGACAACTGCATTAAAAGAACTTTGCGTAAAGTAAACAATCCTTGCACCCGCGGGCACAAGCACCGTTGTTTTCCGCCTTGTGGCAACAGCACATCCCCGAGACTCATGTTTCTGTCACTCAAGCTAGTCATCGAGGGGCATGAACCCACAATCGAGCATAACGTTCCCTCTTGGAGTCACTACCTACTACTCGGCCAAAGCAGTAAATAACAACGGAGAACATGCAAGAATTACTTATGAACATAAATATAAAAGAGGTAGATCAAATATATTACTCAAGAACAATCTGAACATAATCTCATAATCCATCGGATCCCAGCAAACTCAACATAGCAACAGCATAAGGATTACATATGTGCCTCGATCATGTAGGGCAGCTCACGAGGACTAACTAATGAAGCACAAGAACGCGAGGAGAACATCACATAGCTACTGGTCATGGACTCATGGTCCAAGGGAGACTACTCACAACTCATCCGGGAGGCGTCCATGGTGGTGGAGAGGCTCCCGATGGTGATCCTCCCCTCCGGCAGGGTGCCGGGAAGAGTTCTCCTGGTGCTCCCGATCTTGGAAGCGGCGGCGGCGGCGGAACAGAGATGAGATCGCGAAAAAGAGTTCCCGTCCCGAGGGTTTCGAAGGACGCTCTAAATATATGCCGAAGGGGGGGCACCAGACGGGGCTCGGGGGGCCCAGGCGCCCCCCCGACGCGACCCAGGGGGGGCGCCGCCAGGGCGCCTGGAGCGCTGGTGGCCCCCCCGGCTGTCCTTCGGGCGCAAGGAAGTTGCCGGAACGCTGATTTTTTATATAATTTTTCTGGATTTTTCCTGATAGTTCTCGTAACGTGAAAACCTGAAATACAAAAACAGCCGAAAACAGAAACTGGCACCGGGGTGCACTGGATTAGTAGGTTAGTCCAAGTATGATCAAAAGTGTATGGAAGTGTATGAATATCATAGCAATATCACCCAAAAGTGGCATGGAGCAAGCAGAAATTATAGATACGTTTTGGACGTATCACGGGCGTGGAGGCAGATGCGTTCTGTCAAGACTCTCCATTCCTGTCTGGCAAAAAGAAGCGCATAGGAGTGAGCTCGGCTCAACCCCGCAACCCGCGGCGCGTCGCGTCGTGTCGGGACGAGGCGTGGCGAGTGGAGGAGGAGGAGTGCGCGAGGGCCTCATCTCCTCTCAAGCTCCAATAGCATGAGGGAGAGAATCCCTTATAAACCACTCCAACTCTCCTTCCACTTCCGGGGTGGGACTAAACTTCCCACCACTTTGTCATGCCACCTACATGGGCCCTTAGAGATCAAATCTGAAATTGTCATATGGGCTCTAGGCCCATCTCATATTTCAACAGGAAGTAGGTGTGGCATGTGGCCGTACATCAGGTTGGGCTGCTACCGGCAATGTGTTGACACGTTTGTCGCATTCTGTCACGAACTCCAGCACCCATCAACCGCGGCGAGGGCGACAAGCAGACGGGCTCACGGTGGGGCGGACCAAATTTGGCATCATCCGTGTTCTTGGCCCTGGCTATGGCGGAGGATTTCGAGTGCGATGAGCACGGGCATCATGATGTTCATCCCCATCGGCGGCCGCCTCTGGCCTCTTCCCGCCAACCATAGTGGCGACGACGGGCCTCTCCTGCTACCTTGGCGGGATGGGTGTGGCTTCGACGTGATGTAAGGATGTGGCGGCGGGATGGATCTGAGAAGAAAGAGATTTTGGGGTGGAGAGACGTGGGTAGGGGAAGATGAATATGACACGTGGGCCCGTGTAGTCAGCGACAACGGTGATCAGGATCATACATTTTTGGTTCTGCAAACAAACACTTAACAGAAATCGGCCGGGATAGACCGAGATTAAAGAGTACAGGGTGCCACTTTCAGGGTTTTTAAGTTCAATATTTGATTCACACTTGGAGTACAAATTTAAGTTTCATTTTAGACTTTTCCCTTACAATTAACGTCAAATGTGTAACATTTAAAACCAAGTTACTTAAAAATTCAGAAACAAAAGGAGCAACTTTCAGTCGTAGCAAAATTTTTTTTTACAATGATAAGGGAGTAAAATTGCTAAACAGGTTAGGGTAAAAACACAAGATGAGTTGAACATCTCAAGGTAAACAAGTTAAATTTCTTTTTGCGGGGAGTAGACAAGTTAAATTGCACGCATAACTTAACTCATATATCTATCCCGGCTGCTAAGCACCCTTTCAAATACTTACTATACTAGTAATTGGCATGTGCTTTGCACGTTTATAGCATGCATGTCAACTATTCATGTTGACTTCATCAATTTTTAAATAGCTAAAACTCATTATTTACTTTTCCTAGTCATGCAACCATTTATGCTTTTCAGTAGCTATAACTCATTTTCGGGATGTTGCTTTCCATTAGCTTTACATGTTTTTAGCAATTATAAATACTTTTTAGCAAGGTTCTGGCATCAACGCGCCGGACATCATCTTATTTCATAAAATATATATGCTCGATAAACGTGTAGCACTTGACTATAACTATCTTTTTTTTGCTTATATACAATTTCTTATGTCGCATTTTCCCTTTCTTCGAGTGTATATTGTGAAAACTATTATGTCTGTGCGGTTCTTTGGAACATGGCGGCGAATGCATCCGAATTGAAAATCAATTACAAAAATAAAGATTCAAAACTTTCTAAAACTTATTTAACAAACATGACCTAGCATAATACTCGTGTAAAAAGTTTCATGAGGGAATGACTGTCGTGGTATCCTCGGCAACAAAAACCACAAGTCCAAAAAATATAAATAATAACTTTTATATAGTACTCCCTCTGTAAAGAAATATAAGAGCATATAGATTACTATTTTAGTGATCTAAACACTCTTATACTTGTTTACACACAGAGTATCAATTTGTTTTCCCTGTCCAGAACACCACGCTTACACGTGCAATGCATGTCTTACAGTCATGGAGTGATTTTTTTGAGAAACTTGCCGAATGTAAGTATTGCTTTTTTTAGTAAGTATTGTTTTTTAGACAATTTAGTAAGTATTGCTGAGGTAGCAAGTATGGAAGCCCATCCTTATGACACAGAAGAATTTGCAAATTCTGCCTTGGGCTTAGCACGTCCTCCACTCAATCTACAACATGGCCCAAGATGTATCACGTATTGGGCCTCTTTTCTAGGAAGTGGGAGGCGATGGTTCTAGAGAGAAGGAGTGACCTCCCTTTTATAGGCGCAAGAGAAGGAGGTGAGAGGCTGCACCGGGAGCTGAAGAGAGCGAGGGAGACGAAACGAACAAGCAGACATTGGCTCGGCTCATTCCCGCAACCCGCGGCGCGACGTGACGAGATGTGGCATGGCGAGGCGGAAGGCGGAGGAGGAGCGCGCGTGGATGTCCCTCCTGTTCTCATGCTCGTACAAGTGGAGAAAGAGCCTCCCTTATAAAGAGGTCTAACTCCCTGTAAACTAGCAATGTGGGACTAAACTTTAGTAGTGCCCCTTGCCTTGCACGAATGGGCTAAGTGGGCCTCTACGATTTATTAGGAATTTCTGAAATTAATATTGGGCTGGGCCATAATAGACTAAAATTCCAGCAATCCCCCACCAGATCTCAGAGGCACACAAAATTTTGCCTTTGGTTCCAAAACACTGTTTTATATACCGGTACTGCAGTGGAGATTGTTAAGTTGAACTTCCACCTAGAACTCTATGCTACACTAGTAAGTGATACGTCTCCAACGTATCTGTAACTTTTGATTGTTCCATGCTATTATTTATGAAGTCTTGGATTTTAATGCGCTTTATCATTCACTTTTATATCATTTTTTGGGACTAATCTAGTAACCCAAAGGCTGATACGTCTCCAACGTATCTATAATTTTTGTTTGTTCCATGCTATTATTTATGAAGTCTTGGATGTTTAATGGGCTTTATCATTCACTTTTATATCATTTTTGGGACTAACCTACTAACCCAAAGGCCCAGTCCAGATTGCTGTTTTTTGCCTATTTCAGGGTTTTGTAGAAAAGGAATATCTAACGGAGTCCAAACGGAATGAAACCTTCGCGAGAGATATTTTTGGAGAATATCACGCCAGAGGAACTTGAGAACCACGTCAGGGGAGCCTCGAGAGGTCCTCGACGGTGGGTGGGTGGGGGGGGGGGCGCTCCCCTTCTGATACGTCCAAAACGTATCTATAATTTCTGCTTGCTCCATGCCTCTTTTGGGTGATATTGCTATGATATTTATACACTTCCATACACTTTTGATCATATTTGGACTAACCTATTAACTCAGTGCACCCCAGTGCCAGTTTCTGTTTTCGGCTGTTTTTGTATTTCACGTTTTCACGTTACGAGAACTGCCAGGAAAAATCCAGAAAAATTATATAAAAAATAAGCGTTCCAGAAACTTCCGTGCGCCCGAAGGACAGCCCGAGGGGGGCGGCACCAGGGCTCCAGGCGCCCTGGCGGCGCGCCCCCCCTGGGCCGCGCCGGGGGGGCGCCTGGGCCCCCCGAGGCTCCTCCGATGCCCCCTTTGGCATATATTTAAAGCGTTTCGAGAAACCCTCGGAACAGGAACTCTTTTCGCGATCCCATCTCTGTTCCGCCGCCGCCGCCGCTTCCAAGATCGGGAGCACCAGGAGAGCTCTTCCCGGCACCCTGCCGGAGGGGAGGATCACCACCGGGAGCTTCTCCACCACCATGGACGCCTCCCGGATGAGTTGTGAGTAGTCTCCCTTGGACCATGAGTCCATAACCAGTAGCTATGTGATGTTCTCCTCCCGTTCTTGTGCTTCACTAATTAGTCCTCGTGAGCTGCCCTACATGATCGAGGCACATATGTAATCCTTATGTTGTTGCTATGTTGAGTTTGCTGGGATCCGATGGATTATGAGATTATGTTCAGATTGTGATTGAGTAATATATTTGATCTACCACTTTAATATTTATGTTCGTAAGTAATTCTTGCATGTTCTCCGTTGTTATTTATTGCTTTGGCCAAGTAGTAGGTAGTGACTCCAAGAGGGAACGTTATGCTTGATTGTGGGTTCATGCCCCTCGATGACTAGCTTGAGTGACAGAAACATGAGTCTAGGGGATGTGCTGTTGCCACAAGGGGGAAAACAACAGTGCTTCTGCCCGCGGGTGCAAGGATTGTTTACTTTACGCAAAGTTCTTTTAATGCAGTTGTCTGTTGCATTGAGTTTACACTATGGGTGGGACTCGCAACTTAATACCAGCGAGATGTTCAGGATAGATATCTCAAGGTGGATGATTAGTAGTAGATATTGATGGATTTTGGTCTACTTACTTTGGCGTACCGCCCATGCTTTGAACCTCAACCTTTCTTGCAATGTAGTCAGCATTGGTTTGCGTTCGTGGTCCTGTCAATTGCCCAGCTGTAATTCGTTCACCTCACATTGCTGTTTTATCGTCATTTGGGAGAGAGACAGCACTAGTGAACATCATGAGACTCCGGTCCATATTACCATCATTGATCACATCCGCTATTTACTTTTCGCTTTTACTTACTATTGCAACATTATCTATCACTACTATCATTTGCGTTTAATCCTTTGTGAACTACAAGGCCGGAGGGATTGACAACCTCTCTGTACTCGTTGGGAGCAAAGTTATTTGTATCTGTGTGCAGGTCCACGTTGATTGCTAATATCTGGCGCCGTTAGCAGTTGACAGCTACTTGTTGAACCTAGGAGTCTCTGGGGATTCGATCCTTGGCATCTTTGCTAAGGGTAAAACTTCCACAACATTGCATCTCACACCTTCCACTTGGGGTAACCAACGAGGGGTTAGAGGCCCATCACCTTCCCAGGGCACGTCCCCCTGCCCCGAGGCCCACTCGAGCGTCCCCCGGTGCCCTCCTTCTTCCTATATAAGTCCACGTACCCCAGAAACTCCGTGAACAGAGAGAAAGACCTAATTCCACTGCCGTAGCTTCTGTTCCCGTGGAGATCCCATCTTGGAGCCTGTTCCAGAGCTCCACCGGAGGGGGGTCCATCACGGAGGCCTTCATCATCATCATCATCATCGCCCTCACCATGAGTTGTGAGTAGTTTACCACAGACCTTCGGGTCCATAGCTAGTATCTAGATGGCTTCTTCTCTCTCTGTGTGGATCTCAATACAAAGTTCTCCTCGGTCTTCGAGGAGATCTATTCGATGTAATCTCTTTTTGCGGTGTGTTTGTGAAGATCCGATGAATTATGAGTTTATGATGAAGGTTATGTATGAAAGATATTTGGTTCTTCTCTGAACTTTTTATGTGTGCTCATAATATCCTTGCAAGTCTCTTCGAATTATTGGTTTGGTTTGGCCTACTAGATCTATAGTTCTTGCAATGGGAGAAGTGCTTGGCTTTGGGTTCAATCTTGCGGTGTCCTTTCCCAGTGACAATAGGGGCAGCAAGGCACATATTGTATTGTTGGCATCGAGGATAAAAAGATGGGGTTTACGTCATATTGCTTGAGTTTATCCCTCTACATCATGTCATCTTGCTTAAGGCGTTACTCTGTTCTTATGAACTCAATACACTAGATGCATGCTGGATAGCGGTCGATGTGTGGAGTAATAGTAGTAGATGCAGGCAGGAGTCGGTCTACTTGTCTCGGACGTGATGCGTATATACAATGATCATGCCTAGATTGTCTCATAATTATTCGCTTTTCTATTAATTGCTCGACAGTAATTTGTTTACCCGCCGTAGAATATCGCTATCATGAGAGAAGCCACTAGAGAAAACTATGGCCCCCGGGGCTATTCTCAACATATCAATCTACATCTACTTTACTTTTACCGCTTTTATTTGTTGTTTTATTAAACCAAAAATACCAAAAATATAAATTATCATCTCTATCAGATCTCACTCTCGTAAGTGACCGTAAAGGGATTGACAACCCCTTATCGCGTTGGCTGTGAAGTTCTTATTTGTTTGTGCAGGTGCGAGGGACTCGCGAGTGGTCTCCTACTGGATTGATTCCTTGGTTCTCAAAAATTGAGGGAAATACTTACGCTACTGTGATGCATCTCCATTTGCTCTTCGAGGGAATACAACGCAATCTCAAGAGGTAGCAAGAAGAATTTCTGGCGCCGTTGCCGGGGAGGCTTACGCAAAAGTCATATACCAAGTACCTATCACAAACCCTTATCCTTCGCATTACATTTTTTGCCTCTCGTTTTCCTCTCCCCAACTTCACCCTTATCGTTTTATTTGCCCTTCTTCCACCGTATGTTTATCGTTCGCTTGCTTCTTGTTTGCTTGTGTGTTGCTTGCTTGCTTGCCCTCATGTCTGAGATGGGGGACGATTATATCGAGAAGGGTAACAATGCCGAGGGCAACGTTCATGTTGACCCCCCGGATGAAGCTATGACTTTACATATTAAGAAGTTCCGGGTTGGTAGTGGTAATATTATTGGAAAAGGGGTTCTTCAAGACTTTTTTACTTGTGCCGGTGCTTTGACCACTATGGGTGGCTCTATTCTTCACAGAACTAGTAGCCTTGCGGCTGCTATATCTATGCTCATAGTAGAAATTGAAAGGCAATTTATCCATATGCATCCCTATATCCAGAGAGTATTTTTGGAGTTCTCCAATATTGAGCATTCTTTCGTTAAGCGTGTAACTACTATCTTTTTGGCTCATGAATTTAGATATATCATGAAAGAGGCCAGAGAAATCTTTGCTCATTATGGAGTAGATGCCGGTCGACCTCCTATAGAGGCTATCTTGTTCAATCAAGAAGACCTTATGCGGTTGCGATCTCCTGATCATGTTGCTTTTAATGAAAACCTTAGAAAAAGGTTCCTGTTGAGATCTTGATTGATAGAATTTCTGAGATAAACAATGACTTTGCTGTTCAAAATAATGGGTTAGGCTTCTCCCTTGAACAAAGGCTTATGGCCTTCTGCAAAAAGAATGCCTATAATGACGTATTGGTCATCCACTACAAAGGGCCAAAGGAGGAACCTGTTCCTCCGGAGATTGATGTAGGGGACTTTTGTCCCATTAAATTTAGCCCTTTTGATTACTTTTGCTTGCCACAAAGGCTTGCTGCTGAACGTAGGGAATATGAGATGAGCTTTCGCGACATATCGTACCACTATGGCTATCCCTAAATCTATCTTGTATCGTGTCTAGCTAGGGGCGTAAAATGATAGCGCTTGTTGGGAGGCAACCCAATTTAATGTTTTTTTGTTGATGTTAGGGAATAAATATTGCATCTAGCCTATGATTAGATGTGGTTTCAAGTTTTGTTTAGTGTTTGTGCCAAGTAGAACCTTTGGGAAGACTTGTGAGTAGTTTATATGATCTTGCTGTGAAAAACAGAATCATTAACGCTGGCTAAAGTAGTCGTGGGATTTTACTGGAGCGTGTTTTTTAGTTGATTCTTTTTGCAGATGATTTCTATAAAAATTGGGCAAATTTACCAGCTTAGTTTGAATTTTTTGGAGTTCCATAAGTAGGCGAACCCTGCAGATTACTACAGACTGTTCTGTCTTTGACAGATTCTGTTTTTCGTGTGTT
Source organism: Secale cereale (assembly GCA_902687465.1). Taxonomy (NCBI): domain Eukaryota; kingdom Viridiplantae; phylum Streptophyta; class Magnoliopsida; order Poales; family Poaceae; genus Secale; species Secale cereale. The sequence continues at coordinate 666,072,581 of LR738709.1, read as the reverse complement.
GTTTGCTTATTCCGATGCATCTATGAGTAGTATTGGAGGATATGAACCATAGAGAAGTTGGAGTACAGTAGGTTTAACACCAATATAAACAAAGAATGAATTCATTGCTGTACCTTTGAGTAGTGGTTTGCTTTCTTTTACTAACGGAGCTCACGAGAATTTTTGTCTAACTTTTGTGTTGTGAAGTTTTCAAGTTTTGAGTATTGCTTTGATGGACTATGGAACAAGGAGTAGCAAAGGACTAAGCTTGGGGATGCCCATGGCACCCCAAGTAAATTCAAGATAATCAAAAGCCTAAGCTTGGGGATGCCTCGGGAAGGCATCCTCTCTTTCGTCTTCATCCATCGGTAACTATACTTGGAGCTATATTTTTATTCGTAACATGTTATGTGTTTTGCTTGGAGCATCTTGTATAATTTGAGTCTTTGCTTGTTAGTTTGCCACAATCATCCTTGTTGGACACACCTATTTGAGAGAGTTAAATATGGCCTAGAAATTGTTAGAACACTTTATGTGCTTCACCTATATTTTGAGTTGAACAGTTTTTGCTCTAGTGCTTCACTTATATCTTTTAGAGCATGGTGGTGGTAATATCTTGTAGAAATTGTTGAACTCTCATGCTTAACTTATATCTATTTGAGAGTCTATTAAAACAGCATGGTAATGTTTTTAGGCTAAAGAAACTAGTCTTCACATGATAAACATCCAATGTCAATGTAGTAAAAAAAATTCACATTAAGTGCATTGAATAGAACGAGATGTTGGATGCTTGATAATTGTTTTGAGACATGAGGAGAGTGATATTAGAGTCATGCTAGTGGAGTTATTATGAAATTGAGAAATACTTGTGTTAAGGTTAGTGATTCTCGTATCATGCACGTATGGTGAACCGCTATGTGACGAAGTTAGAGCATGAGGTATTTGTAGAGTGCCAACCTTTGTGTGGAGGTCCAGGGCGCGCGATGGTTAACTCCTACCAACCTCGCCCCTAGGAGCAAGCGTTGATTACTTTGTTTTGATGACTCGTAGATTTTTGCAATAAGTATATGACTTCTTATGACTAATGTTGAGTCCATGAATTATACGCACTCTCACCCTTCCACCATTGCTAGCCTCTCTTGTACCGCGCAACTTTCGCCGGTGCCATAAACCCACTATATATCCTTCCTCAAAACAACCACCATATTGTTCCTCAAAACAGCCACCATATTGTTCCTCAAAACAGCCACCATACCTACCTATCATGGCATTTCCATAGCCATTCCGAGATATATTGCCATGCAACTTTCCACCATTTCGTTTATATGACACGCATCATATTGTCATATTTCCATGTATGATCATGTAGTTGACATCATAGTTGTGGCAAAGCCACCATGCATAATTTTTCATATATGTCACTCTTGATTCATTGCATATCCCGGTACACAGCCGGAGGCATTCATGTAGAGTCATACTTTGTTGTTGTAGTATCGAGTTGTAATATCGTGTTGTAATGAAAGTGTGATGATCATCATTATTAGAGAATTGTCCCATGGAAGGAAAGGCTAAATCTATAAAGCCCCTCCGCAAAAAAAAAGAAAAAAAAGAAAGGCCAAAGAAAAAAAAGAAAGGCCAAAAAAAAGGGAAAGAAAAGGGGACAATTGCTACTATCTTTTTCCACACTTGTGTTTCAAAGTAGCACCATGTTCTTCATTGTAGAGAGTCTCATGTTTAGTCACTTTCATATACTAGTGGGAATTTACATTATATAACTTGGCTTCTATATTCCAACGATGGGCTTCCTCAAATGCCCTAGGTCTTCGTGATCAAGCCAGTTGGATGCACACCCACTTAGTTTCTTTTGTTGAGCTTTGATACATCTTTAGCTCTAGTGCATCCATTGCATGGCAATCCCTACTCACTCACATTGATATCTATTGATGGGCATCTCCATAGCCCGTTGATACGCCTAGTCGATGTGAGACTATCTCCCTCCTTTTTGTCTTCTCCACAACCACCTCTATTCCACCCATAGTGCTATATCCATGGCTCACGCTCATGTATTGCGTGAAAATTGAAAGGTTTGAAAAGATAGAGTATGAAAACAAGTGCTTGGCTGAAATCGGGGTTATGCATGATATGAATATTTTGTGTGATGAAGAGGGAGCATAGCCAGACTATATGATTTTGTAGGGATAACTTTCTTTAGCCATAGTATTTTGAGAAGACATGATTGCTTTGTTAGTATTGCTTGAAGTATTGTTATTTCTTATGTCAATATAGACTTTTATCTTGAATCTTTCAGATCTAAACATTCATGCCACAATTAAGAGAATTACATTGAAAAACTATATTGGTTAGCTTTCCACATCGAAAATTCTTTCTTTATCATTTACCTACTCGATGACGAGCAGTAATTAAGCTTGGGGATGCTTGATACGTCTCCAATGTATCTATAATTTTTTATTGTTCCATGCTATTATTTATGAAGTCTTGGATGTTTAATGGGCTTTATCATTCACTTTTATATCATTTTTGGGACTAACCTACTAACCCAAAGGCCTATTCCAGATTGCTGTTTTTTTGCCTATTTGAGGGTTTTGCAGAAAAACAATATCAAACGGAGTCCAAACGGAATGAAACCTTCGCGAGAGATATTTTTTGAGAAAATCACACACGCGGAGCTTGAGGACCAAGTCAGGGGATAGAGAGGTGGCCCTTGAGGGTGGGGGCGCGCCCCGCTTCCCAGGGCGCGCCCCTTGCCTCGAGGCCCCCTCAAGTGGCCCTCGGTGCCCTCCTTCTTCCTATATAAGTCCACGCACCCCAGAAACTTCGTACGCGGAGAGAAAACCCTAATTCCACCGCCGTAGCTTCTGTTCCCGTGGAGATCCCATCTTGGAGCCTGTTCCGGAGCTCTACCGGAGGGGGATCCATCACGGAGGCCTTTATAATCATCATCATCGCCCTCACCATGAGTTGTGAGTAGTTTACCACAGACCTTCGGGTCCATAGCTAGTTTCTAGATGGCTTCTTCTCTCTCTCTGGATCTCAATACAAAGTTCTCCTCGGTCTTCGAGGAGATATATTCGATGTAATCTCTTTTTGGGGTGTGTTTGTCGAGATCAGATGAATTGTGAGTTTATGATCAAGGTTATCTATGAAAGATATTTGGTTCTTCTCTGAACTTTTTATGTGTGCTCATAATATCCTTGCAAGTCTCTTTGAATTATTGGTTTGGTTTGGCCTACTAGATCTATAGTTCTTGCAATGGGAGAAGTGCTTGGCTTTGGGTTCAATCTTGCGGTGTCCTTTCCCAGTGACAGTAGGGGCAGCAAGGCACGTATTGTATTGTTGCCATCGAGGATAAAAAGATGGGGTTTATATCATATTGCTTGAGTTTATCCCTCTACATCATGTCATCTTGCTTAAGGCGTTACTCTGTTCGTATGAACTCAATACACTAGATGCATGCTGGATAGCGGTCGATGTGTGGATTAATAGTAGTAGATGCAGGCAGGAGTCGGTCTACTTGTCTCAGACGTGATGCCTATATACAATGATCATGCCTAGATAGTCTCATAATTATTCGCTTTTCTATCAATTGCTCGACAGTAATTTGTTTACCCGCCGTAGAATATCGCTATCATGAGAGAAGCCACTAGAGAGAACTATGGCCCCCGGGTCTATTCTCAACATATCAATCTACATCTACTTTACTTTTACCGCTTTTATTTGCTGTTTTATTAAACTAAAAATACCAAAAATATAAACTATCATCTCTATCAGATCTCACTCTCGTAAATGACCGTAAAGGATTGACAACCCCTTATCGCGTTGGCTGCAAAGTTCTTATTTGTTTATGCAGGTGCGAGGGACTCGCGCGTGGTCTCCTACTGGATTGATACCTTGGTTCTCAAAAACTGAGGGAAATACTTATGCTACTGTGCTGCATCTCCCTTTCCTCTTCGAGGGAAAACAATGCAAGCTCAAGAGGTAGCAGTAAGCAACTTGAACAGTGGACTACGCCTTGAACTGCAAGTTTTCTGCAAATCTAGCTTCACACAAAGCCTTGACCGATACTTGGCTACCGTGGGTGTTCCCCGCGGGTGGAGCTTATGCGTCATAGTTCATGACCTTTCATGAGTTACTAGAGAGAACCCTACTCTCATAGATTGCGACGTTTGACAATCAGACTCATATAGGCGTGTTCTTCAAAAGATGTTCTGCAGGACAACATCTCTGCTTACATGAGCCACTTAGAACACATTAAGATCAACCTGCCGTGAAGATTTAGGAGAGTATTGCATCTTCATGGAGTGGTATTGATAGTAAGGATACTCTCCTCTCAGTTGACCAACAACTTGTCTTCCACATCTAATTCACGGGATCTCCGATCACAATGACTAGGTTACCACTGTGAACAACTCATATTGTGGGTCTCATACCCATCTCCCTCGATGCATCATCTATCACATTACGTGATAGACCCTTAGTAAATGGGTCTGCCAGATTTTTAGACGTTTGGATATAATCCAATGAAATTACTCCGGAGTTTTTCATTTTTTTTGACAGACTTTAACCTTCTCGGAACGTGTCTTGATGACTGCATGTTATCCTTTGAGCTGCTCACTTTCGTGATCATAGTTTGATTGTCGTAGTTCATAAGGACACCCGGTACATGTTTCTCAACTACCGGCAAGTCATTCAAGATCCGACGAAGCCAATCCGCTTCGACCGTAGCTGTATCTAGTGTTGTGAACTCTGCTTCCATAGTTGACCTTGTTAAGATGGTCTGCTTGCAAGACTTCCAAGAAACAATGCCACCTCCATGAGTGAATACATATCCGCTCGTGGCCTTTATCTCATCAGCATCTGAGATCCAGTTTGAGTCACTATACCCTTCAAGCACCTTTGGGTGCCCGGTGTAGTGAATTCCATAATTTGCAGTGCCTTTCAAATAACGCAAAACTCTTTCTAGAGCTTTCCAATGCACATCTCCTAGTTCTGAGACAAACCGACTCAGTTTGCTAACAGCAAAAGAGATGTCAGGTCTTGTAGCACTGGCTAAGTACATAAGCGAGCCAATAATCTGAGAATATTTCAATTGATCTCTAGCAATTCTTCAATTCTTTCGAAGTAGCACGCTGGCATCATATGGTGTTGGAGAGGGCTTGCAGTCACTATAGCCAAAGCGACTCAAGATCTTTTCCACATAGTGAGACTGAAGCAAAGTAATCCCACCATCATCGTCTCTCAACAACTTGATGTTCAGAATGACATCGGCCACTCCTAAATCCTCCATCTCAAAACAACGAGATAGGAAATCCTTGACCTCCTTAATAACATTCAAATTTGTTCCGAAAATCAGTATGTCATCAACATACAAGCAAAGGATAACTACCTCGCCCCACCATGGCGATAGTACACCCATTTGTCAGCTTCGTTCACAACAAAGCCTGCAGCTGTTAAAGTTCTTTCAAACTTCTCATGCCACTGATTTTGGGCTTGCTTGAGTCCATACAAAGACTTCAGCAACTTGCACACTTTTCCTTCCCGACCATCTATTACAAACCCATCTGGTGGTTCCATATAAATTTCCTCATCCAACTCTCCATTTAGAAAAGCAGTCTTAACATCCATTTGATGAACGAGAAGACCATGTGAGGTAGCTAAAGAAAGTAGAACTTGAATAGTGGTCAATCGCGCCACAGGTGAGTAAGTATCAAAGAAGTCTTCACCTTCCTTTTGGGTATAACCCTTAGCCACGAGCCGTGCCTTGTACTTTTCGATAGTACCATCAGGCCTAAGCTTCTTCTTGAATACCCATTTGCACCCTATAGGTTTGCACCCATAAGGACAATCGGTTATCTCCCAAGTTTCATTAGCTAAGATGGAATCCATCTCACTACGAACCGCTTCCTTCCAGTAGTCAGCATCTTCAGACGCATAAGCCTCTGAAATAGAACTGGGAGGGTCATCTATTAGATAGACAAGAAAATCATCACCAAAGGACTTTGTAGTCCTCTGTCTCTTGCTCCTAGTAGGAGCTTCATTGTTTTCCTCCACGGGTTTGTCAAAGTGTTCCATCGAAATGGTAGGTTCGGTAATTGCAACTGATTCTTGATTCGATGAACTAGGCATCTCCTGAGTAGATGAGGTAACCATATCCTTCATGGGAAAGATATCTTCAAAGAAAGTCGCATCATTCGACTGCATGATTGTACCGACATGCATGTCATATCTTCGGATTTTACAACCAAGAATCTATATCCAATGCTTCAAAAAGCATATTCCAGGAAAACACAATCCAGATGCTTTGGTCCAAGTTTGCGCTTCTTTGAGATTGGCACATTGACTTTCGCCAAACAACCCCAGGTTCGTAGATAAGAGAGTTTTAACCTTTTCTTCTCCCATTTCTCGAATGGAGTTATTTCTTTGTTCTTTGTGGGACTCGGTTTAGCACATGACATGCAGTCAATATCGCCTCCCCCCACCATGCCTTGGATAGACCCGATGTATCTAACATGGCGTTAACCAAATCAGTTAGAGTATGGTTCTTTCTTTCGGCCACCCCATTTGACTAAGGTGAATAGGGAGGCATCCTCTCATGGATTATACCATGTTCCGCACAAAAAGCATCAAATTCATTGGAAAAATACTCTCCACCATGGTCGGACCTAAGCCTCTTGATCTTACGATCAAGTTGGTTTTCCACTTCAGCTTTATAGATCTTGAAAAAGTTCAAGGCCTCATCCTTAGATTTCAGAAGATACACATGATAGTATCTAGTGGAGTCATCAATTAATGTCATGAAATATTTCTTTCCACCTTTTGTCAAAACACCATTCATTTCACATAGATCTAAATGTATGAGCTCTAGTGGTGCAAGATTTCTCGTTTCCGCAGTCGTGTGAGACTTACGAGGTTGCTTAGCTTGCACACAAACTTGACACTAAGATCCCTTGACGGTGGTGAAACTAGGGATTAATTTAAATTAGGCTAGTCGTGACATGCAACCAAAGTTAACATGACACAGACGTGAATGCCACACATTTGATTCACTATTGTTGCAAACATGATTAACAACTTTATTGCAAACATCTGACAAGGATAAATGAAACAGGCCTCCTGACTCATAGCCTTTGCCAACAAACGATCCATACTTGGATATTACAAATTTATTCGACTAAAAAACAAGCTTGTAGCCATCTCTACATAATAGAGATCCGCTAACAAGATTCTTATTGACGGAGGGGACATAATGCACGTTCTTCAGCCGCACGATCTTCCCCGAAGTAAACTTCAGATCGACCATGCCAACACCACGAACAGAAGTACTCGAACCGTTGCCCATCAACACGGTTGAAGTCCCTGCGGTCTGATAAGACACAAACATGGAAATATCACCGCATACATGCACAATAGCACCCGTGTCAATCAACCAATCAGGAGAATGACATACTGAAAGAATAGTGGGAAATATACCATACCCATCATCCTTCATATCAGTGTCTCCAATGACAACATTGACGGTCTTGCCGCCTTTCACAAGATGACGCTTGTCATAGCGATTAGGGCAACTAGGAGCCCAATGATCAGGATCTCCACACACATGACATACACCTTTCTTCTTGTCATTCTTCTTCTTGAAGTTGGTGTGTTGCACAGCCTTATTCTTCCCATCAAACTTGCCCTTGTTCTTGAACTTGTGAGACTGGAAGTTTTTCTTCTATACCAAATTGGCACTAGATCCTCCCTCAATAGCTCGAGCACGTGTGTCCTTTGCTCTCGCCTTTTCTTCCACATCAATAGTACCAATGAGATCCGGAAGGGAAAACTCCTGTCTCTTATGCTTTAGTAAGGTAGAGAAGTTCCTCCACGAAAGAGGAAGTTTAGTGATGATAACCCCGACAACAAACTTGTCCGGTAGCATGCAGTTGAAGTGCTCAAGTTCTCTAGCAAACGACTGTATCTCATGAGCCTGCTCAACCACAGAGCGCTCTTCAGTCATCCTGTAATCATAGAATTGCTACATGATGTACAACTCAGTGCCGGCATCCGAGACCCCAAACTTGGCCTCGAGTGCGTCCCACATATCTTTTCCATTATCAATTGACGCATAAGCATCAACAATGTTCTCACCAAGAACACTCAAGAGAGCAGCCCGAAATAGGGTATCCATTTTCAAAAAAGCTTGTTCCTGTTGAGCATCATAATATCCTTCAGGTTTGCCAAGAGTGGCGTCATAGCAACTCATGGTTTGAAACCATAAGACTGCTCTCACGCGCCACCTCTTATAGTGAATACCCTCAAACACAGGAGGTCTCATGGAAGCAGCAAAACCACTTGGGGTAAATTGCCTATAATAAGGTTTTTGGATTGAAGGAAATATGAGCAATTTACCAAGTGATTTTAATAACAGAAATGGTAGATAAAACATGACTAATATAAAAGAGATAAAAGAAGTCATGCGATCTAGCAGAGAGAAGGTAAATAGTATCTTCAAATATGAACTAGAACCAAACATATGCAAAAGCACCCGCATATATGAACTAGAACCTAACATATGCAGAGCACAAACTAGAACAAGAAACTGTAGCAGGATCTCAAGCAAAGGAAACATAAACACATACTGTGCAGTAGCAGAAGCACTGCTCTTGGGGTCGACATCCTCGCCAGCCATGTCGTCGAAGATGTTGTCGATGTCGGGGAAGAAGTCGTCGTTGGGGAAGTAGTCGTCGCCGACCGGATCGTCCGTGATGAATCAGCCAGTAGTCGTGTCAGGCCCAAGATGCGATTCTATCCTGATCACGTGACACTTACGTGATTGGGGCACAACCACATTTAGGGCGCTTAGCAAGATGGATATCATTACATCGTACCATTACATACATACATGGGGGATACAACAATACATACAAGTCACATGAATACAACAACATCAATACAAGGCATCCGACTACGGATGCAAACATGAAAAGCACAACGACATCCATCTGCTATCCCAGGCTGCCGACCAGGAACCTAACCCAAGACTGACGAAGAAGAAGAAGAAAGAACTCCAATACAAAGGGCATCGCTCTCGCTTCAAGTCATCGGAAACCTGCACCTTCAACTGGTGTTGTAGTATATGTGAGCCACGAGGACTCAGCAATCCCATAACCATGGGTAACAATACTAGCAAAGCTTAATGGGAAAGGAGAGGTTAAGTGGTGAGGTTGCAGCAGCGGCTAAGCATATGGTGGCTAACTTACGAGTACAAGAAAAAGATGAGCATCTACGCAAACGGTCGCAAACTAGCAGTGACCGCTAAAGATCATGAACTACCTACGAGTCAAACATAACCCCATCGTGTTCTCTTCTCAAAGTGAAAAGAGACAGTCACGGTTACTCACACAGTTGTGTGTTTTACTTCGGATTCTCTGTCAAGTTTTCTACAGCCGGACATTAAAAAATTCCAATCTGCCACATAACCGCGGGCACGGCTTTCGAAAGATCATAAACCTGCAGGGGTGTCCCAACTTAGCCCATCACAAGTTCTCACGATCAGCAGAAGTAATAATAATATTACCCCTTATCCTAGGGAAGGCCCGATCAGACTCGGAATTCCTGGTGCACAAGACATTTCGACAATGGTAAAACAAGTCCAGCAAGACCTCCCGGCGTGCCGACAACCTGATAGTAGCTGCGTGTATCTCGTCTCACGCCACGTCCGGATGAGCAAAATGTACAGCAACCGAAGACCCCAGATAACTGGGTGGCACCGCAAGTGGCTCTTGCTTGGGACCAACACCATCAGCACTGGCCCCCCTGCTATGTAGAAGAATCCTCGAGGGTGCGACCCCCTATGCAAATTTAATCAATTAATTAAGTTATTATTATGTTGCCAATTAAAACCAATGTTGGGCCTTGTTGGAGGAGTTTTATTCAAAGACGAACTGTCAAGGGGTCCCCATATACCCAACCGTGTAAGGAACGCAAAATCAAGGAACATAATGCCGGTTTATCGGCTCCTAAGGTGGCATGAGTGGAACAAAACACCGAGCAAAAGGCCAAGCCTTCCACCCATGCCCATTATATAGGTGTCTTAATAATAATAATAGATATTGTGATATTCCAGCAACAAGTTCCAACATGGAACGATCTTCATCTTCACCTGCAACTAGCAACGCTATAAGAGGGGCTGGGCAAGCGGGTAACATAGCCAAACAACGGTTTGCTAGGAAGGTGTCAAAGGTTAGAGGTTCATGGCAACAAGGAGAGGGGCTGACAATAAAAGACAGGTAGCGCGACATATAACGATAGCATCGAGAAACTAAGCATGGCAATGATAGTAAAGGTATCCAAGGTGATGGTCATCTTGCCTGAGATCCCGCAAGGAAGAAGAACATATCCATGAAGTAGACGAAGAAGAAGCCTTGAAGAAGAACCACATGTAGACGAACGAATCCTCACGATCGCAACGGAAAAGAACTAGCGAGAAGAAAGCACACGACATGGTAAACACACAACACGAGAACATGACAAGATGCTCAAAAAAGTATTCAGCAAGACAAGTCTATATGATGCAAAACATGGCAAGGGATGAAGCACACAAGAACAACACAAGCCAACAAGTTTAAATGAGGCCGGAATCAACACATAACAAATCCGGTAAGTCCTCATATGCATAATTTGAAATTAGTCTAGATCTGAACAAACTTTAAGTTAAAGTGGTTAAACAGCAAGTTAACATGCACCATGATGATCTACACGAAATTCTAGTCAAGTTTCATATAAAGTTTGTTTAATTCGGAGCTACGGCCTAGAAGATATGAACAAAACAAGACAAGCATGTCATCGGTGCAAGATGCACCCAAACATCAAGCAAACACACTCCAAACATGAAAACAACATGATATTATGCTTCTATATGCAAAATCACTCAAGTTTCATATAGGGCACACCCAAAACGGAACAACGGGTAAAAGATACGAGCAAAACAAGTTACATTGCAAAGCTGAAGTTAACATCCACATAGCAACAGAGATTAACATGGCAATATGACACCTAATATGAATGCTACAACAACCATCATGTAGAGCACTTCACAATGAACATTTTGACATATCATATGCTGTCGTGGAATTAACACGGCTGATGTCCGGTTTAACGGACTTAGTTGAGGAACCATCGCACGGGTTAGCTTGAAGGGGTTAAAAGCACACAAAGGACACTTAGTTTTTATACTAGTTCGGCCCCTTCGATGACGGTAAAAGCCTACGTCTAGTTTGGTTTGGTATTGCTTGGGCGTCGATGAACAGGGAGCGGATCGCTTGTCTGTGTCTCGACGGGTAGTTTCCTGTCCTTGAACCGTCGCCGGGTCGCCCCTTAATATAGAGGTGACGCCCGGTCCGGTTTACAGAGTCCCGAGGCCGGCTCATATGTGTGTCCGCCTCGGTCTCTGCTCTTTCTTCCTTGTCTGTCAAGTTACACGATCAGGCGGTTTACAAACTATAACTCTATACATGGGCCCTAAGCCTTCATGGGCCGTAACCTCTACTGGGTTTTACAATTATATAACTACATTATCATAATCCGGTTTACATTAGCCGGTTTATACCTGCTAGTAATATCCCTGACATTAGGCCCCAGAATGATTTGAACTTGTTCATATCAGTCTTCTCAATCTTGCATGATCTTCTTCCTTGTGTCTTCTCAGTTTTGTAAACCGGCGATGACGTCATCCTTGGAAATCACTTAATTTGACTGTGACATCACTTCCGCATTTAACGCGCGCAGCTGTCTGTTACCTTTGTTTTAAAGGCCATCCTGAGAATTGAGGCGACAGGGAATCTTTATCCAATCTCTCTCTTCCTCAAATCTCGCGCCTGCCATTTCGTCTCTCCCCCTTTATAAATACTGCCGCATCTCCTCTTCATCTCCTTCCGCTCGTCTTCTTCCTCCGTCGCCCGAGCTCAAGCTTCCGCCGTCGTCCGTCAAATTCGTCGTCGCCGGCCGCTACATCAACCTGAGCGCGATCAGATAACTCCGCCGACGCTTCCTGCTGCCTCAGGTATTCTTTCTCCCTTGCTGTAGATCTGTAGCTTTAGGGTTCTTCTCATGCCTCCGCCATTAAACCTAGAAAAAGCTTCATCTGTTTGTCCTAAACGCCATGTTCGTAGTGGTTTCAATCCTTTAGTTTCAACCTTTAGATTCGCCCGCTCTGTACGAGACCCCTATAGTTCCTTCTGTAATAACCCGCATAAGTTTTCTTTTTTCCTTACTGCTCAGATCTGTTTTACCTTAGCTTTCCGTAGAAACTTGTTTCTTCCTCCTTATAGATCTGTACTATATTCGCCGGTTTAGTCAGTCAGATATTGCTTCTGTAACGCATCAACAATGAACGCGACGATTTAGCTCCTCTTTTTTGTTATCATGAACCGATAGTAGTGCGTTTCGTGCTTGCTACCGGGTTAGCGATGTTATTAGTCCCTTGTCTAAACCGTCGATGTGACTTTGCATATGTGATCCGGTTTATATGTCTGTACTTGAATAATCCGGATTTTGTACTTCGCCTTTTCAGCACCTTCTTTCTGCCACTATGTCTGCCAAACAGTTTGTTTCTTGCGACTGGGTCCCTTCCATCATTACGGAAGAAGATTTAGTTAACGCTGCTGCCATTGGCACTATGGGCCCTCAATCAGTCTTAAAATGGCGGGCCCCAGGAAATGAATGTCCTCCGACTCCCAGAGAAGGGGAAGTTATCGTCTTCTTTGATCACATGGCCCGAGGTTTTACTCCTCCCGGTTCGAAATTCTTCCGGGACGTACTTGCCGCTTTTCAACTGCACCCTCAGGACATAGGCCCAAACTCCATTTCAAACATCTGCGATTTCCAAGTGTTCTCAGAGGTATATCTGCAAGAGGAGCCATCAGTCGACTTGTTCCGGGATTTTTTCCATTTGAACCGGCGAACTGAGTTTACTGGCGGTCCTCATCAAGAATTGGGCGGGGTCAGCATCCAAAAGAGAAGAGATGTAGTCTTTCCTCATGCCGCTCTCCATACACACCCGAAAGAGTGGAACAAATCTTGGTTCTATTGCCTTGACACTTCACCTGAAGGAGAAAACCCCCTGCCGGGTTATCGCGAGCGTCGGCTCCCTGAAGATTATCCTTTGCCACATCGTCTTAGCTCCTCCGAAAGGCCCCGGTTTGCTTCTCAACTCGCCAAGCTCAAGGCCTTTATGGCCAACGGATTAACCGGAATTGATTTTATGCGCTGCTGGCTTACTTGGAGTATCCTCCCTTTGAGCCCACACTCCAGTCTGATGTGTAAGTATTCCGGAAAGCCGGATGATCCTCAGCGGTTTTCCAAAGATATGCTTTCTGAATCGGAGGTAATTGAATCTGCCAAGAAGATGCTCAACGTCTCTTTGGAAGAATGTAGCAGAACCGGATTGGCTCCGTACTATAAGAAGAACAAGCTGCCTGCAGTAAGTCTTACTTTCTTCCGTATGTTTGTAATCCGTTCATTTAAATCATTTTCTAATTATCTTTCATCCTTTGAACAGGCCGACGATCCTTTCTGGAAAAGGAAACCTCAGGAAAAGGCAGGCAAACAGCCACGCCGAAAAACTTACGTTATCAAGAAGAAAAAAGGCGGCTGCTGGCTCCGGTTCACATGCTGAAGAAGATGATCCAGACTCTGAGGTATGAGTTAATCCGGCTATGATTTGTTTCACTTTCATCCAGACTTGTGTTAACGGTGTCTCTTCACAGGATTTGGCTGAAGGAGATAAAGCGGCAGAAACTGAGGTAACTATTCTTTCTTCAGACTCAGAACCGCCTCCACCAAAAATTCGTCGGGTAGTCCGGAAATATCAATTTTCTCATCCTTACGCTCAATTGGACCCCAATTTTCTTTTGAAGAAACAGCAACATGAAGCTCGCCGGGCTACACGCCACAATGGCCTTGTAGTTGAATCGTCCGGAATATCTCTTACTCCGGCTCGAAGGCGCCGCTCTGAGGTTATACTCTCTCCAACTCTTCTTCATCCCAAGGCCGGGCTTATACGCAAACCGCTTAAACCGTCTGACCCTAATTATCAGGAGACTCCCTTATCTTGCTCTGGCGAATCAACTGCCACACAAGTCCTAGTCCTGAAAACTATCCCAGGGTAAGTCCTTCATCTTATCCGGTTTATGATTGCATTTGTTTCTGTGACACTAATTTACTTTCTAATTTCTTTCAGCAAGCCTAAGCCTAGCAAAAAGGCAAAGGCCAACAAAACGGCTGCTGAGATTGCCACTGATGATCCGGCGGTTGATCCGGATACAATTGTCCCTCCGGAAGGTGAGCCCACAGTTCAACTTGAAGATCCTGCTCCCATGGAGCACACTTATGCTACTGCTCCTGAGAATCCCAATATTGAAAACGTCCATGAACCGGCGAGTCCTGCCCGGGCCAACCCTCCTCGGACTAGCCCGGCTCCCGCTATCCCGGTTCACACTGCTACTCCACCACCGGCAGCTGCTCCTTCTCCGGATGTTCAAATAACCGGCACAGCTTACACCGCTCCTGCTGAGCCCACTGTTTTAGCCAAGCATACAGCTAAAGCGGAGAAGCTCCATCAAGAGAAGGGAAAATGGAGCACTGACTTGTCTAGCTTCGCCGAGCTGAGTGCCTAGGAGCTCTATTCCAGGTATCTGAACCGGCTTCATACTGGTCGGGATTATGAAGCGGGTTTAATCAGCATGATGAAGGAAAAATACGAGGTATCTCCGTTGTCTTTGTTTTTACCTTTGTTGTGTCTCAGTCTATATCATAGTAGCCCCCAAGTTCCGGTTTAACTATGTTTAGAATTTGAACCGGTACTTCCAATTCAAGCAACTGATCTTTACATTAGCCCCCAAGTGTCAAGTAGACAACTTGTTTGTGTGCTTGAGACTTGTTTTGAATTGCCACTCTTTGATACTTCAATTGCCCATTAGCCCCCAAGTGTCAAGTGGATAACTTGGTTATATGCTTGAGACTTGTCTGAATTTTGCCTTTATTCCACTTGATTTTCCTTGCAGGCTGATTTGAACCGGAGGGCCGAAGAAATCACTGAACTCCGGAACAGACTTGCTGAAACTGAATCTGCTGCTGCCAAGGCCAAAAAAGAATTGGCACTGAGCTTAACTACTGCTGAACAGCTGAAGAAATTTTTTGAAGAGGAGCGGACAGCCTTTGAAGTGCAAAAGAGTGATCTGGAAAAAAGAGCAAAGGATGCTGAGGAAGCCCTTAATCCGGTGACTGAAGAGTTAACCGGTTTAAAGCGGCAAATAGAACTGATGACTTCTGCTGTCTTCGGTAAGTACTTAATCTGCACTCATGCTTTCATCCTTACAATCTGTATTCCGGCCTGGTTTAACTATAATAATCTTACGTAGGGCGCCGCGTTACCCATCTTGGGGATGATTTACGGAAGAAACTCAAGGCGTCTTATACTCTGGTCGAGCAGCTGTATTCCGGCGCTCAAAGGATCATAAGCGCAATGTCTTTCAAGAAACCAGCCCCCACCACTATTCATGGCACACTAGAGAAACTCTCTGTCTTGCCAGCACGCTTGGAGGAAGTGAAGAAGTCTGCTGCCCGAGCCGGTTCTCTCATGGCGCTCACCAGAGCCAAAGCATGGGTTCCCGATTTTGATCCGGAAGAAGCCTTGAACGGGTATCCCAGCACTAAAGAAGACATATCAGCTTTTACTGCCAAAGACCTGCACGCTTTGACTAAGGAGATGCGTCCTCTCGCTAGCAAGCTTGCTGCCGAATCAGACTTGTCCAGGTATCATCCGGGGTATGATTTACAGAACGAGCGGGTGGATCGGCCGGTTTATGATACCGTAAATCTAATCCCACCAGTGCGCCCCATACTTTCGCCCCAGATGTTGGTCCGTCTGAACTTATTACGGAAGAGATGTACTTCCGCGCCTTAACGAAAATCGACTGGTGGGTCCCTGACTTTCAGCCGCTTCAAGAAGAGGAAGAAACTCCGGAACAAGTTGATCCTCAGCCGTCGCAGCAGGAGGAAGCGTAGGCCACATATTTATCTTTGTAGTTGCAGTCTCATTTTGCTGGAAAAACTTTAATCCGCTCAGGCCTGTTGTGCCTTGTAATAGGATAGATTAAAATACTGTCCGTCTTGATCCGAATGTCCCAACTTTGCTTTGATGTTGCCAATCTAAATCTGGCCTGATATGGTTTATCTTGCATATTATCTGTTTCTGCATAGATAACACTTAAAAGATGTCCTGGCGGTTTATCGCTGGACCAATTAAATTGCTCACAAAATACATCAAACAAGTGTTTGTTTGTACCAGAAATAACTTCATACCTGCGCTCAAGTATGCTTGATATTCTTAATCCGGCGAAATTGGCAGTTTTTCTGAGGGAGCCTATGATAGAGCCAATATTAATTCCGGGCTTTATAGAAGCTACCGGTTTAAATCATGCTGGAGCTCTGTCCAGACTTTTGAAGATACGCGGTCAACTCTGGAGTTGTCCCACTCCGGATCAAAGAACCATAAAACACAAATACCAGAAATACAAGTTTGCAAATAAAACCATGTAGGCGAGGCTTTTTGCGAGCTGCCAGGCTCCAAAGCAGAATTTAGCCAAGCAATGGATTCGGTTACGATCCATTGAGCTTATGGTTCGGATACGACCATATAAACCAGACCATAGGGGCTAAGCTAGGATTCGGATACGATCCTGCCCCCTACTGGCCTTAAAAATTTAGCCAAGCAATGGATTCGGATACGATCCATTGAGCTTATGGTTCGGATACGACCATACAAACCGGACCATAGGGGCTAAGCTAGGATTCGGATACGATCCTGCCCCCTACTGGCCTTTGCCATGTTCTCTTTGGTTCGAATACGACCTATGTTTGAACAAAATGGCTGTGTTCTCTTTGGTTCGAATACGACCCATGTTTGAACAGGAATGGCTATGTTTTCTTTGGTTCGAATACGACCTATGTTTGAACAGTAAGCCTTTAGTGAGTTTGGGTATGTTCTCTTTGGTTCGAATACGACCTATGTTTGAACAGGAAGCCCTTCATTAAGTTTGGCTATGTTCTCTTTGGTTCGAATACGACCTATGTTTGAACAGGAAGCCCTTCATTAAGTTTGGGTATGTTCTCTTTGGTTCGAATACGACCTATGTTTGAACAGGAAGCCCTTCATTAAGTTTGGGTATGTTCTCTTTGGTTCGAATACGACCTATGTTTGAACAGGAAGCCCTTCAGTGTGTTTGGCTATGTTCTCTTTGGTTCGAATACGACCTATGTTTGAACAGGAAGCCCTTCAGTGATCACAGCTCCAGAGTGCATATACGGCAATTGTCCTGCACAACCAGTTGGACTAATCAAAGTGTTTAAAATATGACATATAATAAGAAATGTATGGTTATCACCATAAGACACTTGTATTGGACAAAAGGCTGATCCCCCGGTTTATCGAGGGTACCGGTTTATTCATTAAGCATAATATATACATAGGATATAGTAGAGCTCGTGGCTCAGGTATAGTAGGGCCGCAAGAGGGCGATGTTCCACGGCCTCTTTGTCTCTTCCTTCGATGTTCGTGAGTCCTTGTGTTCTCGAACGTCCACCAAATAATATGAACCGTTGTGCAGATTCTTGCTGACCACAAAGGGCCCTTCCCAAGGCGGGGATAACTTGTGCATATCTGTTTGATCTTGGATGAGTCGTAGTACCAAATCTCCTTCCTGGAACATCCTGGTTTTGATCCGGCGGCTGTGGTATCTGCGCAAATCCTGTTGATAAATTGCAGACCATGCTGCTGCTATGTCATGTTCTTCATCTAGCCAGTCCAAACTGTCCTGTCTTGCCTGCTCATTGGCTGCTTCAACATAAGCCGTCACCCTTGGCGAATCATGACGGATATCACTTGGAAGGACCGCTTCAGCACCATACACCATAAAGAAAGGTGTATAACCTGTGGACCGGTTTGGCGTAGTATTGATACTCCAAAGGACAGAAGGTAACTCCTCAACCCAGCACCCTGGTGTTCTTTGCAAAGGAGTCATAAGCCGGGGCTTGATACCTCGCAAAATCTCCTGATTTGCTCTTTCAGCTTGACCATTGGATTGAGGGTGAGCTACAGAAGATACGTCTAGTCGAATATGCTCGCGTTGACAAAACTCTTCCATCTCTCCCTTAGATAAATTGGTGCCATTGTCTGTGATGATGCTGTGTGGAAAACCAAACCGGAAAATTACCTTTTTGATAAATTTAACCGTTGTTGCCGCATCACACTTGCTCACAGGCTCTGCCTCAATCCACTTCGTAAATTTATCCACAGCCACCAGTAGATGAGTTTTTTTTATCTTGGGATCGTTTGAAGGGTCCAACCATATCAAGCCCCCAAGTCGCAAACGGCCAGGTTATCGGTATCATCCGGAGCTCCTGTGCCGGAACAAGAGCACGTCGTGAAAACTTCTGACAAGCATCACACTTCCGGACTAGATCCGTCGCATCAGCATGGGCTGTCAACCAATAGAACCCATGTCGAAAAGCTTTAGCCACCAAGGATTTTGAACCGGCGTGATGACCACAATCCCCTTCATGGATCTCACGAAGAATATCACAACCTTCCTCAGCTGACACACACAGCTGAAACGCTCCAGAAACGCTGCGATGGTGAAGTTCTCCGTTTGCAATCGTCATGGACTTAGAGCACCGGATTATCTGTCTTGCTTTGATCTCGTCGTCCGGCAGCTCTCCCCGGCTTAGATACGCCAAATATGGCAGCGTCCAATCCGGAATAACATGAAGTGCTGCAACTAGCTGTGCCTCCGGATTAGGAACAACCAGGTCTTCCTCCGTTGGTACTTGAACTAATGGACTGTGCAGCTCATCCAAAAAAGTATTCGGTGGTACCGATTTACGTTGAGAACCCAGCCGGCTTAAAGCATCGGCCGCTTCATTCCTTCGCCTGTCTATGTGATCCACCTGATACCCTTTGAAATATCCTGTGACCGCTTCAACTTCTCGTCTGTAAGCTGCCATGAGAGGATTTTTTGAATCCCACTTACCGGATACTTGCTGTGCCACTAAATCTGAATCGCCAAAACACTTGACCCGACTCAAGTTCATTTCCTTGGCCATCCGTAAGCCATGAAGCAATGCTTCATACTCTGCTACATTATTAGTACAAGGAAACAGTAGACGGAGGACATAACAAAACTTATCTCCTCGCGGGGAAGTTAAAACAACTCCAGCCCCCGAGCCTTCTAATTGCCTTGAACCGTCAAAGTGAATCGTCCAGTGTGTAAGATCCGGCTTCTCCTCTGGTGTTTGCAGCTCTGTCCAATCATTAATGAAATCCACCAATGCTTGAGATTTGATTGCGGTGCGTGGTACATATTTCAATTCGTGGGGGCTAAGCTCGATGGCCCACTTCGCTACTCTGCCAGTAGCTTCCCTGTTCTGGATTATATCCCCCAACGGTGCTGAACTAACAACAGTTATTGGGTGGCCTTGGAAATAATGTTTCAACTTCCGGTTTGCGATGAACACACCATATACCAGCTTCTGCCAATGCGGGTACCTTTGCTTGGACTCAATGAGAACTTCACTGACATAATAGACTGGACGTTGAACCGGGTGTTCCTTCCTTGCTTCCTTGCGCTCAACCACGATTGCCACACTGACTGCCCGTGCATTGGCAGCGACGTATAACAACAACGGTTCATTATCAACAGGGGCAGCCAGGACCGGCGTCTCAGCCAGCTGCCGCTTCAAATCGTCAAACGCAGCGTTCGCCTCATCACTCCATATAAACCGGTTCGTCTTTTTCAGCATCTGATAAAGCGGAATTGCCTTCTCTCCCAAACGGCTGATGAACCGGCTCAACGCTGTCATCCGGCCGGCGATACGCTGAACATCATTGATGCAAGCCGGTTTAGTCAAAGATGTGATTGCCTTGATCTTCTCCGGATTAGCTTCTATTCCTCTATTTGACACCAAGAATCCAAGGAGCTTGCCCGCCGAAACACCAAAAGCACACTTCTCCGGATTAAGCATCATCTTATAGGCTCGAAGATTGTCCAAGGTCTCCTTGAGGTCCTCTATCAGCGTCTCCTCCTTCCTTGACTTCACCACAATATCATCCACGTAGGCGTGAACATTCCTCCCTATCTGCCCCTTAAGACAATTCTGCATGCAACGCTGGTAAGTTGCTTGGGCACTCTTGAGCCCAAAGGGCATAGAAACATAGCAAAAAGCACCAAAAGGGGTTATGAAGGATGTCTTCTCCTGATCTTTAACTGCCATCTTGATCTGGTGATACCCTGAGTATGCATCCAAAAAACTTAGCCACTCACATCCCGCTGTAGCATCAATGATCTGATCAATACGAGGGAGAGCAAAAGGATCAGTTGGACAAGCCTTGTTTAGGTCCGTGTAATCTACACACATTCTCCACTTTCCATTTTTCTTTAACACCAGCACCGGATTAGCCAACCATTCCGGGTGAAAAACTTCAACTATGAACCCTGCGGCTAAAAGCCTGGCCACTTCTTCTCCTATAGCCTTGCGCCTTTCTTCATTGTAACGGCGCAGATACTGCTTGACCGGTTTAAACTTCGGATCAATGTTAAGACTGTGCTCAGCGAGTTCCCTCGGTATACCTGGCATGTCAGAAGGCTTCCATGCAAACATAGTCCGGTTCTCAAGGATGAACTCGATGAGCGCGCTTTCCTATTTAAGATCAAGGTTAGCGCTGATAGTGAACTGCTTGGATGAATCGCCTGGCACAAAGTCAACTTGCTTGGTCTCTTCCGCAGACTTAAACTTCAATTCCGGATCATGCTCTGTAGTTGGCTTCTTCAACGGTGACATATCTGCCGGATCAACGTTGTCTTTGTAAAATTTTAACTCCTCCGTAGCACATACTGCTTCCGCATAAGTAGCGTCTCCTTCTTCACACTCCAACGCAATCTTGCGACTTCCATGAACCGTGATGGTTCCTTTGTGACCCAGCATCTTGAGCTGTAGATACACATAACACGGCCTGGCCATGAACTTAGCATAAACCGTCCTTCCAAACAGAGCATGATAAGGGCTCTGGATCTTGACAACTTCAAAGGTTATCATCTCTGACCTGGAATCCTGTTCATCTCCAAAGGTAACTTCTGTTGGAAATATGCCCTAGAGGCAATAATAAAAGAGTTATTATTATATTTCCTTGTTCATGATAATCGTTTATTATCCATGCTATAATTGTATTGATTGGAAACTTAAATACATGTGTGGATAAATAGACAAACTTTGTGTCCCTAGTGAGCCTCTTCAGGACTAGCTCGTTGATCAAAGATGACCGCGGTTTCCAGGTCATAGACATGAGTTGTCATTTGATAACGGGATCACATCATTAGGAGAATGATGTGATGGACGAGACCCAAACGTTAAACATAGCTTTTGATCGTATCAGTTATCGCTATAGTTTTCTGCATGTCAAGTATAAGTTCCTATGACCATGAGATCATGTAACTAACTAACACCGTAGGAGTGCCTTGTGTGTGCCAAACGTCGCAACGTAACTGGGTGACTATAAAGGTATTCTACAGGTATCTCCGAACGTGTCTGTTGAGTTGACATGGATCGAGACTGGGATTTGTCACTCCGTGTGACGGAGAGGTATCTCCGGGCCCACTCGGTAATACGTCATCTCAATGAGCTCAAAGTGACTAAGTGGTTAGTCACGGGATTATGTATTACGGAACGAGTAAAGAGACTTGCCGGTAACGAGATTGAACTAGGTATAGAGATACCGACGATCGAATCTCGGGCAAGTAACATACCGACGAGACAAAGGGAACTGTATACGGGATTGCCTGAATCCTTGACATCGTGGTTCATCCGATGAGATCATCGAGGAACGTGTGGGAACCAATATGGGTATCCAGATCCCGCTATTGGTTATTGACCTGGGAGTGTCTCGGTCATGTCTGCATAGTTTCCGAACCCGCAGGGTCTACACACTTAAGGTTCGGTGACGCTAGGGTTGTTAGTGAGAACAGTGCATGGTAACCGAAGGTTGTTCGGAGTCCCGGATGAGATCCCGGACGTGACGAGGGTCTCCGGAATGGTCCGGGGACGAAGATTGATATATAGGATGAGAGTGAACGGAGTCCGGAAGTGTTCCGGGGAGCACCGGGGAGTCGTCGGATGACCGAAAGGAGTTTCGGGGAGTCCCGGTAATTGTTACGGGCCCTATGGGCCATAAGTGGGAGACGCAACAGCCCTCATGGGCTGTGCGCCCCCCCTTGGGCCCTCTCCACCTGCGCATGGGGGTTGGCCCCCCTTAGGGAGCCGCACCCCAGAGTCCTTGGGGGGCAAGGCACCCTGGGGGGGCAAACCCTAGCCCTGGGGGCGCCGCCCCCATCCCATCTCCCTGGCCGCCGGCCCCTAGGGGAAACCCTAGGGCGCCCCCTCCCCTCTCTCCCCCCTATATAAAGAGAGGCAGAGGGAGGGCAGCAAGACAAGTTTGTGCCTCGGCGCTGCCCTCCCTCTCCCACGAACATCTTCGTCTATTTTGCAGTGCTTGGCGAAGCCCTGCTGGAATTCCTCCACCACCATCTCCACCACGCCGTCGTGCTGCTGGTTTTCTCCGTCAACCTCTCCTTCCCCCTTGCTGGATCAAGAAGGAGGAGACGTCCCCGAGCTGCACGTGTGAAGAACGCGGAGGCACCGTCCGTTCGGTGCTAGGATCTTCGGCGATTTGAATCGCGGCGAGTACGACTCCATCAACCGCGTTCTTGAACGCTTCCGCTTAGCGATCTACAAGGGTATGTGGATCCGACTCTCCCCTCGTAGATGCATCTCCTAGATTGATCTTGGTGAGCGTAGGAAAATTTTTGTTTCCCATGCAACGTTCCCCAACAGTGGCATCATGAGCTAGGATCTTGCGTAGATGCTTTCACGAGTAGAACACAAAGGGGTTTGTGGGCGTTGATGTTTAGATTGCTTCCCTCTTTGGTCTTTCTTGATTCAGCGGCATTATGGGATGAAGCGGCCCGGACCAACTTTACATGTCCACGTACATGAGACCGGTTCCATCGACAGACATGCGACTTTTGTTGCATAAGATGGCTGGCGGGTGTCTGTCTCTCCTATCTTAGTTGAATCAGATTCGACGAAGGCGGTCCTTGTAGAAGGTTAAATAGCAACTTAAATATCACCGTTGTGGCTTTGCGTAGGTAAGAAGCGTTCTTGCTAGATACCCATAGCAGCCACGTAAAACATGCAACAACAAATTAGAGGACGTCTAACTTGTTTTTGCAGGGTATGTATGTGATATGATATGGCCAAAGACATGATGAGATATATTTGATGTATGAGATGATCATGTTGTAATAGTTAATATCGACTTGCATGTCGATGTATACGGCAACCGGCAGGAGCCATAGGGTTGTCTTTAATTTTTGTATGACCTGCGTGTCAATCATTAAGCGCTATGTAATGCTTTACTTTATCGCTAAACGGTAGCAATAGTAGTAAGAGCATGGTGGGCGCGCGACAACCCCGATGGCGACACGATGATGGAGATCATGATGATGGGGATCATGGTGTTACGCCGGTGACGATGGAGATCATGCCGGTGCTTTGGAGATGGAGCTCAAAAGCACGAGTTGATGGCCATATCATGTCACTTATGATTTGCATGTGATGTTAATCCTTTTATGCATCTTATTTTGCTTAGGACGACGGTAGCATTATAAGATGATCCCTCACTAAAATTTCAAGATAAAATTGTGTTCCCCCCGAGTGTGCGCCGTTGCGAAGGTTCGTCGTTTCGAAGCACCACGTGATGATCGGGTGTGATAGACTCTACGTTCGCATACAACGGGTGCAAGCCAGTTTTGCACATGCAGAACACTCGGGTTAGACTTGACGAGCCTAGCCTGTACAGACATGGCCTCGGAACACGGAAGACCGAAAGGTCGAGCATGAGTCATATAGTAGATATGATCAACATGAAGATGTTCACCATTGACACCACCTCATCTCACGTGATGATCGAACTTGGGTTGGTGGATTTGGATCATGCCACGCTCGGATGACCAGAGGGATGTCAATTTGAGTGGGAGTTATAAGTAATTTGATTAGTTAAAACTCACTTATCATGAACAATAGTCTAAGATGTCTTTGCAAATCTTTTGTTGTAGATGGCTCCCGCAGTAGCTCCCCTGAATTTTAATGCGTTCCTAGAGAAAACTAAGCTGAAAGATGATGGGAGCAACTTTGTGGACTGGCTCCGCAATCTGAGGATCATCCTCACAGCTGCCCAAAAGGTTTATGTCCTAAATGCACCGCTAGGTGAACCCCCCGCTCCGGCCTCTATGGACGTTATGAACGCCTGGCAGTCGCGTGCGGATGACTACTCAGTAGTACAGTGTGCCATGTTGTATAGCTTGGAAGGAGGACTTCAAAGGCGTTTTGAACGTCATGGAGCATATGAGATGTTCCAGGAGTTGAAGTTCATCTTTGAGAAGAATGCCAAGATCGAGAGGTATGAGACCACCGATAAATTCTTTGCTTGCAAGATGGAGGAGAATTCGTCTGTCAGTGAGCACTTACTGAAGATGTCTGGGTACTATACCCGCATAGCTGATCTGGGACTTGTGTTCCCGGAGGAGGCTATCATTGACAGAATTCTCCAGTCACTCCCACCTAGCTACAAGAGCTTCGTGCAGCATTATAACATGCAAGGGATGAACAAAACCATCGCCGAGCTGTTTGCGATGCTGAAAGTCGCTGAGTCAGACATCCAGAAGGAGTATCAAGTGTTGATGGTCAATAAAACTACCAGTTTCAAGAAGAATGGCAAGGGCAAGAAGGGTAACTCTAAGAAGGGTGGCAAGGCAGTTGCTCATCCAGTGAAGAAACCCAAGGCTGGGCCCAAGCCAGAGACTGAGTGTTTCTATTGCAAGGGGAACGGCCACTGGAAGCGGAACTGCCCCAAGTATCTGGCAGACAAGAAGGGGGCCAACAACAACAACAAGCAAGGTATATGTGATATACATGTTATTGATGTGTACCTTACCAACTCTCGTTGTAGTGCCTGGGTATTTGATAACGGTTCGGTTGCTCACATTTGCAACTCTAAACAGGAACTACGGAATAGACGGAGGCTGGCGAAGGACGAAGTGACGATGCGCGTGGGGAATGGTTCCAAGGTTGATGTGATCGCCGTCGGCACGCTCGCTCTTCGATTACCATCGGGATTAGTTATGAACCTGAATAATTGTTATTTAGTGCCTGCGTTGAGCATGAACAATATATCTGGATCTTGTTTAATGCGAGACGGTTACTCATTTAAATCAGAGAATAAAGGTTGTTCTATTTATATGGGTAATATCTTTTATGGTCATGCACCCGAAGTAGGGGGTTTATTCTTATTAAATCTCGATAGTGATGATACACATGTTCATAACATTGATGACAAAAGATGTAGAGTTGATAACAATAGTACCACTTTCTTGTGGCACTGCCGTCTGGGTCATATCGGCGTGAAACGCATGAGGAAGCTCCATGCTGATGGACTTTTGGATTCTCTTGATTTTGAATCACTTGACACATGCGAGCCGTGCCTCATGGGCAAGATGACTAAGACCCCGTGTTCAGGAACAATGGAACGGGCAAGTGACTTATTGGAAATCATACATACTGATGTGTGTGGCCCGATGAGTGTCACGGCGCGCGGTGGATATCGTTATTTTCTCACCTTCACTGACGACTTAAGTAGATATGGGTATATTTACTTGATGAAGCATAAGTCTGAAACGTTTGAAAAGTTCAAGCAATTTCAGAGTGAAGTTGAGAATCATCGTAACAAGAAGATCAAGTTCCTACGATCTGATCGAGGGGGAGAGTATCTGAGTTATGAGTTTGGCAATCACTTAAGACAATGTGGAATTGTTTCACAGTTGACGCCACCTGGAACACCACAGCGTAATGGTATGTCCGAACGTCGTAATCGAACCCTATTAGATATGGTGCGTTCTATGATGTCTCTTGCCGATTTGCCACTATCATTTTGGGGATATGCGTTAGAGACGGCTGCATTCACTTTAAATAGGGCTCCATCCAAGTCCGTTGAGACAACACCGTATGAACTGTGG
The DNA here is from genome assembly GCA_902687465.1 of Secale cereale. NCBI lineage: Eukaryota > Viridiplantae > Streptophyta > Magnoliopsida > Poales > Poaceae > Secale > Secale cereale. The sequence continues at coordinate 666,046,425 of LR738709.1, read as the reverse complement.
TTTGGTAAGAAACCTAAGTTGTCTTTTCTCAAAGTTTGGGGTTGCGATGCTTATGTCAAAAGGCTTCAGCCAGAAAAGCTCGAACCCAAAGCGGACAAATGTGTCTTCATAGGATACCCAAAAGAGACGGTTGGGTACACCTTCTATCTCAGATCCGAGGGCAAAGTGTTTGTCGCTAAGAACGGGTCCTTTCTCGAGAAAGAGTTTCTCTCGAAAGAATTGAGTGGGAGGAAGGTAGAACTTGATGAGGTTATTGAACCTCTGCTTCAACCAGAGAGTAGCGCAGCACAGAAAGATGTTTTTGTGGAGCCTGCAACGGTTGAAGAGGAAGCCAATGATGATGATCAAGAAGCTTCTGATCAAGTTACTACCGAACTTCGTAGGTCGACAAGGGTACGCACTGCACCTGAGTGGTATGGTAACCCTGTCTTGGAGGTCATGTTGTTGGACAACAGTGAACCTACGAGCTATGGAGAAGCGATGGTGGGCCCGGATTCCGACAAATGGTTAGAGGCCATGAAATCCGAGATGGGATCCATGTATGAAAACAAAGTATGGACTTTGGAAGTATTACCTGAAGGGCGGAAGGCCATTCAGAATAAATGGATTTTTAAGAGGAAGACGGACGCTGACGGCAATGTCACCGTGTATAAAGCTCGACTTGTGGCAAAGGGTTTTTCACAAGTTCAAGGAGTTGACTACGATGAGACTTTCTCACCCGTAGCGATGCTTAAATCCGTCCGAATCATGTTAGCAATAGCTGCATATTTCGATTACGAAATTTGGCAGATGGATGTCAAAACAGCGTTCCTTAACGGTTTTCTTAAGGAAGAGTTGTATATGATACAACCGGAAGGTTTTGTCGATCCAGAGAATGCTGACAAAGTTTGCAAACTCCAGCGTTCCATTTATGGGCTGGTGCAAGCATCTCGGAGTTGGAATCTTCGCTTTGATGAGGTGATCAAAGCGTTTGGGTTTGTACAAGTTTACGGAGAAGCTTGTATTTACAAGAAAGTGAGTGGGATCTCTATAGCGTTTCTAATATTATATGTGGATGACATATTGCTAATTGGAAACAATATAGAACTTTTGGATAGCGTGAAGGGGTATTTGAACAAGAGTTTTTCGATGAAGGACCTCGGTGAAGCTGCTTTCATATTGGGCATCAAGATCTATAGAGATAGATCGAGACGCTTGATAGGACTTTCACAAAGTACATACCTTGATAAAGTTTTGAAGAAGTTCAAAATGGATCAATCCAAGAAGGGGTTCTTGCCGGTATTGCAAGGTACAAAGTTGAGTAAGACTCAATGCCCAGTGACTGCGGAAGATAGAGAAAAGATGAGTGTCATCCCCTATGCTTCAGCCATAGGCTCTATCATGTATGCAATGCTGTGCACAAGACCAGATGTCAGCCTTGCCATAAGTATGGCCGGAAGGTTTCAAAGTAATCCTGGTTTGGATCACTGGACAGCGGTCAAGAATATCCTGAAGTACCTGAAAAGGACTAAGGAAATGTTTCTCGTTTATGGAGGTGATCAAGAGCTCGTCGTAAATGGTTACGTCGATGCAAGCTTTGACACTGATCCGGATGACTCTAAATCTCAAACCGGATACGTATATATTCTCAACGGGGGGCGGTAAGCTGGTGCAGTTCCAAGCAAAGCGTGGTAGCCGATTCTACATGCGAAGCGGAGTACATAGCTGCCTCGGAGGCGGCAAAGGAAGGTGTCTGGATGAAGGAGTTCATGACAGATCTTGGAGTTGTGCCTAGTGCATTGAACCCAATGACTCTGTTTTGTGACAACACTGGTGCCATTGCTCTAGCCAAGGAACCAAGGTTTCACAAGAGGACCAGACACATAAAGCGACGCTTCAATTCCATCCGCGATTCAGTCAAGGAGGAGGACATAAGCATTTGCAAAGTACACACGGATTTGAATGTTGCAGATCCGTTGACTAAACCTCTTCCACGGGCTAAGCATGATCAACACCAAGACTCTATGGGTGTTAGATTCATTACCTTGTAATGCTAGATTATTGACTCTAGTGCAAGTGGGAGACTGTTGGAAATATGCCCTAGAGGCAATAATAAAAGAGTTATTATTATATTTCCTTGTTCATGATAATCGTTTATTATCCATGCTATAATTGTATTGATTGGAAACTCATGTACATGTGTGGATAAATAGACAAACTTTGTGTCCCTAGTAAGCCTCTTCAGGACTAGCTCGTTGATCAAAGATGACCACGGTTTCCAGGTCATAGACATGAGTTGTCATTTGATAACGGGATCACATCATTAGGAGAATGATGTGATGGACGAGACCCAAACGTTAAACATAGCTTTTGATCGTATCAGTTATCGCTATAGTTTTCTGCATGTCAAGTATAAGTTCCTATGACCATGAGATCATGTAACTCACTAACACCGTAGGAGTGCCTTGTGTGTGCCAAACGTCGCAACGTAACTGGGTGACTATAAAGGTACTCTACAGGTATCTCCGAAGGTGTCTGTTGAGTTGACATGGATCGAGACTGGGATTTGTCACTCCGTGTGACGGAGAGGTATCTCCGGGCCCACTCGGTAATACGTCATCTCAATGAGCTCAAAGTGACTAAGTAGTTAGTCACGGGATTATGTATTACGGAACGAGTAAAGAGACTTGCCGGCAACGAGATTGAACTAGGTATAGAGATACCGGCGATCGAATCTCGGGCAAGTAACATACCGACGAGACAAAGGGAACTGTATACGGGATTGCCTGAATCCTTGACATCGTGGTTCATCCGATGAGATCATCGAGGAACGTGTGGGAACCAATATGGGTATCCAGATCCCGCTATTGATTATTGACCTGGGAGTGTCTCGGTCATGTCTGCATAGTTTCCGAACCCGCAGGGTCTACACACTTAAGGTTCGGTGACGCTAGGGTTGTTAGTGAGAACAGTGCATGGTAACCGAAGGTTGTTCGGAGTCCCGGATGAGATCCCGGACGTGACGAGGGTCTCCGGAATGGTCCGGGGACGAAGATTGATATATAGGATGAGAGTGAACGGAGTCCGGAATTGTTCCGGGGAACATCGGGAAGGAATCGGAGAACCGAAAGGTGTTTCGGGGGCCACGGTAAAGGTTACGGGCCCTATGGGCCATAAGTGGGGAGACGCAACAGCCCACACAGGGGCTGTGCGCCCCCCTAGGCCCCTCCACCTGCGCCTAAGGGGCTGGGCCCCCCTAGGGCAGCCGCACCCCCTTGGCTTGGGGGGCAAGGCGCCTGGGGGGGAAACCCTAGCCCTGGCCGCCGCCCCCCCCCCCTTTGGCCGGCCCCATCTGGCTTGGCCGCCGCCCCCTAGGGGAAACCCTAGGGGCGCCCCCTCCCCTCTCTCCCCCCTATATAAAGAGAGGCAGAGAGAGGGCAGCAACACAAGTTCGTGCCTCGGCGCTGCCCTCTCTCTCCCACGAATATCTTCGTCTAGTTTGCAGTGCTTGGCGAAGCCCTGCTGGAATTCCTCCACCACCATCTCCACCACGCCGTCGTGCTGCTGGGTTTCTCCGTCAACTTCTCCTTCCCCCTTGCTGGATCAAGAAGGAGGAGATGTCCCCGAGCTGCACGTGTGTTGAACGCGGAGGCACCGTCCGTTCGGTGCTGGGATCTTCGGCGATTTGAATCGCGGCGAGTACGACTCCATCAACCGCGTTCTTGAACGCTTCCGCTTAGCGATCTACAAGGGTATGTGGATCCGACTCTTCCCTCGTAGATGCATCTCCTAGATTGATCTTGGTGAGCGTAGGAAAATTTTTGTTTCCCATGCAACGTTCCCCAACAACTTCTAGGTCAATTTTCCCAACTGGGTAAGCTGATTTACCTGGCACCACTCCATGAAACACCGTGTTTGACTGTCTTAGCTTTTTATTTGTCAGCCCCATGCGACGGAAAGTCTCATAATATAAGATATTGATACTGCTTCCGCCGTCCATGAGGACTTTAGTGAATTTGTAACCACCCACCTGTGGTGCTACCACTAAGGCCAAATGGCTCGGATTATCAACTCGCAGCGGGTGATCCTTCCTGCTCCACACAATAGGCTGCTCTGACCAGCGCAGGAATTGCGGCGTCGCCGGTTCAACCGCGTGGACCGCCCGCTTTAAAACTTTTTGATCCCGTTTACACAAACTCGTAGTGAACACATGATACTGCCCACTACTCAACTCCTTCGGATTACTCTGATATCCGGATTGCTGCTGCTGCTGACGCTACTGATTGCTTTGGTTATTGTGATTACCTTGGCCCTGCTGTTGATTATTTTGGTTATTGTAACCACCTTGACCATGCTGCTGATTGCCTTGGTTAGTATAACCGCTTTGACCATATTGGTTATTGCCTTGGTTATTATAACCACCGTTGTTACCACGATATCCTGATCCGGAGCCGTTCCCTTGGTGACCCGGACCGTAAAACCCGAGGCCTGATCCGCCGCCTGGTGGCCTGTTGTTAGATCTGAACCGACTCATGGCTTCCATCATGGCCTTGCATTCTCCTATAGTGTGTTTAGCTGGACGTTCCCTTGATCCGTGTTTCGGGCAAGGCTCATTCAATTCTTGCTCCCAGGTTGCGGGCCCTCCACCGGTTTGTGGAGGCGGTTTACCCTTATTGCTCTGAAAGCCCCCTTGAACTTGGGTATTGGCCACGAAATCGGAGCCACCCTCCGCCTTTCGCTTGCCTAAGAAGCTTGTACCAACCGGACTAGCATGCGCCGGTTTACCAAATTTATTTGCCTTTCCGGATTTATCTCCATCCGCTTCTGGATACTTAGTGTTGTCTGAGTCCCCGTACTTTACCAGAGCGCTCATGAGAGTTCCCATGTCATTACAATCCCGTTTGAGCCGTCCTAGTTTTAACTTCAGAGACTCAAACCGGCAATTGTTTTCCAGTGTCACTATTGCCGTACTGGGATTGATACCGTTCGAAGAGTGCAAGATTTCTGATACTCGCCGCACCCATGCACTTGTAGACTCGTGCTCTCCTTGTATACAGGCTGCCAGATCTACCATTGACATCGGCTGCTTGCACGTATCCTTGAAATTTTTGACAAACTGGCGACGTAATTCTCCCCATGATCCGATGGAATTAGGGGGTAAACCCTTTAACCAGGTCCGGGCTGTACCCTCAAGCATCATGGTAAAGTATTTCGCACAAGCCGCTTCATCCACGTCCAGCATCTCCATGGCCATCTCGTAACTCTCGACCCAAGCTTCCGGGGCCAAATCTGATGTGTAATTAGGCACCTTACGTGGACCCTTAAAATCTTTGGGCAACTTCACGCTCCGTAAAGCGGGAACAAGACACTGCACCCCGAAAGAACTCGTCGTGACTCATGTTTCTGCTGTGGTTGTGTGAACCGGCGTCGTTTGGCGGACCTCCTCGCGGGCCACAGATCTAACCCGGTTTGCCTCCTGAGCTGGTGCCTCTGCGCCTGCCGGATTATCATGTCTGTGACGGTATCGCCTCCGTTCACTACTGGACACCCCCGGTTCTTCCCAATGCCTAGTATAACTCCGGCTGTGGCGTGGTGTTGAATGAAGCCTCGCCCTGCTATAAGAATATGCTTGCTGCTGTGTTAACGCTGTGTTAAGCAGATCCTTAACCCTGTGTGCCTCCATTGCTACGGGGATGTCCCCTCAATGGGTAAAGCAGCCAGGCGCGAAGTGGCAGCGACAATATTATCTAAAGGGTTTGAATAATGACCCGGAGGGGTAGGGACATGAGGCGCAGACATAACCCGCCGATCTTGCTCCGTAGTGGGCTGCTGAACCGGCTCATCCCTCGCCGGGGCCGCCCTCCGGTTTACCGCCGGATCATTGCTGGTCCCCGCTCCTGGTGTCCTCAAAAGATTCATCGCCTCGTAAACCGGCGGTAGACGAGACTAGTACCTTCGATTCCTTACTCCCTGTGTAGAGGCATGTTCCATCCTCAGCTGAAAAGCCTGATCATCCAACTCTGCTTGCCTCATTGCTATCATAGCCTTCTCCGCCTTCAGATTTTCTTTTGCTTGATCGATCCGGCCCTTCAGCTGAAGGAGCTCTGCATCGTGTTGCGCCTTGTCTGCTGGAGCCACCTCTGCCATGGCTCGGGTTGTGAACTCCTCGATCAAGGTGGATAGAGCGTCAGAGGGCGAGAGGGCTTGGCCGCTCCCCCCTACACCAGCTTCTGCTGTCATCGCCCCGTTCACCGTGGACTGCTGCGTAGGTTGTGAACCGGACATAAAGACGGCCACTCGGTTTGGCGGATCAAAGGGGTCCGGAATACTGTCTCCATCGGACATACCCTCAGACCGGCCGTCCCGCAACTGATACAAAGACTCCGTCTCTCCGGATGAAGATTCATCGTCGGAATAGATAACTGTCTCGCCACCGAAATCCGATCCGTCCTCGGCTTGAACCCCGTGAATTGCTCCTATGAAAACATGCTTCATGGCTGGTTGAATCCGGGTAGATCTTGCACGCTGAGCCGGCTCGATGATGTTGGGGAAGATGTCCGGCCCAGGTCCCGGTTCACCAATTTTGCCGATGAAGACGTGGATGCCACCGAAGGGAACCCGGTACCCGTATTCGATTGAATCGGCCTCCGGTCCCCAGCCTGTGTCGTCGATGTAGATCCGGCCGCGGCGACTCTTGGTCATCCGGCCGACCGCGTAACCCTTGAGCCCTTCAAAGCTGCCCTCCAAGAACTCGAAACCATCGTGCGCAGGCCCCACGGTGGGCGCCAACTGTCGTGGAATTAACACGGCAGATGTCCGGTTTAACGGACTTAGTTGAGGAACCATCGCACGGGTTAGCTTGAAGGGGTTAAAAGCACACAAAGGACAGATAGTTTTTATACTAGTTCGGCCTATTCGATGAAGGTAAAAGCCTACGTCTAGTTTGGTTTGGTATTGCTTGGGCGTCGATGAACAGGGAGCGGATCGCTTGCCTGTGTCTCGACGGGTAGTTTCCTGTCCTTGAACCGTCGCCGGGTCGCCCCTTTATATACAGGTGACGCCCGGTCCGGTTTACAGAGTCCCGAGGCCGGCTCATATTTGTGTCCGCCTCGGTCTCTTCTCTTTCTTCCTTGTCTGTCAAGTTACACGATCAGGCGGTTTACAAACTGTAACTCTATACATGGGCCCTAAGCCTTCATGGGCCGTAACCTCTACTGGATTTTACAATTATATAACTACATTATCATAATCCGGTTTACACTAGCCGGTTTATACCTGCTAGTAATATCCCTGACATATGCTCCATTTGGATAAACATGCACAAAGTTACAAGCATCACAAGTATGCAACAAAATACAGTCAACAGCAGTTTTAAACATATAGCACTCTTGCAACGATGATTAGGGCATCAAGATGAAGTCAAACAAGCATGCCACATTGGAACAAAGTGTAGAGCATATCACCACGATCATTTTGACATATTAATCTCTCAATTTGGACAAGCACACAAAAAGTTACAGCCACTCAAAGTATGCAACAAAACGTGTGAAATTCACAGACTTAACCATTTTTCACCCAGGGAAAAAAACACAGAGCGCGAAATAGCTATAAGGTGCTCGGGGCGGAGTTTAGGCGGCTCACCCTCGTGGCTTGGCCCAGTAGGCAGAGGAGGAGGCTGGGCCGAGGTGCGATGGGCCTCGAGGCCCACGTGGTCGTGAAGCTGGGCTCGGGGCGCTGCTGGGCCGGGGCTGGACTGGGCCAAAAGAGAAAGGCTTCCGGCGGTTAACGCGGTTAACCGTTGGGCTATCAAACGAATTCCGAACGCGACGAAACTTGACAGGCGGTCTACCTATGTTATAATAAGATCACACGCCAAGTTTCAACCCATTCCGAGAATATTTTCCGGCCACTCATAAAATAAATATTCGGAGGCGCCGCGGGCGCGTGCAAGTGTGTCTGGGCTCAGAACGGACAACGGAGAGGACGAGCGGACTCGGACGGATGCAAGTTTTGAAAACATGATGATGCAACACACATGATGACATGGCAAGATGCAACACGCAAGCACATGACATGGCAACGAAGACGAATAGCTGACTGACACCTGGCGCACCGGTCTCGGGGTGTCACAAGTTGCGCCGAGCGCTCCCCAAAAACCTTATCACCCTTCTCCCGTACATGACTCAAAGCGGTGCGGTTTCGGAGGCCTACTGTCCCGACCTGCGGTGCACGCCGCAAGTCGGGATGAGGAAGACAGCAGGCAGCACAGAGAATGGAACCGGTGGCGAGAGGAAGGAGAGATTCTGGTGCGTCTCTGGCGGGCGGCGGAGGAGGAGCGTGCGTGGATGTCCCTCTTATTCTCATTCTCGTACAAGTGGAGAAAGAGCCTCCCTTATAAAGATGTCGAACTCCCTGTAAACTAGCAATGTGGGACTAAACTTTAGTAGTGCCCCTTGCCTTGCACAAATGGGCTAAGTGGGTCTCTAGGATTTATTATGAATTTCTGAAATTAATATTGGGCTGGGCCATAATAGACGAAAATTCCAGCACCTGCCACGACAATTTATGTGCGACTATGCGCACGAGATTGTGCAACTCTGTGGCCATGCATGTGCGACTATACCGACGAGAGTGCAACTCCGTGGCCGGGCGTGAGCACCTCCCACGACAATTCATGTGCGACTATACCGACGAGAGTGCAACTCCGTGACCGGACGTGAGCACCTCCCACGACAATTCATGTACGACTATGCGGACCGGATTGTGCAATTCTGTGGTCATGCATGTGCGACTATAGCGATGTGAGTGTGCAACTCCGCGGCCTGTCACGAGGATCTCCTACGATAATTCATGTGCAACTCTTTGACCATGCATGTGTCAACTAGGACTACTATGTGTGCAACAACTACTACTGTAAATGCCAACAAAAAATAGTAAACGGTAGATCAACTTAATACAACTGTTTTTTTTTTTTTTTTGCCAAAACAGCTGATAACAAACAACTATTGGATCCCGTCAATCATGTTTCCAAGGCCAACAATTGCATAACGGATAGTGAGCTCACGTGGGCGTCCCGGTACTTCCTCAAATGGGCGAGGTTCAAATAAACAAGTATGCTAGAACATTGAGATTAACAAAGGATCAACAGAAGGCCGCAAACTCATAGCTGTACATTACAACACATGTGCCCGAGCAAATGTTCTAGCAGACTAAACATTGATTCGTCAATCATGATCTGAGTCTGCTCGAAGCTGAAACCTGTAGAAACACAACGCAACACAGCAGGCGTGGCAGCCTGTGGCGGCTCAAGCAGTGGGGACGGGGGCGTGCGGCGGCCGGGAGAGACGGGGTCCGCGAGGTGCCGCGAGCAGCTCATCTGGACGGGCCGCGACAACGGATGGACCGGCTGGCCGCTTCGGCGGGCGCAGACGGCGGCTCGTGTGGTTGGCGAGATGCGAGGCTGGGCGGTGGTCCCCCGAGGCGCGCGGGTGGCCGCTGGGTGCTTGCGAATGGTGAGTCGGGGAGGCGGCAGGAAATACTACAGCGCCGGCGAGAGGATGGAGCGGTGCAGCGTGGCGGCGCGTCGACCGGCGCCGGTGATCCTCTTCTAGCTGAGCCAGACACAGCAGACGTGATGGATGTGTTTTTCTCGAAAGAAAGAGCCAGAAAGAGAGGAGGGGTAGCGATGGGAAGCTGGCGTGTCGCTGTGGCCGCTCGCTAGCGTCAAATAGTGCCTAACCACTTTTTAGATTTTATTTAGGTACTTTTAATTATGTTTCTGGTGTCCCTGACCTCGCTCGCGCTCTCCCTCTCGCTTCCGCGACCGTCTCCAGAGCGCGTTCGGTATCCTCCTCCTTGCCTCCAGCCGCAACCGGTCGTGTCCAGAGCGCGTTGTGCATGATCGTGGATGAGTCGTCCCCGCTCGCGCGGTCCGGGACGATCGCCGCCGCCCCGAACCATGACCGCTCGGTGTTTCGCCGTTGTAGAGCGAGCGTCTCGTCAACGCCCCCTCCACGGCCGGCGGCTCCTTGGCCGGCCGCACCTACTACGTTCTGACAAACTTGTCTCCAGCCAGCCTAGCGCTCAAACTGCCGGCCGCTTCGAGAATCCTACGTTGTTCTGCGACATGCAGCCTGTGTAGAGGGGGTTCCAAGAGTCCAGTTTAAATACATGCATGCCCTCAATCTGGTCCATGTTTTTTCTTTTTTTCTTTTTTCTTTTGACATTAATTCAGCCTAAGCGATTATCTGTGTGCATGTGTTCTCGCACCGATTCACCCAAATATCCAGCTCGAACGTCACATTTTATTTTCTCATGAAAGTGTTTCACAACGACCAAATTTGGTTCACGTAAACTTTTATTAGATGCACAAAATATAACAAACAAGAACATGTATATGCATCATACAACTATTTCTAGCTGGCAGGAGAATATTTCACTTTCAATAAGCCACATGATGCCCCTGAGGTATAACCACTCTCGTAATCATCAAACAAAAGTTAATTTTCTCTCAACATAATTTGATATTCAATACTGGCTCATGAATCAATTTGCATTGATATGCACTATTGAAAACGTACCGTATGCAACTATCATCATATTATTTTATTCAACTATGAAATATTACACTCTCTCCGATCCAAATTAATTGACGTGGCTTGGGTACAACTTCGATCAGAGGGAGTATTTTAATCTAGTAAAGCACACCCTTATTTTTCGTGTGGGCAGTTGTTTTGGCAATCACCTACGCTATGAAAACAAGGTGTTCCCTGCGCATTGAGGCAGCAAAAGCATTTAGGCTGGAATAATGATGGTTCGCCTTTGGTCTTACAATCCCTTGGAAGACACCATTTCAAGGTAAGTTTGCCTTCATCTAATGATGAGACCACCATAGTCGTGTTGGCATGGCCATCTTCGTAGGTGCTCTCGGGCTCAGGACGACCTGTTACATACAAGATATTATATGGTTGTCATGCACAATTGGCAGGTACGCTAATTGTGTACATAGAGGAACAATACTTTTGACTCGCAAAAAAGGGGGAAAATACTTTTGAAAGATAGTAGTGAGCTGGCTGCAAGGATAGAGCATCAGGGGGGAGGGGGCTTATGCCCCCCTCCCTCCCCTCCGCGGCCGCACATGTGTTCCATATATTTCAATGAAACCACTTGTTAAAAAAAATGAAACCAAAGCAATGAACTTACACTCTTAACCGATATTATGCAACCATATGAATAGTGAAGAAGATGCCCTTACATTGTCCAACCATGACTAGGCACCCGATGAACAGTAGAGCAATCGTGTACACCATGATGCCCCCCTTCATAGTTTCAACGAGGTGGTGAGAGTTAGAAATCTGAGGCAATGGCCACGACCCCCTCTCGTCTCAGTTTATAAAGAAAATACAGTCCGAAATAATTAGTAAGATACGCCCTAATTGATTGATGAAAGGATTGTGAGTTACTCCTGGTTAGGAATGGTACGCGATTGAGAATATTAGTTACCATATCTATGGGAAGAGAGATAGTGCTCCTGGTTTATAATCAGCAGGTTTTTACATATTTGGTGGTCAATTAGTCTGCGAGATTTGTTACCACACGTGGTATATGCGTGGTTACCAACCTAAAAATAAACCACGCCGAGATCTGATATGGTCCAGGTCAAGAGAAAAAGAGTTAAAGTGTCCGAGATTTGTTACCATACATGCACGGTCTCGGTGCACCAGGGCATGAGATAACCATGCGTGCAATCTTCCAGTTTTTTTTTTTTTTTTGCGTGCAATCTTCCAGGTTAATCTCTATTCTTAAAAGTCTCAGTTGATAGTCTTGCCTCACTCCGGTTAATCCTTCCTCGTCATTCTTTTTTGTCCCACGAACATATCTAAACCGGATTTTAGCCCACAATCTATTTAAACCGACTTTATCTCGAGTCCATACGTCCTTCGTTCGTTGCTCTCCTGCTTCTGATTTTTTTCAGTAGCAATTTTTTTGCACGATTTCCACGATCGCGCAATTAATGGACGTCAATTATCTCAAGTTGCATGCCGTCCCACCAAATCGATCTCCTTCCTCGTTTATCTCTACTAACTACGTACAATCATAGAAGGAATCAATCGCAATCGACTGATGGTGATCAATCTCTATATCTAAAAATACAGGGTATAATTCTTTTCCTTTTGCCCATGATGAATCCATCCAATACCCGGTCGTCTCGCTACGCAACCAGTTCATCGAGCAAACCGGAGAAAGCCTATTCCCTTCTCCATCTCGTTTTTTCTTCTGTGGTGGCGTGCCGGCATGACAGGTCGAGCGGCGCCAAGCCATCATCGGCGACGTGCTTATGGTGGGTTATCCATTCATCCTCTCTTCCTGAGCATACGTCATCTCTCTCCTCTCGACTGTCTCTTCAAAATGGCGCGCGATGGTGGCGATGCGGCTCGTGGAGGGTGTTGTTGCGGCACCGATGCAGGTACGTCCTTGCTCGAACGGAGGCGGCAGGGAGCTGAGGGGATTAAGGGGGTGTTTGGTTTCAGGGACTTTTTTGCGTTGGGATTAGAAAAAGTCCCTAGCAAACCAAATAGGGTTGGACTTTTTGCTAAAAGTCCTTAGAAGTACCTTCTTGAGAGTCTTTTTTAAAAAGTCCCAGGGACTAGAAAATGTCCTAGGACTAGAGAACCAAACACCACCAAAGTTGGTGCATGCAGCGCTTGATCCGAGAAGGGTAATGGTAGGCGGGGCGACGCCGATTGGAGACAGGCGTGATATTGTTCATGTTACGCTGCTATTCATTGTTGTTGTATAGTATGGAGAGAGAGAGAGAAGAGTTGATATTGTTCATGCTGCTGCTATTAGCTGTTGTGTCGTGAGCTAGAGAGAGAGGAGAGAGAGACAGATATGTTTGATGTTCTATTTTTTTTTAATTTTTTGGTTGTTGTGACATGGACAATGATGAAGAACAACAATCTGATTTGAGACTATCCATGTATTTTGGTTCATCGTCAAAGTGCACCGATAATCTGTCGTATAATCAAATTGATGTACTCGTGAAGGTAAGGTTCGCGCCAAAGCTAATTTTATTTCATATCAGCCTTTTAATTCTAAGTGGTCACATGAAGGGTTGTCAAGTTATCTACGTGATGTAGTCATGTGATGCTCATGTGAGTGAAGCTAATAACTGATCTGGATATATTATATTTCATGCAACTAATGTGCACCAAGTTCTTACAACAGAAATATGATGTTTCTCTTATTCAATTAATTTTCTTCTACACATCTCATGTTGTATGTATGCCTCGGAAGTAAGACATTTCTCATATTTCATCAAATTCACCATAAAAATTACTAGCTTCTGAATTTGGACCGGGAAGGAGCCAGAGTGAGACTAATGTTGATTACTAGTGGTTGGGGCGCACCCTTGGTGCGCCGCCAGAGAGGAACTTGGAGCTGTGCCAGGTGAGGTGCGCCCGTTTCACTATCTTATCTATACTAAGTACTGTTATTGGATCACACTTATTTTACTTACTTCACAAGAGAATAAATAGATGCAAGCAGTAGATAAAATGCATTGAAGATTACATTAACAGAAACCGGACTTTTCTCCTGCCAATGCAGTTAGAAAATTGCATACATATAACAAGTATTGTCTGTTCAAGAAGTATTACACAGTCCACATTGCATTCGACAGACGCTTCTGACAGTAAGATGACAGAGATAACCAAACACTGCATATGTTCATAGTAGGACATTTCCTTCGTGGCCATAATTCATTGAAGCAGGATAGTAGGCACCTGCACTCTACACGATTTAAAATGAGAGTTATTTGAGTATCAATGCCTCTCTTTTATAGCTATGAAATTTAGATTGCATTCAGTTGCACGCAAGTAATTTCATATTTAAAGGCAATGGTCCATTGTTCTCCTGCAATTTACATTGCACAATTTGACAGCAGAAATGTAAATACGTAGGCTTTTCCTAATATGTGAAGCTTAGCAAGTCATTACCAAAAACAGCTAGTAAAAGAGCACTAATTCAACTATATCATTTGTGTTGCAAACCTATAGAATATGCTCTGCTCAGTAATAGATTCGTTAATTAAAGAAGGGAGGAGGAAGCAGGGCACATCACCCAAGCTCGCATACATACAGGGATGAATTAGGGGAAGCTCGCCTTTAGAGTGTTGGCATTAGCCGCGTTCATTGTCGCTTCACAGGTGTGCCGCTCCTAAGCCGCGTTGGCCGCCCCTCTGTTTTTGTCAGCTTCATGACATGTGCAGTAGGGTAGCTTACAAACTAACTCATTAGTACACTACATTTTTGAACAGGCTATGAACAGCCAGATTATGAACAACACATCAAGTGTAAGATCTGACTAAAGAACTACATGCAATCCTGATCACACTTCATTCAAAAGTTGTTCAACAAAGAGCAGTAAAAGCTTTATATCCTGTGCAACATTGTCTGCTCAATAAAAAAAATCTACATAGAGAACACCATACACTTTAAAGAGGATTATTCACCTTTAGCTAGCAGGGTGGATGGAGACGACAGCTCGATGTGCCACCCGCCGGCGGGGAGCGTGGCGTGGACGCATGCACGCCTGTGATGCCGGTGTCCAACTTAGCCTCGTGCTGGGTTCGAGGTGGCGAGCTCTGCCTCCACGCGTCGCCATTGGCTAGTTCCCATCCCATCATATGCGGGGATATGCGCCATTGCGGGCGGCCTCATCCGGTCCCTCATTCGAATCATGTAGTTTCTGAATAAGTTGGAGGACAATTCAAATAAATGATTCCATGGAAGCTTTGATTGGAAAACTAACAAAATGGTTATCCCTCGACGTTGTTGGAGGTTTCATAATTTGAGAAAAACACTACTACTAAGAAGACTTAATTCTTTAATCAACCAATTCTGCAAAGTGCAGACCAATGTATTTATCAAGGAATGGAAAATATTCAAGCAAGGTGACATCAACAGAGTCGAAAACAAAGATATCCAAGAACATGAAGGTTGTCAAGTCAGATAATCAAGCAAATGCTAAATTATTACTACCTCTATACCAAAATGTAAGACGTTTTTTAGTTCAATTTGAACTGCAAAAACATCTTATATTTTGATACAGAGGTGTACTTCTGAATAGTCATAAATTTAATTTCTTTCCAAGAGAAGGCTTTGTTATAAACATGTTTAACTCTGATCTACACTGAACTATCTTCAAATACTTTACCATCACTATCTATCATATAATAATTCATAAACCATCAATCCTACATCAGTATTTCATACACTAAGCCAAACATCAGTACAAGATCTGTACAAACTACGTTTAATTCAAAAACCATCCAACAATAATAGCAAAAAAGAAAGTCATATGCAGGTAGTGAGACAAACTGACCTCTTCATGCCCGCAATATCCAGACGTGCAATTCATGTTGGACAACTCCCAAGGATGTATATTTCCTTTAAAACCATGTCCAACTCCCCAAGTAAAAATTGTGCACTCATCATGATGGACTTCTAATGACCGCAGAGCCACTACTACCCCAACTACTGTCATGAGTAGGGAACCAAAACCACGCTGACTTCCAGAGGTTGCTTGTTACATAAGACGAACCACTTTGCCAGTTCAACCCCAAATATTTCAGTTATACAAAACCACTTTGCCACTTTGTTATCAAATGCCCAAATAATAGTGCCGCAATCTGTAAGTTCAAAATATTTGCAGGGAGTTAGTCAGAGGTAGGTCTGATGCATGGGGTGGTTAGCAAAAAGGAAGGGATGCCACCTATTAGGGTGAAAGGGATTCATAGAAAAACGTCGCCAACCAAAACTATTTCAGCTCTGGCTACCCTTGAAAGTAAATTGGCAATTTTATATTCTTTTGCAAATGGATATTCTTATCCGATCACATGTTTCGGCATACACAGAGAAAGCCAAAATCCTAGAATAAAGCTAGTATAATGCAACTGAGATGCTATAGTTAAATATGAATAGTTCAGCAAGAAGGCACACCTGATGAATTGGAGGATACATGGGAGCCAAACACACATGGCATTCCAATTATCTAATGCAACCGGAAAGGATTGAGGAGCTTCCGGTCAAATGTGTAGCTGTTTTTACCTAGACAATTGGAGAGGACCGGCACATGTAAGATAAACTAAGCATGTTCCATACAAGGAGACCATGAATAATATTGTTTTATGCTCAGCTTATTTGTTCCTCATAGAGGATCCCCTTTATATAGAGGCCTAACAATCCAAAGAAAGCAATAGGCATAGATCTTATCTCTGATTAGCTTAAGGCCTGAGCTAAAAGATATCTTACTTCTTTCTAAAAAAAGTCATAATTTCAAGATGTCAACTACTCCCTCCGTCGTAAAAAAACATCTTACATTATGGGACGGAGGGAGTACATATTTGTGACATTACAGCAATCTTATCACATAGTGGTCATGTACTTCTGCACATGACATTCGATAAACAGTAGCAATACCTATTCAAAAGACATGATTTCTGTTATAGAGACTTGAAAGTGCTACTTAAAAATAAAAATAAGAGACAACACTAAATCTAGAACATATACGAGCTAGTACTATCATTAAAGTAAGCATACTATTGGTAATGTAAGCATAATTATCATGTGTGAGCTAGCAATCCAACATTGAGCTACCTACGCATATGCAGTTACCTGTCCAGTAGCAGAAAATCCTTTGTCGATTCTTCCACACCCAGAATAGCATGAATCTTTCCTACTTCCAACCAGTAGTCTTACTCTTTCAAGTGCTTCGAATATCTCAGACTGAGAGGACCAAGATATAAGCCCTTAAGAAAAACTTTTAGATGCCTTTGGAAAAAGCAAAGAAATAGTTAGGAGAATTGCCTCGACCATCGGCTCTGTGTGGGCCTCTGAAGCAAAGCCATATAACCTGCACAAGTACAACCGTAGTTGAAGAAAAACATGAAGGGGCTAAGCACAACCAAACGGTTTACAAACAGAAATAGCAAAGAACAGAGAGCAGATGCAGGTGTCAGTGGAATCTCACGTAATAGTAAAAAATACAGTGCGAACTAAGGATCGACTTCCTATTAGAAATACAATCACACCTCTGGCCAAAGTAGATGATTTTCGGAGCAATTAGTCGCTTTAGGCAGAGCAATTAGTCCTTTTCTGTTTTTTCAAAAACTTCTTGGCAAGGGCACAAAACCTAAAAGAGGATGCATGAGTATATACTGACTTACTTAATGTTTATCATGATAGCAATTATTTGCAGCTTATCAAAAAAGAGATAAAATACAAGAATAGAACTTGGTTGTCCCTCCCAACCAGAACACTTGCTGTAAAGGCACAACCCTCGTAATCGATCTTATCTCGTACTGCTCCGATTAGTGAATACCAACCCCATGGATCTGAAGGTCCATCCCGCCCTTTGATGTAGTTGTCATTATCCAACGTGAATCGGTGATACATTCCTGCAGGCCACGAAAGTCTGCTTTCCCACACGCACAACTGACAAACAAAGCCATGATGCACGCATCTGACAAACAAAAGCCAACCACACACGCACCATTTGGCATGGCCTCGGCCCATCTGAACAAGTGACAACAAAACATTGCCAGCATCGTGAATCCAAGACATTAGCAACAAGTACATAAGCAACAACGTCGATCGGGTATATGCATACTATCGTATGCAGTAAAGGTGCCGTGGTTATTACCACCATGCTAGTTTGTACATTATAGAACATGTATATGGAGTGATTGTGAGGCTACAAACAAAAAGGAGCACAATGGGTCCTTATACGCCAAAGTATCTACATACATCTAATTAAATTCATATATACGGTGAAGTGTGTAAGGGTGAACAAAAATGTAGAACAAATTAAAGGAGCTGCTCGATCAAGTATTTACCAAGTCCAATTCATACCAACAATGTTCAACGGTTTTGCAGTTATGAAATTGGTCACGACCATGTTCAATCAGGGGGAGCAGATCTCAAATTAATTAAAGAAAACTTGCACAACCATTAATAGTATGAGTAACTATACTGATTGTTAGTAACCTCTGAGATTATGATAACAAAATCTCATCCAAGCAATCCGTTGAACTCGCATAGAGAAGAAAAGAACCGCCTTTTCATTGATGCTGCTGGAAGGGAATCTAATACATAATTCAGTCTGCATGTATTTACTAAAAGTGAACTGTCTAACGCATAAATTTTCTCAGTGGCGCTGCTCATAGAGAAGCTAATGCCGAATTCATTATCCAGACTAATTTTTCACGGCCAGTATTTTTGTTAATAGTCCCCAGATCATGTTCAGATTGTGCTAACACTTAATTACTGTCGCAATATCAGTTCAGTTAAAGGAGATGATTATAAATAAGACTAAATAAGCAGTCTGCTGTTTATATGCCTGCCTATATGATGGTCTATTTAGCAATCGCCTTTCACACAGATTAATCAGACTGTGCACATGCAAAAGGAATTTATGAGATATATAATTGACAAGTATCCTCACGAACAGATCTGTGCATCACCGATTCACACAATCATAAATATACCCATAAATCCAATCTAGCAATCACATAAGTAGGCATGCCTCTAATCTAACAATTACATGTACGTATGCCACTAATCTAACAAGAAAACAACCGGAGGCCATGGCGGGGGGGGGGGGGGGG
>LR738709.1:665975009-666027653 GCA_902687465.1 Secale cereale | reverse complement strand
CATATACCTGTTCTCCATGTGAGTACCTCGGCGTCGGAGGCCATGGCGATGGATCCACAGAACATGGCGTTGATGTCGCCAATCAGGAGAGCCAGGGTGAAAATGAGGAAACGAGCAGAGGACAGACTCCATGGCTGCAGTACCAGGGCCAGAGCACCTTTTCCATGGCGTCCTCCAGCGAAAGCAGTGTTGTGGGCCTGCCGGATCTGAGCCAGGGTCGGATCCGGGTCTGTTCTTCGATCTGGGCGAGGGGGGGGGGTAGGTCGCTGATGAGGAGAAGGTAAGGGGGAGAGAGAAGGGCGTGGGGTGTCAGCCATGGAGGAGGTCGCCGGTGGTGGGGGTGGCGGCGGCGGCAGACGAGGAAGAGGGAGAGATGAGGGGAGTCTTCGTCGGGAAGGCAAGTGAAGCGGAAGAGAGGGCCCAACTGCTGGCTTGGCGATCGTTTTCTTCTCACGCTATTATTTCCAGTTTATATACTTCCTGACCAACCCACGCCATCGACGTGGCATACGCGAGCGGGCGCTCCTTACGCGACTGTTAATGGGTTGTATGGGCATGAATGGCGGAACCAGCTGCGACCAGATAAAACTAATGGCCACACGCAACGAAAGTATCGAGTGAGTCTCCTTTAGTTCGTACTATGCAATGCACATAATCAGTGGCTCATCAACTCCAGTGAGTCTCCTTTAATTCTCTAGTGAGCCATACAACTGATCCATATACCATAGTAAATTATTAAGCTGCATAAATTATTGAGTTACATGAATTTCCATACTACAGTATTAGGTTGAAGAATTTTTTTAGTTAGATGGAATTGACAATTTCTTGTTTACGCTCACAAATATGTATAATAAATTAGGCATGATACACTGATTCTCTTGTTTGGATTTAGTTTGCAATAAGTTGTATGTTTGTGTTTGTGTAGTCACGAAGAGGAAGATAATGTTTTCTTTTTTATATAGGAATACCAGAAACACTACTGGAATTTTTCTATTTGCCGAGTGTTAGGCTCTTTGCTGAGTGCAATATGTCGGGCACTCGGCAATAATATCTTTGCCGAGTTCCTACCAAAAAAGTACTCGGCAAAAAGTGAAACTCGGCAAATAGGTACTTTGCCGAGTGTCGTGGACAAAACACTCGGTAAAATAATAAAACTCGGGAAACAGGGCTTTGCCGAGTCCTACACTTGGTAAAAGGGGGTCTTTGCCGAGTGTCACACTCGGCAAAAGTGGGTCTTTGCTATGATGTATGGTTTTTTCCGTAGAGGTCGCATACGACCTCGGATGAAGATGGTCCAAAAATAAAAGTTGTTCATTTTGACGAGATGGATAATTTTCATGTTGAGAACTTTTTCATTTGAGACAATATAATTACAGTTTTTGCCATGTAAAAATTTAGTCTCAAATGACTAAGCCAGTGCTCATATCCATTGCATACTCTATTGTAATGTGCTCAAATTAGGCACGTAGGTGCATCTTGCCATTACAAACAATGTTGCAAAATAAAGTTTTCATCTTTTTTGTACAAAAAAATTATTTTTCATTTTCTAAGTGTCAAAAATGGGTATTTTCTGTGAAGCAAGTACAAAAAATAAGGTGGAAAATGTCAGCACTTCAATTTTCACAGTAAATACACCTTATTTTATGCACAATTCTCAAGTTACATGAATTTTCTAGATTTCTAGCTCTTTTCGCACATTTAGATGACTTTATGTTGCTTTCCTGAAAGTAAATCAAATTTGAACCTCAAGTGTGTGATAGCTCTGTCCTAAAAACAAGCCAAATTTTTTTTTAGGTACACAAGTAGTCATTATATGAAAGAACCACGTATAGTTTTGAGATATTCAACCCCTGCAGTGAATAGCCATGCCGGCCATTTTGACCCCGTTTTGGAGAAAATGAAAAAAAAAAGAATACAAGTTCAGAAAATGCAATCCTTTTGCATGAAGTCCTTTTATGTGTACTAGTTGCTAGGAAAAATACTAAATTTTAAATATGAAAAATCTGAAAAAAAATCCTTAACAAAATGGTTTATCTTGTATGAACATTGATGGTCTTCAAGTCAAATGACTTAGACGGTGGTCATATTTATTGCATAGTTTATTATAATGTTTCCAAATTAGACACATAGGTGCATCTTGACATTACAAACACTGTTGCCAAATAGATTTTCCAACTTTTTGGTACAAAAAATTTATTTTTCATTTTCTAAGTGTCAAAAGTGTTTTTTTTGAAGCAAGTACGAAAAACATGGTGCAAAATGGCACCACTCCAATTATCACAGGAAAGCCCTGTTCGGAGTACCTCTGCTCCACAGCTCCGCTCCGGAGCAGGTGGAGTTAGAGTAGAAAAACGCGGAGTGCTAGTTTCCTGGCTCCGCAGCTCCCCGTATTTCGCGGAGCTAGAGATTTCAAACAGGGCCTAAGTAGATCATATTTTATTCACAATTTCCAAGTTTCATAATTTTTCTAGTTTTGTAACTACTTTCGCACATTTAAATGACTTTATGTCGATTTTCCAAAAGTAATTCAAATTAGAACGGCAAGTGTGTGATAGCTTTATCCTAAAAAATAGCAAAAAATATTTTTAGATACACAAGTACTAATTATATTGGAGAACCAATTAGATTTTTGTGAGATTCAACACCCTGCAATGAATAGCCATGTCGGCCATTTTGACCCCGTTTTGGAGAAAATGAAAGAAAAAGAATACAAGTTGAAAAAATGCAACCCCTTTGCGTAGAGTCCTTTTATGTGTTCAATATGACAAATTTGAAAAGAATTCCTTCACAAAAAGGGCTACCGTGTATGAACATTCATGGCTTTAAAATCAAATGACCAAGATGATGACTATACTCATTGCATAGTTTATCATAATGTGTCAAAACTAGTCACGTAGGTGCATTTCGCCATTAAAAACAATATTGTCAAATAGAGTTTTCAACATCGTGTAAAAACAAATTATTTTCTAAGTGTCACAAATGAGTATTTTTTGTGAAGGAAGTACAAAACCAAGATGCAAAATGACACCACTCCAATTTTTTTTTAAAAGACCATATTTGACGGACAATAAATAAAAAAGAAAGAAAAAGGAAAAATCACTTATTTGCCGACTGTAACACTCGGTAAAGTTTACTTGCCTGTG
Organism: Secale cereale; assembly: GCA_902687465.1. Lineage (NCBI taxonomy): Eukaryota > Viridiplantae > Streptophyta > Magnoliopsida > Poales > Poaceae > Secale > Secale cereale. Next base: position 666,024,510 of record LR738709.1, on the reverse strand, counting down.
ATTGGTTGGAAGACAATGCCGTGGATCGATGGCGTAGCAAGGATACAACCACACATCTTGTATCTCCTCTGAAGATCACAGCCGCACATATCGCTGTCACAAGTAACAAACACAAACACACTCACTTATATATGCATCTCACACACACAGTCACACGTTATCATCTCTCTTGTCTCTCGCACTCAGAGCATCTCCAGCCGCGTCCCTAACAGACCCTCCCCAGGCGTTTTTGCCGCACCGGCGCCGAAAAAACGGCCCAGTCGCGCCCCCAGAATCCCGTTTTTCGCCGGCTCGGCCCAAAACTGGTGCCGGCGGACCCAGGCCGAACCCGGCGCCTTGGGGGCGCCTGGCGAGCCGGCACAAGCGAAAAGGGCGCGTGGGTCCGCCCTGTCGGTGACTCGAGGGCCTATTCCCGCCGATTCTTGCCGCTTTTCCCCCACTTCCCTCCCGCTCGCTCGCCTTCCTCCCGCCATTCTCTTCCTTCCTCCCGCCAAACTCCCTCCCACTCGCCTTCCAGTCGGCCGCCATGCCACCGAGGAAGCACGCCGCCCCACGCGCGGCAGCAACCGCGACCAGCACCGTGGCCCAGCCGAAGCAGAGGAAGCCGAGGGCGCCGCCGTCCAAGCCACCGGGCATGCCAAATGCCGAGTGGAGGGCGGAAGTTCAGCGACGCGAGGCTGTCACCGCCGACCGGCGGAACAGGGCCATCGCCAAGAAGGCCCGCGACAACGCGGCGCACGCGGCTACGGCTGCCTCCTCATCGGCGGATCAGGCGGGGATGATGAATCCACCCGGCAGCCACGCCCAGTACGCGCCCTGAGGACACCGACCCGGCAGCCGCGAAGAAGAGGAACACCGACCTGGCTTTCCTGATGGGCGGGGTGGACATGCTCCAGAGCAACGACGAGAAGCTCAAGGCGTGGTACATGGTGGAACGCGGCCTCATCCTGAACCAGCTGCCGACAACGCTAACTCCCGCGCCCACGGCCACGCCGACGCCATGCCCGAGTGATGACGCCTCCACGACGCCGCCCAGCAGCACCGAAGCCGCGCCGACACCGCCCAGCACCGAAGCAGCTCCGACACCGCTGAGCCCGCGCACGCCGACTCCGCCGACGCATGAAGCCGACCCCGCCGAGTGATTCATTGCACACGCGAACTTGCGGCGCTCTGTTTTTGTACGCCAGACTACATCCGATCGCCGAACTGTGACTTGTGATCGCCGGGTTTGTGGCGTCTTTTGTGATGAGCGGGAACGACCAAGTTCGAACTTTCCGCATCCTGGGGCCGGCGCCTGGGGCCGTGACTGGGAGCTAGGTCGCCCCCAGGGGCCGAGCTAGCGTCGGTTCGCCCCCAGACCGCTCTTTTTAGGCGCCGTGGGGGGGCCGAACGGCTGGAGATGCTCTCACACACATGCGCGTCTATGGAGGGCTCGAAGAACGCCGACAGAGTACTTGAGCAGCCACGGCTCGAGGTTCACATGCGCGCCATCCGGACTCGGCTTGCCCGCATGCCGGCACCAAAGTACTCTGCCAAGGCCGCCACCTCGAGGCCGTCGCCCCTGCCGCTCCGATGAAGCCCATGCGCGAGCCGTCGAGAGAGTGGACGATCCCGCGAGCTCCGACGCAGGGAGGCTGAAGGGCGCACGCACGCGCGAAAAACAATATGCGCCGGCGGTGAGCACAAGCAGCCGCACGCGATGACAGCGGCGAGCAGAGCACAAGCACCAGCAGTACGTGGAGCTAGCTAGCTCAAGCACAAGCAGCAGTAACACGTAGAGCTAGGTAGCGAGCCAGCGAGCAGTATCCATCGTCGAAGCAACTCTAGCAGACCCTGCATCCTGGCCCGGCCCGCGAAATAACCGCCAAAGTGCGGGTTGAGGTGAAAAAACTGCCCGATCAGACCCGCATCCCACATCGGTCCGCAAATTTTTTTTGCGGGGCGCGGCAAAACTTCTCCCCCAATCTCTAATTTCACGGGCTGAGAGGCCGATCCGAGCTTAGCCCCTATCCGCAGCGAGATTTGGCCGGAGGACATTTCCGCACGCCCTTTCCCACTCTCCCACCCTCCGCCACCATTGCCCCGTGATGGGCCTCTAACCCCTCGTTGGTTACCCCAAGTGGAAGGTGTAAGATGCAATGTTGTGGAAGTGTTTTCCCTTAGCAAAGATGCCAAGGATCGAATCCCCAGAGACTCCTAGGTTCAACAAGTAGGTGTTAACTGCTAACGGCGCGGATTAGCAATCCACGTGGACCTGCACACAGATACAAATAACTTTGCTCCCAACGAGTACAGAGAGGTTGTCAATCCCTCCGGCCTTGTAGTTCACAAAGGATTAAACGCAAATGATAGTAGTGATAGATAATGTTTGCAATAGTAAGTAAAAGCGAAAAGTAAATAGCGGATGTGATCAATGATGGTAATATGGACCGGAGTCTCATGATGTTCACTAGTGATGTCTCTCTCCCAAAAGACGATAAAACAGCTATGTGAGGTAAACGAATTACAGCTGGGCAATTGACAGGACCACGAACGCAAACCAATGCTGATTACATTGCAAGAAAGGTTGAGGTTCAAAGCATGGGCGGTACGACAAAGTAAGTAGACCGAAATCCATCAATATCTACTACTAATCATCCACCTTGAGATATCTATCCAGAACATCTCGCTGGTATTAAGTTGCGAGCCCCACCCATAGTGTAAACTTCATGCAACAGACAACTGCATTAAAAGAACTTTGCGTAAAGTAAACAATCCTTGCACCCGCGGGCACAAGTACCGTTGTTTTCCCCCTTGTGGCAACAGCGCATCCCCTAGACTCATGTTTCTGTCACTCAAGCTAGTCATCGAGGGGCATGAACCCACAATCAAGCATAACGTTCCCTCTTGGAGTCACTACGTATTACTTGGCCAAAGCAATAAATAACAACGGAGAACATGCAAGAATTACTTATGAACATAAGTATAAAAGAGGTAGATCAAATATATTACTCAAGATCAATCTGAACATAATCTCATAATCCATCGGATCCCAGCAAACTCATCATAGCAACAGCATAAGGATTACATATGTGCCTCGATCATGTAGGGCAGCTCACGAGGACTAATTAGTGAAGCACAAGAACGGGAGGAGAACATCACATAGCTACTGGTCATGGACTCATGGTCCAAGGGAGACTACTCACAACTCATCCGGGAGGCGTCCATGGTGGTGGAGAGGCTCCCGATGGTGATCCTCCCCTCCGGCAGGGTGCCGGGAAGAGTTCTCCTGGTGCTCCCGATCTTGGAAGCGGCGGCGGCGGCGGAACAGAGATGAGATCGCGAAAAAGAGTTCCCGTCCCGAGGGTTTCGAAGGACGCTTTAAATATATGCCGAAGGGGGGCACCAGACGGGGCTCGGGGGGCCCAGGCGCCCCCCCGGCACGGCCCAGGGGGGGCGCGCCGCCAGGGCGCCTGGAGCCCTGGTGGCCCCCCCGGCTGCCCTTCGGGCGCAAGGTAGGTTCTGGAACGCTGATTTTTTATATAATTTTTCTGGATTTTCCTGGCAGTTCTCGTAACGTGAAAACCTGAAATACAAAAACAGCCGAAAACAGAAACTGGCACCGGGGTGCACTGGATTAGTAGGTTAGTCCAAATATGATCAAAAGTGTATGGAAGTGTATGAATATCATAGCAATATCACCCAAAAGTGGCATGGAGCAAGCAGAAATTATAGATACGTTTTGGACGTATCAACATCCCCAAGCTTAATTCCTGCTCGTCCTCGAGTAGGTAAATGATAACAAGAATAATTTCTGTGGTGACATGCTATTAACCATATAGGACTTTTTACAGTCATATGACAAAAGCTTACTGAGACAATGATTCTATAGTAATTAAGTTGCCTCATGAGAAAATCACAAATGACTGAAAGTTTTACAACATGACATTGAAGCATCAAAAAGATTTGCAATGAACATGATGTGCAAATATGATAAAGTGATATCTAGCTTGCCCCCTTTAGTGATGCAAAACATAAATGCAGGGGCACCTTCAAGGTTTAAGTGATGACTAGATACAATGATTTCAAAATAAACGATATCACAATCATGCAAAAGACAATGCTACTTTGGGACAATGCACATTACACTCAGAATGACAATCATGCTCTCAGTAGTTGGTGCTTTTAAAAGAAGGTGGAGACTCAACATAAAAGTAAAAGAATGGTTATGTGCTAGAACTTTTTATTTTGAAAACATAGAAGCAATTTTGTCAACGATAGTAGTACTTCGTATGTGTCATGCATAAGACATCCTATAAGTTGCAAGCCTCATGCATCGAATACCAATAGTGCTCGCACCTTGTCCTAATTAGCTCGGATTTCCATGGGTTATCATTGCATTACATATGTTTCAACCAAGTGTCACAAAGGGGTACCTCTATGCCACCTGTACAAAGGTCCAAGGAGATAAATCGCATTTGATTTCTCGTTTTTGATAGATCTCAACTTGAGGACATTCATACCGGGACAACATAGAAAATAGATGATGGACTCCTCTTTAATGCATAAGCATATTCTCATAAGAGATTGAGGATTAATGTCCAAGCTAAAACTTCCACCATGATACATGGCTTTGGTTGGCGGCCCAATGTTCTTCTCTAACAATATGCATATTCATTCAACCCATGGAAAATCACCCTTACTTCAGACAAGACGAACATGCATAGCAACTCACATGATATTCAACAAAAGTGTGACAGTTGATGGCATCCCCAGAAACATGGTTACCGCTCAGCAAGCAACTTATAAGAAATAAGATACATAGGCAACATATTCTTTACCACAATAGTTTTTAAGCTACTTTCCCATGAGCTATGTATTGCAAAGTTAGTCTGCTTAGTACAGGTGGAGTTTAGCAAAAGACTGGGAGCGACCAACTAAGAGAGCAATGACGGTCATAATCATGCAGAGCGACAAAGCAACATTGAATCAGGCATGGTAGTTATATCGCTACTCAGAAATAAAAGATCATCAATGCTTGACAGACTTTCTTTACAGTCTTAAATATGCGTGAGCATACGCCAAGTCAATCAAAATAAATTCTCGAAGGAAGATATTACTAAACCATACCACATCATCGGCAAACAAATCAAGTTGGTACTCCAATGACACATTGGAAATCCCCCAGCTATTTGAGACTAACCATAAGAAAACCTGAACTACTAAGCGCCATTATGCACGTAGCATCTTTATCATAGACATATTAACCAATGCAACGGAAGCAAACTCTCTTAATAAGGTAAGCATGATAATTAAAGAGAGTTCAAGCAACCAACTAAACAAAAGCTCTTTGAAAAGATAAGCATGAATACTAAGAGCAGAGCATGATAGTAGTTATTTAAAAGACGAAGAACACACACAACAAAGATAGACATGAAAATTCTATGTTATGTTCTAGGTAGAAGTGGAGCGTGTTTCTCTCCCACATAAAGAACGCTGAGTTCCGACTCGTTATGAAAAACTAAAAAGAAAACTAAAAGCAAGACGCTCCAAGCATAGCACTTAACACATGAAGTGATAAAAATATAGCGGAACGAAAGACGAACTGATAATGTTGATGGAGAAGGGGATGCACGGGGGCATCCCCAAGCTTAGACGCTTGAGTCTCCTTGAATATTTCTTGGGGGCACATGGGGGCATCCCCAAGCTTGAGCGCTTGACACTCCTGAATCTTTTTATCATCTTCCCTCGCACACTTGAAAACTCCCTTCATACATAACTCATTATAATCTGATTAGCGAGGTTAGTACCCTTAATAAAATAATTGCACCTTGCTGGAAATAAAGATATTCTTGAAGTTCTACTGTTTCTCAAGATTGCCAAAAGGTTTTTGCAAAGAACAAGCAAGCTCTTGATTTGCAAAATGAAGGAAAGGCAAAACAGGACAGAATCTGTGAAAAACAGAACAGCAGGTAGTAATTGATTTGTTCGGGGCACTTCTGCAACTCAAATCAAAAAACTCAGAACAGATGCACGAAAGACAATTATATAGAGAACGCTGTCGAAAAAATTCAGACCAAAAAGATGATCTGGTGATTTTATACGAATTTTTCTATCCAAGGACAGAATCTGTTTCCTGGACAGCACCTCACAACTTTTGAACTTTCTAGCAATCAGAGGCTATACTTGGCACAAATATGAAAAGCAAAGATACAATGATGATGCTACAGTAGTAAACAACATCAAGACCACTAAAAACTGAAAGAACAAACTGAAAGTACAGATAACAAGGGTTGTCTCCCTAGAGCTCTTTCTTTATAGCCATAAAGATAGGCTTAAGACTTTAATGATGCTCTCGTAGGAAGAAGAACAAAAGAGAGCATCAAGAAACAAATACCAAACACATTTAAGCCTAACATGCTTCCTATGCATAGGAATATTGCAATAGAATAATTCATTGAAGCACAAATCAATAAGCATAGGAAGACAAAACAAGTGCAGCTTCAAAACCTTCAACATAAAGAAAGGGAACTTAATATTATTGAAATATCTATAAGCATATGTTCCCTTCTCATAATAATTTTTAGTGGGATCACGAATAAACTCAACAATATAAGCATCACATAAAGCATTGTTACCATGATCCACATGCAAAAAGGTACTCTTACTCTCCACATAAGCATCATGAAGAGGATAAAACTTAGTATAAAAGAGAGACATAAGCTCTTGCAAATCAAGCAAGTGCGAGTTATCGAGAAGCTTATACCAATCTGAAGCCTTATCTATAAGTGATACAGCGAACAATTTCCTCATGACAAACTCCCTTGATACACCTGCAAGCTTAAATAATGAACATAATTGTGACGGATATAGCAAGTGTTCACCGGGATGTCTGTCTCCTGCATAATGATTAGCCAAGATATAATTGATAATACCAGCTGGTATTTTATAGGGCGCAATTTCAGTAGGGGGAGGAGCAACCACCACAGGTGTGGGGCGTCTTCCCGCAAGCAACGATCCAATAACAAGGTTGTCCATAAGCATAACTGGTGAAAAGACATAAAGAAAACTGAAAGGTAAACTAACAAGACTAAAAGCAAAGGTAAAAGATAGCGTGCAACTCCCCTATCCTGAAGAGTGGAGTCCCCGGCAACGGCGCCAGAAAATACTCCTTGATGGGCCTCTAACCCCTCGTTGGTTACCCCAAGTGGAAGGTGTAAGATGCAGTGTTGTGGAAGTGTTTTCCCTTAGCAAAGATGCCAAGGATCGAATCCCCAGAGACTCCTAGGTTCAACAAGTAGGTGTCAACTGCTAACGGCGCGGATTAGCAATCAACGTGGACCTGCACACAGATACAAATAACTTTGCTCCCAACGAGTACAGAGAGGTTGTCAATCCCTCCGGCCTTGTAGTTCACAAAGGATTAAACGCAAATGATAGTAGTGATAGATAATGTTTGCAATAGTAAGTAAAAGCGAAAAGTAAATAGCGGATGTGATCAATGATGGTAATATGGACCGGAGTCTCATGATGTTCGCTAGTGATGTCTCTCTCCCAAAAGACGATAAAACAGCTATGTGAGGTAAACGAATTACAGCTGGGCAATTGACAGGACCACGAACGCAAACCAATGCTGATTACATTGCAAGAAAGGTTGAGGTTCAAAGCATGGGCGGTACGCCAAAGTAAGTAGACCGAAATCCATCAATATCTACTACTAATCATCCACCTTGAGATATCTATCCAGAACATCTCGCTGGTATTAAGTTGCGAGCCCCACCCATAGTGTAAACTCCATGCAACAGACAACTGCATTAAAAGAACTTTGCGTAAAGTAAACAATCCTTGCACCCGCGGGCGCAAGCACCGTTGTTTTCCCCCTTGTGGCAACAGCGCATCCCCTAGACTCATGTTTCTGTCACTCAAGCTAGTCATCGAGGGGCATGAACCCACAATCGAGCACAACGTTCCCTCTTGGAGTCACTACGTATTACTTGGCCAAAGCAATAAATAACAACGGAGAACATGCAAGAATTACTTATGAACATAAATATAAAAGAGGTAGATCAAATATATTACTCAAGATCAATCTGAACATAATCTCATAATCCATCGGATCCCAGCAAACTCATCATAGCAACAGCATAAGGATTACATATGTGCCTCGATCATGTAGGGCAGCTCACGAGGACTAATTAGTGAAGCACAAGAATGGGAGGAGAACATCACATAGCTACTGGTCATGGACTCATGGTCCAAGGGAGACTACTCACAACTCATCCGGGAGGCGTCCATGGTGGTGGAGAGGCTCCCGATGGTGATCCTCCCCTCCGGCAGGGTGCCGGGAAGATTTCTCCTGGTGCTCCAGATCTTGGAAGCGGCGGCGGCGGCGGAACAGAGATGAGATCGCGAAAAAGAGTTCCTGTCCCGAGGGTTTCGAAGGACGCTCTAAATATATGCCGAAGGGGGGCACCAGACGGAGCTCGGGGGGCCCAGGCGCCCCCCCGGCGCGGCCCAGGGAGGGCGCGCCGCCAGGGCGCCTGGAGCCCTGGTGGCCCCCCCGTCTGCCCTTCGGGCGCAAGGTAGGTTCTGGAACGCTGATTTTTTATATAATTTTTCTGGATTTTTCCTGGCAGTTCTCGTAACGTGAAAACCTGAAATACAAAAACAGCCGGAAACAGAAACTGGCACCGGGGTGCACTGGATTAGTAGGTTAGTCCAAATATGATCAAAAGTGTATGGAAGTGTATGAATATCATAGCAATATCACCCAAAAGTGGCATGGAGCAAGCAGAAATTATAGATACGTTTTGGACGTATCACCCCGCCACCACAAACTCCGATGCATCCTCCCCGACCGTCCCTCGCCGCCATGGACGACTCCCTGCTGTTCCAGGTCACGCACTCTCCTTCCCCTCGGATGGATCTCGTCGCCGGCCATGTTGGCCTCGCCGCCGTCGCCCAAGCTAACGTCGCGCCTGCCCACAAGCGGCAGGGCAACGTGGTCGTGTAGGGCGGGAATCCGGCTGCCCTCGCCGCGAAGGCCCGCGCTCCGACCGCCAACGCCGCAGCGCGATCTGGCCGGCGGCGGAGAAGGGCGGCAAGGTCTCCGGCGTAAAGCGGAAGAAGGTTCCAACAAAGAGGCCGCCTCCTTCTTCCTCTCACTCCATCCCAGAAGGAGGTGCCCCGGCGATGCCGTTCAACGGTGCTGCTCCCCCCGCAAGCGAGGTGTTCGACGAAATGGCCGGAAGGTATGCGTCTTCGGGTCAAGGCGATTTCCTTTCATTTTCGCCATTTTTTGCGACAACTCGTGACTTGTTATCATGCACTATAGCGGTGTATTGAACAATGCAACTGCCGAGTTCGTGAACTTGTTGGACACCAACGCCGTTGACATTGATCAAGCCCCGCTCGCCGCATTCGAGTACAATGAAACAGAGGGCGGCGTGGACGATCATGGTTGTGAGGAAGAATTGGAGGAGATCGATGCGGAAGCATATGAGCAATCGCAAACAAAAACTGGGAAGAGCCAAAGATCGAAGAACTACACGATCTCGGAAGATAAATCCTTGATCAAAGCATGGAGTGCGGTGTCTCTTGATGCATGCACGGGTACTTCTCAAACCGCCAAGAGATATTGGCAAAGGATTGAAGATCAATACTTCCGCATTATGGCAAACTATCCCAATAGGACTCCACGCACATTTCGATCGCTTCAAGGGCATTGGGAGAATATCAAGCCTATGTGCAACCGTTGGGCAGCTTGCTTGGAGAGCAAGTACGCAATGCACCTTCAAGTGGAACCGTGGAATCTGACTATGTGAGTTTGTTTTGCCATTGTTCAAGTTGTGCATCATCATATTCGCATCATATGAAATGATTGCATCACTTTGATCACATTGTGTAGGACAAGATTGTCCAACATAGATACAAAGACATGGAAGCTTCGGAAGGCAAATTCCTCAAACTAGACCATTGTTGGGAGTTGCTCCAAAACTATGAGAAGTGGAAGTTGATCGACAAAAAATCCCCACTGAAGAGAGGCTCACTTACAAACATGGATGAAGATGAGGATGATGATGGCCCAAATTTTTTTAACAAGCCCGATGGCGACAAGAAGACTAAGGAGAAGATGAAGAGAGTTCAAGAAGCACCGAGCTTGAGGGAGAAGATTGATGCCATGGTGCAAAGAAATTTGAACAAGCCCGATGTTGTTTAAGTCGTTGGAGATCAAGAAAGAGTTGGCCGAGAAGGAGGAAAAAGAGAAGCAAGAAAAGTGTCAACTGCTCAAGGAAGAGGGGCTCCGAAAAGCTGCCATTGAGGAGAGAAGAGCACGCGCCACTGAAAACAAATCATTGTCCAAGTTGCTCGCGGAGGAGAAAAAGATCATGTCAATGAACCGCAATGACATGGACGACCTCACCAAAATATGACATGATATGGCAATGAGAGAAATCTTGATGAGGAGAATGGTTGCATTGGCCGGTGCGTGTTACAGTTCCGGAAATGTTTTCTCTGCTCCATATGGTGGCAACGTCGATGATTTCGGTGCGGGAGTTGGAACAAGGGACGGAGGACGATTCGGTGGTGGCGATGAAATTTAAGATGAACTCGACGACGCGGAGTGAAGATCGACCAAGAAGATGCCGGACGTGGCGTCACTTTTGCAAAACCCTCTTTTGCGTTTGTTAATCTGGGCTCTTATTTGCGCGTACTAAGTTTTTTTTTAATTTGAAACTATTTGCGAGAACCTATGTCAAATGCGAGAATTGGGCGTTTTCTGTTTGCGGGTCGACGCGGCGATGTCCGATCAGACCCCGCATAAGCCGACCCGTAAAAAAGAATATCCTGCGAATATCCTTTTATACGGATCCGTTTGAGGGGTCTGCATCTGCGGTCGTCCAAGCCAGCCCGCAAAAGCCGTTTTCCACGAACCACAAACGCGTTTTGCCGGTCAACCGGATGTGGAGTCTGCTAGAGTTGCTCTCAGTACCGAGTGCAACAAGCTCCGGGCGGCGGCGGCGGCAACATTGCCCATCATTTGGGGATTAGAGCATCTCCACTAGAGCCCCCAAGAAGCCTCCCAAGCCACTTTTTGGGCGCCGACGAACAAAAAACGTCCCACTCAGGCCCCCAAGACGTTACTTTTCGTCGGATTAGACAAAAAATACGGCCGGCGAGCCCAAGCCACACCCAGGCCATCGGGGGGTAGCTGGGAGCACCGACGTTTTATTTAAGCTCTCCAATTGGCCCACGTCAGCCACCCACCCCCTCTCTCCTCTCCTCTCTCTCCTCTCTTTTCCCTTTTCTCTACCTACCCACCCACCCGCGCACGCCGAGCCGCATGGGAGAGTAAGCCGGGCGTGTCCGGAGCTGGCACTCGTGGGCGGAGCTCGCCCGCGCCCACCTGCGTGGCCGGGGGGAGCTGCTCCTCAGGTGGCCTGGGGCGCGGCGGCCAGGGGCGGGCGAGGCGGCCAGGGGCGTGGGCGCGCGTGGCTAGGGTCTGACACCGACGAGTCCAGAACCTTCGCCGTCTAGGCCGAGCCGTAGGTCCTTGGGAGGGCGCGACCTAGGCAGGGACGCGTGGCCTGGGCGCGACCTGGGCGCGGACGCGCGGACGCGCTGCCTGAGCGCGGACGCGCAACCTGAGCGCGGATGCGCGGCCGGCGAGATCTGGAGCGGCACGGCGATGGCCACGAGGAAGAAGCCCGTGGAGACGAGCAGGGGCCAGAAGAAGGAGACCACGACGCCGAGCATGGGCCGATGGAGGAGATCGACACCACGGCGACGCGCGGCCGGCGAGCGGGCACAGCATGGGCGCGCAATGAGTGGAGGTTTCTTCGGCCCCAGGCTAAATTTTTCGCCGGTAGCCCCCCCAAGCGGCGAAAAAATACCTCCTGGGGGGCTCAACGGAGATGCTCTCATATGGCTAATGCTAGTCCAGGTTCCCGTACTCGTATGGGGTATTGTGTGTGCTAGACACACTTTCTGTTTGACAAACATATTTGTGAATATATTTTGAATAAGTAACAGGAGAACTGTGCAGGAGATAGTTTTAAAGTATATGTATTGTTCAAGCTTATTTTATTATAAATAAACCATGTTCACATGCATGGAGGAAAATCAGTAACTTGCATGGTACGGGATAAAACGGGAACATATCAAATTAGTTATCTAAATAAGAAATTTGAGATGTATGTGCAAAGGCATATGGAACTACCATGGAGTATCGTTGCAGTTTTCCTTCTTAAAAAAATGGAACTACTACTCGTATATATATACGAATGGGATGGTAGAAATTTGAGATGTAATATGCAAATGCATATGAAACTACCGTGAGTTCCATCTGCAGGCTCCGATGAACATATAAGAAAACACTTTCATTAGTCTGTTTCTTCTTAGAGCATCTTCAACAACCGCCCAACGCGCCGCGCGCTAAAAATCACTTTGGCATGCATCCATCTCCTGGTTTGGGGCGGCGAGCAGCGCTTGCCGCGCTAAAATGCAGTGCGCGAGCGTAGCTCCAGCAGCGCGCAAACAAATAGTGGCGCGACTCGCCGTCGCATGCATATGTTACTTTTTGGGATACCAAAGCATTCCCTCTGCTGCATCCATCGGCAGCGCTGCGTGTTACGTGCAAAGCTCGTTGCTGTCTCTAAGGGCATCTCCAACCGCGTCCCCAACAGGCCTCCAAGGTCATTTTTTAGGCGCCGGCGCTGAAAAAATGGCCCACTTCGAAAATCGCCGGATTGGGCCGAAACTGGCGTCGGCGGATCCAACCCGAACCCGGGGCGCTGGGGGTCGTCTGGGGGCGCCGGGCGAGGCGTTTTTTGGCGCGAACGGGATGGGCCCGCCCTGTCAGCGACGTGCTGCGTCGTCGTCCTCATCGCCTCGGTTCCCGCGGGAATCAATGCCAAAGCTGCCGCACTGCCGTGCCGTCGCCTGCCATTGATGCCGCCCCCAGCGACCCGTCGCGTCGCCCGGCACCACGGGCGACCGCCATGTGTCGCCTGGCATGCGCCTCTCACCGCGCGAGCTCCGGCTATAAAAGCATCCTACCTCGCCGGTGAACGTCCACACCGCAGCCACATCGCCCACCGCACTCTCCTCCGCACTGCCACGCACTGCACCCCTCCGGCCGCTAGCTGCTTCGTCGCCGGCCGCTGGCTGCTTCGTCGCCGACACGCACTGCGCCCCCATGCCGCCTCGCCGCCGGGGAGGTGCGGGCTATCGCGGCGTCCGGGTTCGTCCGTCCGGCACCTACTCCGCCGAGATTCAGTGGGGCGACTGTTGGGGAACGTAGCAGAATTCAAAATTTTTCTACGCTTTCACCAAGATCCAACTAAGGAGACATCTAGCAACGAGCAAATAAGAGTGCATCTACATACCGTTATGTAGATCGCGAGCGGAAGCTTTCGAAGAAGCGTGGATGAAGTAGTCGTACTCTTCGCGTTCTTCATCACCGATGATCTAGCGCCGAACGGACGGCACCTCCGCGTTCAACAGACGTCCGGTGCAGCAACGTCACCTCCTTCTTGATCCAGCAAGGCGGGAGGAGAGGTCGTCGGAGATCCAGCAGCACGACGGCGTGGTGGTGGATGCAGTGGAGAATCCTGCAGGGCTTCGCCGGTGCCCTGCGTAAGGAGATGGAGGTGTGACGGGAGGGGGAGAGGCGCCAGGGGCAAGGGTGCGGCTGCCCTCTCCCCCCCACATATATATAGGGGCCAGGGGGGTGCGCCAGCCCTGCAGATCCCATCTGCAGGGTGGGGCGGCGGCCAGGGGGGATTCTTGCCCCCCAAGGCAAGGTGGCGCCCCCTCCCCCTAGGGTTTCAACCCTAGGCGCATGGGGAGGAGGGCCCATGTGGTGCGCCAGCCCACCAGGGCTTGCCACTTCCCCCTTGCGACCTAGGGGCCCCACCGGGATGGGTGGCCCCACCCGGTGGACCCCCGGGACCCCTCCGGTGGTCCCGGGACATTCCCGGTGACCCCCGGAGATCACCCGATGGCCGAAACTGGACTTCCTATATATCATTCTTTACCTCCGGACCACTCCGAAACTCCTCGTGACATCCGGGATCTCATCCGGGACTCCGAACAACTTTCGGGTTTCCACGTGCATGTATCTCTACGACCCTAGCGTTACCGAACCTTAAGTGTGTAGACCCTACGGGTTCGGGAGACACGTAGACATGACCGAGACCACTCTCCGGTCAATAACCAACAGCAGGATCTGGATACCCATGTTGGTTCCCACGTGTTCCTCGATGATCTTCATCGGATGAACCACTGTGTCAAGGATTCACTCAATCCCGTATTTTATTCCCTTTGTCCATCGGTACGGTACTTGCCCGAGATTCGATCGTCGGTATTCCCGATACCTTGTTCAATCTCGTCATGGCAAGTCTCTTTACTCGATCCGTAATCTATCATCCCGTGACTAACTCCTTAGTCACCTTGAGCTCATTATGATGATGTCTTACCGAGTGGGCCCAGAGGTACCTCTCCGTCACACGGAGTGACAATATCCCAGTCTCGGTTCGTACCAACTCAACAGACACTTTCGGTGATACCCGATGCGTACCTTTATAGCCACCCAGTTACGTTGTGACGTTTGGCACACCCAAAGTATTCCTACGGCATCCGGGAGTTGTACAACCTCATGGTCTAAGGAATAAATACTTGACACCGAAAAGCTTATGCATTACGAACTATACGATCTCGTGCTATGCTCAGGATTGGGTCTTGTCCATCACATCATTCTTCTAATGATGTGACCCCGTTATCACTGACATCCTATGTCCATGGTCAGGAAACCGTGACCATCTGTTGATCAACGAACTGGTAACTAGAGGCTTACCAGGGACTCATTGTGGTCTATATATTCACACATGTATCGCTGTTTCCGTACAATACAATTCAAGCATGAATAACAGACGATTATCATGAACAAGGAAATATAATAATAATACTTTTATTATTGCCTCTAGGGCATATTTCCAACAGTCTCCCACTTGCACTAGAGTCAATAATCTATTTACATTGTGATGAATCGAACACCCATAGAGTTCTGGTGTTGATCATGTTTTGCCCGTGGAAGAGGTTTAGTCAACGGGTCTGCAACATTCAGATCCGTATGCACTTTACAAATATCTATATCTCCATCCTGAACATAATTCCGGATGGAGTTGAAACGGCGCTTGATGTGCTTGGTCTTCTTGTGAAACCTGGGCTCCTTGGTAATGGCAATAGCTCCAGTGTTGTCACATAAGAGAGTCATCAGGCTTGACGCGCTTGGAATGACTCCTAGGTCGGTGATGAACTCCTTCATCCAGACTCCTTCCTGCGCTGCTTCGGAAGCAGCTATGTACTCCGCTTCACATGTAGATGCCGCCACGACGCTTTGCTTGCAACTGCACCAGCTGACTGCCCCTCCGTTCAAAATATACACGTATCCGGTTTGAGACTTAGAGTCATCCAGATCTGTGTCGAAGCTAGCATCGACGTAACCCTTTACGACGAGCTCTTCGTCACCTCCATAAACTAGAAACATATCCTTAGTCCTTTTCAGGTACTTCAGGATGTTCTTGACCGCTGTCCAGTGTTCCACACCGGGATCACTTTGGTACCTCCCTACCAAACTTATGGCAAGGTTCACATCAGGTCTGGTACACAGCATGGCATACATGATAGAACCTATGGCCGAGGCATAGGGAATGACACTCATCTTTTCTCTATCTTCTGCCGTGGTCGGCGACTGAGCCTTGCTCAATCTCATACCTTGCAAAACTGGCAAGAATCCCTTCTTGGACTGATCCATATTGAACTTCTTCAATATCTTGTCAAGGTATGTACTTTGTGAAAGACCAATGAGGCGTCTTGATCTATCTCTATAGATTTTGATGCCTAATATGTAAGCAGCTTCTCCAAGGTCCTTCATTGAAAAACTTTTATTCAAGTAGGCCTTTACATTTTCCAAGAATACTGTATCATTTCCCATTAGCAATATGTCATCCACATATAATATGAGAAATGCCACAGAGCTCCCACTCACTTTCTTGTAGATACAGGCTTCTCCATAAGTCTGTATAAAGCCAAACGCTTTGATCACATCATTAAAGCGAATATTCCAACTCCGAGATGCTTGCACCAGCCCGTAAATCGAGCGCTGGAGCTTGCATACCTTGTTAGCGTTCTCTGGATCGACAAAACCTTCCGGCTGCATCATATACAACTCTTCCTTGAGGAAGCCATTAAGGAATGCTGTTTTGACGTCCATTTGCCATATCTCATAATCATAGAATGCGGCAATAGCTAACATGATTCTGACTGACTTCAGTATCGCTACGGGAGAGAAGGTCTAATCGTAGTCAATCCCTTGAACTTGTCGATAACCCTTAGCGACAAGTCGAGCCTTATAGATGGTCACATTACCATCCACGTCTGTCTTCTTCTTAAATATCCATTTGTTTTCTATGGCGTGCCTATCATCAGGCAAGTCCACCAAAGTCCATACTTTGTTTTCATACATGGATTCTATCTCGGATTTCATGGCTCCAAGCCATTTATTGGAATCCGGGCCCGCCATCGCTTCTTCATAGTTCGAAGGTTCACTGTTGTCTAACAACATGATTTCCAGGACAGGGTTGCCGTACCACTCTGGTGCGGAACGTGCCCTCGTGGACCTTCGAAGTTCAGTAGTAACTTGATCTGTTTCTTCATGATCATTATCATCAACTTTCTCCCTTGTCGGTGTAGGCACCTCAGGAACAATTTCCTGCGCTGCGCTACTTTCAGGAGGGGTGACTGTCACCTCATCAAGTTCTACTTTCCTCCCACTCACTTCTTTCGAGAGAAACTCTTTCTCCAGAAAGCATCCATTCTTGGCAACAAAGACTTTGCCTTCGGATCTGTGGTAGAAGGTGTACCCAATCGTTTCCTTTGGGTATCCTATGAAGACGCATTTTTCCGATTTGGGTTCGAGCTTTTCAGGTTGAAGTTTCTTGACATAAGCATCGCAACCCCAAACTTTTAGAAACGACAGCTTCGGTTTCTTGCCAAACCAAAGTTCATACGGAGTCGTCTCAACGGATTTCGACGGAGCCCTATTTAAAGTGAATGCGGCAGTCTCTAAAGCACAACCCCAAAAAGATAGCGGTAAATCGGTGAGGGACATCATAGATCGCACCATGTCCAACAGAGTACGATTTCGACGTTCGGACACACCGTTACGTTGAGGTGTTCCGGGCAGTGTCAATTGTGAAACAATTCCACAGTTCCTAAGGTGTGTGCCAAATTCATGATTTAAATATTCACCCCCACGATCTGATCGTAAGAACTTTATTTTTCTGTCACATTGATTCTCAACCTCATTCTGAAATTCCTTGAACCTTTCAAAGGTCTCAGACTTGTGTTTCATCAAATAGATATACCCGTACCTACTCAAGTCATCTGTGAGGGTGAGAACATAACGATAGCCTCCGCGAGCCTCAACACTCATTGGACCGCACACATCGGTATGTATGCTTTCCAACAAGTTGGTTGCTCGCTCCATTGTTCCGGAGAACGGAGTCTTGGTCATCTTTCCCAATAGGCATGGTTCGCACGTGTCAAATGATTCATAATCAAGAGACTCTAGAAGTCCATCTGAATGGAGCTTCTTCATACGTTTGACACCAATATGACCAAGGCGGCAATGCCACAAGTATGTGGGACTATCATTATCAACTTTACATCTTTTGGCATCTACACTATGAATATGTGTATCATCAGGTTCGAGATTCATCAAAAATAAACCATTGACCAGCGGGGCATGACCATAAAACATATCTCTCAAATAAATAGAACAACCATTATTCTCTGATTTGAAAGAGTAGCCATCTCGCATAAGACGAGATCCAGATACAATGTTCATGCTCAAAGCTGGTACTAAATAACAATTATTAAGGTTTAAAACTAACCCCGAGGGTAGATGTAGAGGCAGCGTGCCGACGGCGATCACATCGACCTTGGAACCATTCCCGACGCGCATCGTCACCTCATCCTTCGCCAGTCTCCGTTTATTCCGCAGCTCCTGTTTTGAGTTACAAATGTGAGCAACCGCACCGGTATCAAATACCCAGGAGCCACTACGAGTGCTAGTAAGGTACACATCAATAACATGTATATCACATATACCTTTAACGTTGCCGGCCTTCTTGTCTGCTAAGTATTTGGGGCAGTTCCGCTTCCAGTGACCCGTTCCCTTGCAATAAAAGCACTCTGTCTCAGGCTTGGGTCCATGCTTTGGCTTCTTCCCGGCAACAGGCTTACCGGGCGCGGCAACTCCCTTGCCGTCCTTCTTGAAGTTCTTCTTACCCTTGCCTTTCTTGAACTTAGTGGTTTTATTGACCATCAACACTTGATGTTCTTTCTTGATGTTCACCTCCGCTGATTTCAGCATCGAATACACCTCGAGAATGGACTTCTCCATCCCCTGCATATTGAAGTTTAACACGAAGCTCTTGAAGCTTGGTGGGAGCGACTGGAGGATTCTGTCAACGACCGCTTCATCTGGGAGATTCATTCCCAGCTGAGACAAGCGGTTGTGCAATCCAGAAATCTTGAGGATGTGCTCACTGACAGAACTGTTTTCCTCCATCTTACAGCTGTAGAATGCGTCGGAGACGTCATATCTCTCGACTCGGGCATGAGCTTGGTTAACCATTTTTTGCTCTTCGAACATCTCATATGCTCCGTGGTTCTCAAAACGTTTTTGGAGCCCCGACTCTAAGCTGTAAAGCATGCCGCACTGAACCAGGGAGTAATCATCACTACGCGACTGCCAGACGTTCAAAACGTCTTGGGTCGCATCGGGACCGGGTGCATCACCTAGCGGTGCTTCAAGGACATATGATCTCTTGACAGCTATGAGGATAATCCTCAGGTTACGGACCCAATCCGTATAGTTGCTACCATCGTCTTTCAGCTTGGTTTTCTCTAAGAACGCGTTGAAGTTGAGGGAAACTTGAGCGTGGGCCATTTGATCTACAAGAGATATTGTAAAGAATTTAGACTAAGTTCATGATAATTAAGTTCATCTTAATCAAATTTTAATGAACTCCCACTCAGAATGATATCTCTCTAGTCATCTAAGTGATACACGATCCGAATCGACTAGCCCGTGTCCGATCATCACGTGAGACGGACTAGTCATCAACGGTGAACATCTCATGTTGATCGTATCTTCCATACGACTCGTGTTCGACCTTTCGGTCTTCCGTGTTCCGAGGCCATGTCTGTACATGCTAGGCTCGTCAAGTGAACCCTAAGTGTATTGCGTGTGTAAATCTGGCTTACACCCGTTGTATGCGAACGTTGGAACTTATCACACCCGATCATCACGTGGTGCTTCGGAACAACGAACTTTAGCAACGGTGCACAGTTAGGGGAACACAATTCTTGAATTTTTTTAGTGAGAGATCATCTTATTTACTACCGTCGTTCTAAGTAAACAAGAGGCATAAACATGATAAACATCACATGCAATCAATTAAAGTGACATGATATGGCCAATATCATCTTGCTCCTTGGATCTCCATCTTCGGGGCACCATGATCATCTTGTCACCGGCTCGACGCCATGATCTTCATCATCATGATCTCCATCATCGTGTCTTGAAGAAGTCGTCACGCCAACTATTACTTCTACTACTATGGCTAACGTTTAGCAATAAAGTAAAGTAATTACATAGCGTTTATTCAGTGACACGCAGGTCATACAATAATTAAGACAACTCCTATGGCTCCTGCCGGTTGTCAAGTTCATCGACATGCAAGTCGTGATTCCCTATTACAAGAACATGACCAATCTCATACATCACATATATCATTCATCACATCTTCTTTTGGCCATACCACGTCACAAAGCACATGCTGCAAAAACAAGTTAGACGTCCTCTAATTGTTGTTGCAAGTTTTTACGTGGCTTCTATAGGTTTTCTAGCAAGAACGTTTCTTACCTAAGCCAAAACCACAATGTGATTTGTCAATTTCTATTTACCCTTCATAAGGACCCTGTTCATCGAATCCGATCCGACTAAAGTAGGAGAGATAGACACCCGCCAGCCACCTTATGCATCTAGTGCATGTCTGTCGGTGGAACCAGTCTCACGTAAGCGTACGTGTAAAGTCGGTCCGGGCCGCTTCATCCCACAATACCGCCGAATCAAGATTGACTAGTAACGGCAAGAAAGTTGAACAAACTCAAACGCCCACAACTGCTTTGTGTTCTACTCGTGCAAGATGCTACGCATAAGACCTGACTTTGATACCATTGTTGGGGAACGTAGCAGAATTCAAAAAATTTCTACGCTTTCACTAAGATCCAACTAAGGAGACATCTAGCAATGAGCAAATAAGAGTGCATCTACATACCTTTATGTAGATCACGAGC
The DNA here is from genome assembly GCA_902687465.1 of Secale cereale. Taxonomy (NCBI): domain Eukaryota; kingdom Viridiplantae; phylum Streptophyta; class Magnoliopsida; order Poales; family Poaceae; genus Secale; species Secale cereale. The sequence continues at coordinate 666,004,101 of LR738709.1, read as the reverse complement.
GGAAGCTTTCGAAGAAGCATGGATGAAGTAGTCGTACTCTTCGCGTTCTTCGTCACCGATGATCTAGCGCCGAACGGACGGCACCTCCGCCTTCAACACGCGTCCGGTGCAGCAACGTCACCTCCTTCTTGATCCAGCAAGGGGGGAGGAGAGGTCGTCGGAGATCCAGCAGCACGACGGCGTGGTGGTGGATGCAGTGGAGAATCCTGCAGGGCTTCGCCGGTGCCCTGTGTAAGGAGATGGAGGTGTGACGGGAGGGGGAGAGGCGCCAGGGGCAAGGGTGTAGCTGCCCTCTCCCCCCACATATATATAGGGGCTAGGGGGGGTGCGCCGGCCCTGCAGATCCCATTTGCAGGGTGGGGCGGCGGCCAGGGGGGGATTCTTGCCCCCCAAGGCAAGGTGGCGCCCCCTTCCCCCTAGGGTTTCAACCCTAGGCGCATGGGGAGGAGGGCCCATGTGGTGCGCCAGCCCACCAGGGCTGGCCACTTCCCCCTTGCGGCCTAGGGGCCCCACCGGGATGGGTGGCCCCACCCGGTGGACCCCCGGGACCCCTCCGGTGGTCCCGGGACACTCCCGGTGACCCTCGGAGATCACCCGATGGCCGAAACTGGACTTCCTATATATCATTCTTTACCTCCGGACCATTCCGGAACTCCTCGTGACGTCCGGGATCTCATCCGGGACTCCGAACAACTTTTGGGTTTCCACGTGCATGTATCTCTACGACCCTAGCGTTACCGAACCTTAAGTGTGTAGACCCTACGGGTTCGGGAGACACGTAGACATGACCGAGACCACTCTCCGGTCAATAACCAACAGCGGGATCTGGATACCCATGTTGGTTCCCACGTGTTCCTCGATGATCTTCATTGGATGAACCACTGTGTCAAGGATTCACTCAATCCCGTATGTTATTCCCTTTGTCCATCGGTACGGTACTTGCCCGAGATTCGATCGTCGGTATTCCCGATACCTTGTTCAATCTCGTCATGGCAAGTCTCTTTACTCGATCCGTAATCTATCATCCCGTGACTAACTCCTTAGTCACCTTGAGCTCATTATGATGATGTCTTACCGAGTGGGCCCAGAGGTACCTCTCCGTCACACGGAGTGACAATATCCTAGTCTCGGTTCGTACCAACTCAACAGACACTTTCGGTGATACCCGATGCGTACCTTTATAGCCACCCAGTTACGTTGTGACGTTTGGCACAGCCAAAGTATTCCTACGGCATCCGGGAGTTGTACAACCTCATGGTCTAAGGAATAAATACTTGACACCGAAAAGCTTATGCATTACGAACTATACGATCTCGTGCTATGCTCAGGATTCGGTCTTGTCCATCACATCATTCTCCTAATGATGTGATCCCGTTATCACTGACATCCTATGTCCATGGTCAGGAAACCGTGACCATCTGTTGATCAACGAACTGGTAACTAGAGGCTTACCAGGGACTCATTGTGGTCTATATATTCACACATGTATCACTGTTTCCGTACAATACAATTCAAGCATGAATAACAGACGATTATCATGAACAAGGAAATATAATAATGATACTTTTATTATTGCATCTAGGGCATATTTCCAACAGCGACGTGCGCCTCCGCCTCGGAACCTTCGACATCGCTCCGGAGGGCGCCCGCGCGTACGACGCTGCGGCGTGGCGCCTCCGGCGTTCTCGTTGGGACATGAACTTCACGGACGTGCCGACTCTGGAGCGGGCACAGGAGCTGGCGCCTCCCCCGCGGCTTAGAACCGATGAAGATCGTTGGAAGAACCGTAGGCGGGCGCACCGTCTCCACTTGGCCGAGATGGATGAGGAAACCATGGCGATGTGGCGCCAAAACTTCCCGCAAGACTTCATCGACGAGCACCGGTTCTTGGCCGAGAGGAGGGTGGAGAGGAAGAAGAGGAGGAAGGAGCGAGCGGCTTATCGTGAGGACAAGCGAGCGCGGAGGGCAGTCGCTAAGTCCAACGTCGAGCAAGGAGATGCGTCCTCCTAGGACTTCACTGACGAGCGGTTCCTTGACGCCTACGCTGAGACGTCGGAGGAGGACATCACCGAGGAAGAGTCCGAGTCGGAGAATGACTAGTAGTAGGTCGTAGGAGAAGACTATGTGAACTATCTATCTATCGTATGAAATATCTATCTATCTATATATGTGAACTATCTATTAACTATCTACGAGAACGTTGAGCCTGGGCCGTTTTGCGCCGGAAATGGGCTAAAAGCACCGAAAATGGGCCGATATCGACGCCTGGGGGCGACCTGGGGGGCGGCGACTGGAAACGAACTGGCACCCAAGCCGAAACTAGCGCCGGCTCGCCCCAGGCGGCCGTTTTCGGCGCGTCCTGGGGGGCCGAACGGCTGGAGATGCCCTAAGCTTTCGTCACAGCGGAGCAAACTTATTTAAAACCAGAAACTTGTAGACGCATCTGCTGAGAAATCATAGATGTGGTGTTTTGACGTAGCGGGGAGCAAGATTGTTATTCTATTTACTCTTTTCATTCGATGAATAAGGTGTGTACACATAACCGTAAACTCTAAATATTTAGAATCAATGTACTCCCTCCGTTCCTAAATGTAAGTCCTTTTAGACATTCCAAATGGAATACAACATACGGATGCATGTAGACATATTTTAGAGTGTAGATTCACTCATTTTGCTCCGTATGTAGTCATTTGATGGAATCTCTAGAAAGACTTATATTTGGAAACGGAGGGAGTATTTTTTTTAAAGTACACAAATTGGGTAATATAGCTTTATAGAAGAAGAGAATTGTAATTACAAGACGGCTACTACTCGCTGCGAACAACGAGTATAGCACAACTTCACACCCGTCCAAGGGACAACCACCCACGCCAACACAACAACAACAACACAGAAGAGCCAGTACAAAACCGAAGACATCGCCGCGTGTTGATCGACGTCGGTCACCTTCGAAGAACATCTGCCCCCAAGAGCTTCTCTTACTGACGCATCATCCCCCCTTGATGCCTAAAGGAGATGGCAGGACTTGATCCGACTCGAGGAAGGCACCGTTCGGATTCACCAGTGACGACCGTACATAGCACCAGAGAAGAACGATTAGGGCAGCGGCGAACACCGGAGGAGCGCAACATTGGAATTCCATGTCTCCTGGCACGATGCTCCCAACAGAGTAACGACATTAAAACCGCTACCATTGTACCAATCCAGAATCGAATCGAGGCTTTCGCTCGGAGACAACTGCCAACACCAAGCAAGCGAGAGTGGCGACACACTCGACGACGCCTCCAGGGAGGAGAACGACACCCACAGGTGCCATCGCCGCCGGCCCGGTCAAAACCGAACATGATTTTCATCCGTAATGGCGCACATCTCCACTTCCCCAAGGTTTCGATAACACTGTCCAAGGTGCCTCACACCGCCGTCACCGCGGCAATCTGCCGTTGAAGCTGTGTAGCAATGGACCTCCCCCAGCTGCACTGCCGAGAGAACGCCACCCAGACCACCACCAACAACACAGACGAGGAGTAACTGCGACCAGCCATGCCATGCAAGGGCCAGATCCGCCGCGTTGGCCTTCACCCACACCAGGGGACTGCCACCAAATCCGATCTGACCTGCACCTCCGAGCACACCCCCGCACCAGCTCTCCCGAGGCAGCATCGAACGCCCCTCACACGAAGGCAGCCAACCGCCCGCTGCCCGCTAGGGTCCATCCCGGCAGGGTCTCCATGGAGCCGCCGCCTCCATGGCTGAGCACTCGCCGCCGCCACGAGCAGTGCCGGCGCACCACCCTCGACCTCCACCCTGGAGCGCACCTCGCCAGGCCAAGATTCACCGCCTGACGCGTCGCGCTCCCCGCCGTGCTCCAGCGACCGACCCTGCAACTCGCGCCGCCGGCCACCCCACCACCATGGCTGCCCTGGGGACGTCCCTCTCCGTGCGAAGCGGGGCCGTCGATGGGGCTCAGCCAGCGCCCACCGCCTTCGTTGACCGGGTGCGGCCACCACCGGCGGCGCCGGCGGCCGGGGAAGTGGATCTGAGGGAGGCCTGGACCTAGGGTTTGGGGGGCCTCCGGAGCCGCACGCGCGTGCGACCCAGGAGGGGTTTCCTCGTTGACCCGGGAGGCGAGTCTGAATATTTGGACTCTAGATTGCGATATGTATCTTTTTATTTCGCAAAAAGAAAAAAAACCAATGTACCTTTTTGGGGGATTAAAACCAAGGTACTTAAAATATTTGGAAACAAAAGGAGTAACTTTCAATGCTAGCAACAAAGAAATGCACAAGGGCAATGGAGTAAAAAGGGTAAAGTAAAAAAACACACACACATGATGAATTGACGATCCGCATACATAAGTAACTCATGTGTTACTGTCTACCCGGGCTGGCAGCTAAACATACGCCCCATCAGTCCATCACATACACTAGTATATTTTTTACTTTGGCACCAAGAGAATGAGAACCATGTCGCTCAATGCCTAAAGAAGAAATCACTTTTAAATGCTCGGGAAGACGCACCCAAAAATGTGTATGTAGTAGGCGACGTGCCCCGTCCCTGTTTGGAACAAATCAACAAAAGGCTGGCTGTTATTTTTTAAATATAAATAAAATCAAAAGGCTGGCTGCTGGTGTACATTGGTGCGCGCTGAGCCAGGGAGACGACTCTTCGCTCTCGCCGCCGACCCGTCCGTGGTGCAAGCGACGGTGACAGATCGGAGACAGCTCCCCCCGAGCCGCGGGGCGTCCACGGACGGATATTTTTTGCTCTCCGGTCAACGTCGAAAACGTCAATATCTCTTTGTGCTGACAACAGTGACAAGTACTTGTGTGACGGCAAGCTTCGCTGCGCAGAGTACACTGTGCTTTCGATCGTTGGTGTTTAGCGTCGTGCATGACGCGTGTGTGGCCTGCGGCTGCGTTGCACGTTGTGACTTCTATGGTGTATAAACGTGACACTTCTCGGTTCTTTTGCCGTGCCAATCGTTTATAAGAAAAAATGACAATGATTCAAATCAATTAACAAAACACCAAACAAAAACTGTAATGACAGCTGGAGCAAATATCATGGAACATGACATGCCATGACTGGCCACCCTAATTACCAACACATGCTTCACACAAATGTTATCGTTATCATACCTCCTCTAGACAATGTCTACGGCTTCTCCACGACTGCCCATTAACGAAGATCTTACCGTAACCACTGCGCAAAGTCCATGTTGCCTGTGCCAAATAGCCAGACACACACGCCAGCGACCAGACATCTTCGTTTTCGTAGGCGAGCAACAATGAAAAAAAAAAGGCATGATGCATACCAAATTAGATCATGTGAAACCCAATGAGCAGACAAGCTAACTAAAAGAACCTTGATGTAACCGAACCACCACTCGACGTCGTCGACTTGGTTGGACACATGTCAACCACAATGTCATATACGCCCAGCCCCCAGAGAAGTGCAAACAAGATAAAAAGAGCCTTCTCTCGTGGCTGGACGCATTAGGTCGATGTCATCACCTAACTCAGCCCCGTGGAAGCGACATTAGGCCGATGTCATCACCTAACCCTGACGGATAGGCTTTTACGCGAAGCACATGGTTTGAGGCAGGAGAGGTAAGAAACTCCAAATGCCACACTACCGAATGGACGTTGTGACAGAGCTAAACTAATTTACCCAAGAGCAACCTTCCTCGAATGACACATTGAACTCATGGATGAGCCTCAAGACAACAACGCAAAACAAGTGACCGACCCGAGAGTAGTCATGTTCCTTCTGGTGTAAAGCGGTGACAAAACAGGCGCAATCCGATCGCACCACCGCCGGTGGGATTAGATGTGGGAATGATACATTTTATAAATTTTCATGGGCAAAAGGTTTGATGGTACAGTTTTCCTTCGTAACTTTCAACTTACATGTTGTATTACACTTAACGGCAAATGTGAAGCACTAAAAACCAAGCTACATAAAAATTGAGAAACAAAAAGAGCGGCTTTCAGTCGTTAGCAAAAACAAAAAAGTACAATGATAAGTAAAATTGCTAAACATGTTAGGATAAAAACACAAGATGAGTTGAACAACTCAAGGTAAACAAGTTAAATTTCTTCTTGCGGTTAGTAAACAAGTTAAAATTGCATGCATAATAGTTTAACTCATAAATCTATCCCGGCCGCCAAGCATATACGAATATATATAAAAGTCCTATCGAACATTTCTTTTAGTGAAGCACCAAAAGAATGAGAATCATGTTGCGACAGGAAATTGCTTTCAAGTGCACGGAACGTTGCCATCATGGTGTCTCATCCTAGAAATGAATCCAACGATTCCAGTTTGGAAAAAAAGGCTGCTGGCGCGCACAATGCGTCGGAGTGGAGACTGACTCGCTCTCGCTGACGAGACGCCGGGGTGAAAGTGACGGTGACAGACCGGAGACAGCTCGCCCAGAACGCGGGGCGTCCACGACACACCTGACTAGTTTTGTTTACCCTGTGGTCAACGTCAAAAATGTCAAAACCTCTTTGCGTTGAAGTAACAGCCGGCATGGTAGTACTCCAACGAGGCACCCCCTCCGTTCCATAATATAAGAACATCTTCAATAGAAGGTTCAAATGGAGTGCGGCTATTCTGCTCCCGAGCTCATCTGCACCCGCGTTCACGAAAAAAATCAAAAAAAATACTAAAAAGATTCAAACAATTCCAAAAAAAAATTATGTGGTAGATAATTTGATGCGTGAGGTTCGCTCCAAATTTCAACCCATTTGGACATCTGAGCAATCCTGGGCAAAAAAGACAAAATCGGGGTCTGTAAAACAGTGTACTGTTCAGGAACTGTTTTTGACCCGATTTGTCTTTTTTTTCCCAGGATTGCTCAGATGTCCAAATGGGTTGAAATTTGGAGCGAACCTCACGCATCAAATGATCTACCACATAAATTTTTTTTGAATTTTTTGAATCTTTTTAGTATTTTTTTTGAATTTTTTTCTGAGCGGGTGCAGATGAGCCCGTGCTCAGATGTGGATTACCCGTTCAAATGTAAGTACCTAATTTTTGGATCGTCTGAGCAAAAAACGCTACTCCAACAGACGGTTCATATGCAAAAAAAATTGTACCGCGGCCTCCTCGTGATGTAAAATACAACACCTCGCGGTGCAAATTTACATCACGAGGTGCATCTGGTATTGAACCAGCCGCCGCCCACGAACGCCCAACCGCCACTTCCTTTTCTTTCCTGCCCGCCCGAAGACCAGCCGGCCGGAATCCGCCGCCGCGACCGCCCAAAACCTCGCCGTCGGCGCCGCCACCGCCCCACATCCCTGCTGTCGCCCCCGTCGCCTCCCTCACCGGTCGCCGGCTCGCAGCCGCTCGGACGTCGCCGAATCGGGAGGTAGCCGGCGCAGGATTCGGCACCTCCGGCGGTCCGGCTGCCGTGGTAGGCCTCCGCCGGGTCTTAGGCTGCCGCCGACCTCCTCCCCGTCGGCCGTGACCTGTCCACGGCCGTTGCGCCGGCCGCACGACAGCCGCACCACGCCCTCCGTCCGGCTGCCGAACTATTCTTCGCCGCCCGCCGAGCTCCTCTTGGCCGGCCTCCAAACTCATTTCTTATCACCGCCGCTGTCCGGAGCCGTCCGCCTGGCTGTCGTCCGCAGCCGTCAGCAGCAGCCAATCCAACCTGCGGTCATCTTCTTCCACCGCGCGCACAAGGTGTTCGACGGAATTTCCCAAGGTAAAAAATGACAAAACTTGATGATTTAACTTGGGATTGGATAGTATGTTTGACGGTGGTTGTGTGCATTGTAGATGAGCTCGGTTGACTCCTCTTTCGTGGATGATTCATCGTCAGACGAGGAATTTGATTTGCATGAAGAAGAGGAGATTGCTATGCTAGTGGCCATGCACAAGAGGAAGAAACCGAAGCACGGTGGTTCCGTTTATGGTCGTGCGTTCATTCGGAGAGAACGGATTTATGCGCACAAACGGTTGGTGCGTAACTACGTTGCATCATCACCTGTTTTTCCGGAGAATTACTTTCGACGCCGTTTCAGAATGTCGAAAGACTTGTTCTTCCACATTTGCAATTCCGTGAAGCAGCATAATCCAGTCTTCGAGCAGAGAAGGAACTGTGCCGGGTTGCTTGGCCATAGCATTGTGCTACCTCTTGAGCTTGCGTTGTATTCCCTCGAAGAGGAAATGGAGATGCAGCACAGTAGCGTAAGTATTTCCCTCAGTTTTTGAGAACCAAGATATCAATCCAGTAGGAGACCACGCGCCAGTCCCTCGCACCTGCACAAACTAATAAGAACTTCGCAGCCAACGCGATAAGGGGTTATCAAACCCTTTACGGTCACTTACGATAGTGAGATCTGATAGAGATGATAATTATATTTTTGGTATTTTTGATATAGAAACAGAAAGTAAAGAAAGCAAATAAACAACGACAACATAAATTGACGGGAAAGTAATATAATAAAGATAGACCCGGGGGCCATAGTTTTCTCTAGTGGCTTCTCTCATGATAGCGATATTCTATGGCGGGTAAACAAATTACTGTCGAGCAATTGATAGAAAAGCGAATAATTATGAGATTGTCTAGGCATGATCATTGTGTATAGGCATCACGTCCGAGACAAGTAGACCGAAACGATTCTGCATCTACTACTATTACTCCACACATCGACCGCTATCCAGCATGCATCTAGTGTATTGAGTTCATACGAACAGAGTAACGCCTTAAGCAAGATGACATGATGTAGAGGGATAAACTCAAGCAATATGATGACAACCCCATCTTTTTATCCTCGATGGAAACAACACAATCGTGCCTTGCTGCCCCTACTGTCACTGGGAAAGGACACCGCAAGATTGAACCCAAAGCCAAGCACTTCTCCCATTGCAAGAACTATAGATCTAGTAGGCCAAACCAAACTAATAATTCGAAGAGACTTGCAAGGATATTATGAGCACACATAAAAAGTTCAGAGAAGAACCAAATATCTTTCATAGATAACCTTGATCATAAACTCACAATTCATCGGATCTCGACAAACACACCGCAAAAGGAGATTACATCGAATAGATCTCCTCGAAGATCGAGGAGAACTTTGTATTGAGATCCAGAGAGAGAGAAGAAGCCATCTAGATACTAGCTATGGACCCGAAGGTCTGAGGTAAACTACTCACAACTCATGGTGAGGACGATGGTGATGATGATGAAGGCCTCCGTGATGGATCCCCCTCCCGGAACAGGCTCCAAGATGGGATCTCCACGGGAACAGCAGCTACGGCGGTGGAATTAGGGTTTTCTCTCTGCGTATGGAGTTTCTGGGGTACGTAGGTATATATAGCAAGAAGAGGGGCACCAGGGGCCACAGGGGCTGCCCTCGAGGCAGGGGGTCGCGCCCTGGGAAGGGGGGCGCCCCCCCACCCTCTAGGGTGGCCCTTCTGTCTCCTGGCTTGGCCCCGAAGTCTATCGTGCGTGATTTCCTCCAAAAATATCTCTCGCGAAGGTTTCATTCCGTTTGGACTCCGTTTGATATTCCTTTTCTACAAAACCATGAAACAGGCAAAAAATAGCAATCTGGACTGGGCCTTTGGGTTAGTAGGTTAGTCCCAAAAATGATATAAAAGTGAATGATAAAGCCCATTAAACATCCAAGACTTCATAAATAATAGCATGGAACAATAAAAAATTATAGATACCTTGGAGACGTATCAAGCATCCCCAAGCTTAATTCCTGCTCGTCCTCGAGTAGGAAAATGATAAAGAAAGAATTTTTGATGTGGAATGCTAACCAATATAGTTTTTCAATGTAATTCTCTTAATTGTGGCATGAATGTTCAGATCTGAAAGATTCTAGACAAAAGTCTATATTGACATAAGAAATAACAATACTTCAAGCAATACTAACAAAGCAATTATGTCTTCTCAAAATACTATGGCTAAAGAAAGTTATCCCTACAAAATCATATAGTGTTGGCTATGCTCCCTTATTATCACACTAAATATTCATATCATGTACAACCCCGATTTCAGCCAAGCATTTGTTTTCATGCTCTATCTTTTCAAACCTTTCAACTTTCACGCAATACATGAGCGTGAGCCATGAATATAGCACTATGGGTGGAATAGAGGTGGTTGTGGAGAAGACAAAAAGAGGGAGATAGTCTCACATTGACTAGGCGTATCAACGGGCTATGGAGATGCCCATCAATAGATATCAATGTGAGTGAGTAGGGATTGACATGCAACGGATGCACTAGAGCTAAATATGAATGAAAGCTCAACAAAGAAAGTAGTGGGTGTGCATCCAACTTGCTTGCTCGCGAAGACCTAGGGCATTTGAGGAAGCCCATCGTTGGAATATACAAGCCAAGTTCTATAACGAAAATTCCCACTAGTATATGAAAGTGACTAAGCATGAGACTCTCTACAATGAAGAACATGGTGCTACTTTGAAGCACAAGTATGGAAAAAGATAGTAGCAATTGTCCCTTTTTCTTTCTTTTTTCTCTTTTTTTGGGATTTTTTTCTTTGGCCCCTTTTTTTGCGGAGGGGCTTTATAGATTCAGCCTTTTCTCCCATGGGACAATGCTCTAATAATGATGATCATCACACTTTCATTACACAATACTACAACTCGATACTACAACAACAAAGTATGACTCTATATGAATGCCTCCGGCGGTGTACCGGTATGTGCAATGAAACAAGAGTGACATGTATGATAAATTATGCAAGGTGGCCTCGCCACAAATACGATGTCAACTACATGATCATGCATGGAAATATGACAATATGATGCGTGTCATATAACGGAACGATGGAAAGTTGCATGGCAATATATCTCGGAATGGCTATGGAAATGCCATGATAGGTAGGTATGGTGGCTGTTTTGAGGAACAATATGGTGGCTGTTTTGAGGAAGGATATATAGTGGGTTTATGGCACCGACAAAAGTTGCGCGGTACAAGAGAGGCTAGCAATGGTGGAAGGGTGAGAGTGCGTATAATCCATGGACTCAACATTAGTCATAAGAACTCATATACTTATTGCAAAAATCTACGAGTCATCAAAACAAAGCAATCAACGCAAGCCCCTAGGGTGGAGGTTGGTAGGAGTTAACCATCGCGCGCCCCCGACCTCCACACAAAGGTTGACACTCTACAAATACCTCATGCTTTAACTTAGTCACATAACGGTTCACCATACATGCATGTTACGGGAATCACTAACCTTAACACAAGTATTTCTTAATTTCATAATCACTCCACTAGCATGACTCTAATATGACAATCCTCATGTCTCAAAACCATTATCAAGCATCCAACATCTCTTTCTATTCAATGCACTTGGTGTGAAAACTTTACTACATTGACATTGGATGTTTATCATGTGAAGACTAGTTTCTTTAGCCTAAACACTTTACCATGATGTTTTAATAGACTCTCAAATAGATCTAAGTGAAGCATGAGAGTTCAACAATTTCTACAAAATATTACCACCACCATGCTCTAAAAGATATAAGTGAAGCACTAGAGCAAAAACTATTCAACTCAAAAGATATAAGTGAAGCACATAGAGTGTTCTAACTATTTCTTGGCCATATTTAACTCTCTCAAATAGGTGTGTCCAGCAAGAATGATTGTGGCAAACTAACAAGCAAAGACTCTAATTATACAGGACGATCCAAGCAAAACACATAGCATGTTGCGAATAAAAATATAGCTCCAAATATAGTTACCGATGGATGAAGACGAAAGAGGGGATGCCTTCCCGGGGCATCCCCAAGCTTAGGCTTTTGGATTATCTTGAATTTACTTGGGGCGCCATGGGCATCCCCAAGCTTAGGCCTTTGCTACTCCTTGTTCCATAGTCCATCAAAGCAATACTCAAAACTTGAAAACTTCACAAAACAAAACTTAGACAAAAATTCTCATGAGCACCGTTAGTAAGAGAAAGCAAACCACCACTCAAAGGTACAGCAAGGAATTCATTATTTGTTTATATTGGTGTTAAACCTACTGTACTCCAAGTTCTGTATGGTTCATATCCTCCAATACTACTCATAGATGCATCAGAATAAGCAAACAACACACGAAAAACAGAATCTGTCAAAAACAGAACAATCAGTAGGAATCTACTGGGTTCGCCTACTTCTGGAACTCCGAAAAAATTCAAACTAAATTGTTAAATTTGTGCAATTTGTCTACCAATCAGAAGAAAAAAAGAATCAACTAAAAAGGACGCTCCAGTAAAATCAGAAGACTACTTTAACGAGCGCTAACGATTCTGTTTTTCACAGCAAGATCAAATAAACTTCACACAAGTCTTACCAAAGGTTCTACTTGGCACAAACACTAAACAAAACATGAAAACACATCTAATCACAGGCTAGATGCAATATTTATTCCCTAACGGAAATAAAAGCAAAAAACATAAAATTGGGTTGCCTCCCAACAAGCGCTATCGTTTTATGCCCCTAGCTAGGCACTCTACAAGATAAATCTAGGTATTGCCATCCTTGGAAGGCAATCCATAAGTGGCTCTCATGATAGATCCACATGGTAATTTGATTTTATTTCTAGGAAAGTGTTCCATGCCTTTCCTTAACGGAAATTGGAATCTAATATTTCCTTCCTTCATATCAATGATTACACCAATCGTTCTAAGGAAAGGTCTACCAAGAATAATAGGACATGAAGGATTGCAATCTATATCAAGAACAATGAAATATACAGGCACATAATTCCTATTGGCAACAATAAGAACATCATTAATTCTTCCCATTGGTTTCTTAATAGCGGAATCCGCAAGATGCAAATTTAAGGAACAATCATCAAGCTCATGGAACCCTAGCAAATCACACAAAGTTTTTGGGATAGTGGAGACACTAGCACCCAAATCACCCAAATCACACAAAACATAGCATTCATGATCTTTTATTTTTATTTTGATAGTAGGTTCCCATTCATCATAAAGCTTTCTAGGTATAGAAACTTCCAACTCAAGTTTTTCTTCGTAGGATTGCATCAAAGCATCAACTATATGTTTAGTGAAAGCTTTATTTTGACTATAAGCATGCGGAGAATTTAGCACGGATTGCAACAAAGAAATACAATCAACCAAAGAGAAATTGTCATAATTGAATCCCTTGAAATCCAAAGTAGTGGGTTCATCACTATGCAAAGTTTTAATATCTTCAATCCCACTTTTTAGTAATTTTAGCATCAAGATCTAAAAACTCCGAATCATTGGGACACCTTAAAGCAGAATCATCTCCAACCCTATTCTCATCAAGATTGATACTAGAAAACAAGGATCTAATAGGAGACACATCAATAACTTTCAGATCTTCATCTTTATTTTCACGATAACTAGAAGAACACGATTTAATATAATCTTCTCTTTTAGCACGCATTCTAGCGGTTCTTTCTTTGCATTCATCAATGGAAATTCTCATGGCTTTGAGAGACTCATTGATATCATGCTTAGGTGGGATAGATCTAAGTTTCAAAGAATCAACATCAAGAGTAATTCTATCCACACTTCTAGCCAATTCATCAACTTTAAGCAATTTCTCTTCAAGCATAGCATTGAAATTCTTTTGCGAGATCATAAACTCCTTAACACTAGTTTCAAATTCAGAAGGCATCTTTCCATAAGAGTTGTTGTAGGAATTACCAAAATTATTAGAGGAATTACTAGAAAAAGGCCTAGGATTAAAATTACCTCTATAAGCATTGTTACCAAAATTATTCCTACCAACAAAATTCACATCCAAAGATTCATTGTTATTCTCAATCAAAGTGGACAAAGGCATATCATTAGGGTCAGAAGAAGCACTCTTAGCAGCAAACAATTTCATAAGTTCATCCATCTTTCCACTCAAAACACTAATTTCTTCGATAGCATGCACTTTTTTACTAGTAGATCTTTCGGTGTGCCATTGAGAATAATTAACCATAATGTTATCTAGGAGTTTGGTAGCTTTTCCTAAGGTAGTTTCCATGAAAGTGCCTCCGGCGGCCGAATCTAAAAGATTTCTATAAGCAAAATTCAAGCCAGCATAAAAGTTCTGAATAATCATCCATAGATTCAAACCATGTGTAGGGCAATTACGTATCATTAATTTCATTCTCTCCCAAGCTTGTGCAACATGCTCATGATCTAGTTGCTTAAAATTCATAATATCGTTTCTAAGAGAGATGATCTTAGCAGGAGGGAAATACTTAGAGATAAAAGCATATTTGCACTTATTTCACGAATCAATACTATTTCTAGGCAAAGAGGAAAACCAAGTTTTAGCACGATCTCTAAATGAAAACGGAAATAACTTCAATTTAACAATATCGTTATTCGCATCCCTTTTCTTTTGCATATCACAAAAATCAATAAAGTTGTTTAGATGGGTAGCGGCATCTTCACTAGGAAGGCCGGAGAATAGATCTTTCATGACAAGATTCAACAAAGCAGCATTGATCTCACAAGATCCAGCATCGGTAATAGGAGCAATCGGCGTGCTAATAAAATCATTGTTGTTGGTATTGGAGAAGTCACACAATTTAGTATTGTTCTGAGCCATAGTGGCAAGCAAGCAATCCAACACACACAAGAAAACAAGAAGCAAGCGAACGAGAAACACACGACGGAAGAAGGGCGAATAAAACGGCAAAGGTGAAGTGAGGGAGAGGAAAACGAGAGGCAAATAAATGTAATGTGAAGGATAAGGGTTTGTGATAGGTACTTGGTATATGACTTTTGCGTAAGCCTCCCCGGCAACGGCGCCATAAATTCTTCTTGCTACCTCTTGAGCTTGCGTTGTATTCCCTCGAAGAGGAAAGGGAGATGCAGCACAGTAGCGTAAGTATTTCCCTCAGTTTTTGAGAACCAAGGTATCAATCCAGTAGGAGACCACGCGCCAGTCCCTCGCACCTGCACAAACAAATAAGAACTTCGCAGCCAACATGATAAGGGGTTGTCAATCCCTTTATTGTCACTTACGATAGTGAGATCTGCTAGAGATGATAATTATATTTTTGGTATTTTTGATATAGAAACAGAAAGCAAAGAAAGCAAATAAACAACGGCAACACAAATTGACGGGAAAGTAATATGATAAAGATAGGCCCGGGGGCCATAGTTTTCTCTAGTGGCTTCTCTCATGATAGCGATATTCTTCGGCGGGTAAACAAATTACTGTCGAGAAATTGATAGAAAAGCAAATAATTATGAGATTATCTAGGCATGATCATTGTATATAGGCATCACGTCCGAGACAAGTAGACCGAAACGATTCTGCATCTACTACTATTACTCCACACATCGACCGCTATCCAGCATGCATCTAGTGTATTGAGTTCATACGAACAGAGTAACACCTTAAGCAAGATGGCATGATGTAGAGGGATAAACTCAAGCAATATGATGAAAACCCCATCTTTTTATCCTCGATGGCAACAGTACAATACGTGCCTTGCTGCCCCTACTGTCACTGGGAAAGGACACCGCAAGATTGAACCCAAAGCCAAGCATTTCTCCCATTGCAAGAACTATAGTTCTAGTAGGCCAAACCAAACCAATAATTCGAAGAGACTTGCAAGGATATTATGAGCACACATAAAAAGTTCAGAGAAGAACCAAATATCTTTCATAGATAACCTTGATCATAAACTCACAATTCATCGGATCTGGGCAAACACACCGCAAAAAGAGATTACATCGAATATATCTCCTCGAAGACCGAGAAGAACTTTGTATTTAGATCCAGAGAGAGAGAAGAAGCCATCTAGATACTAGCTATGGACCCGAAGGTCTGAGGTAAACTACTCACAACTCATGGTGAGGGCGATGGTGATGATGATGAAGGCCTCCGTGATGGATCCCCCTCCTGGAACAGGCTCCAAGATGGGATCTCCACGGGAATAGCAGCTACGGCGGGGGAATTAGGGTTTTCTCTCGGCATATGGAGTTTCTGGGGTACGTAGGTATATATAGGAAGAAGAGGGGCACCAGGGGCCACAGGGGCTGCCCTCGAGGTAGGGGGGCGCGCCCTGGGAAGGGAGGCGCGCCCCCACCCTCGAGGATGGCCCTTCTGTCTCGTGGCTTGGCCCCGAAGTCTATCGTGCGTGATTTCCTCCAAAAATATCTCTCGCGAAGGTTTCATTCCGTTTGGACTCCATTTGATATTTCTTTTCTGCAAAACCCTGAAACAGGCAAAAAATAGCAATCTGGACTGGGCCTTTGGGTTAGTAGGTTAGTCCCAAAAATGATATAAAAGTGAATGATAAAGCCCATTAAACATCCAAGACTTCATAAATAATAGCATGGAACAATAAAAAATTATAGATAGGTTGGAGACATATCACATTGAGCAGAAGTTTTTTTTCTTTTTGGAACATAGACGCTGGGAGCGTCCGGTTTTAAATTAATAAAGCGACTAAGGCAGCATACAAACCACACTTAAACAGTTTTCCAAACCAAACTAAACACACGAGACACAAGAGTTCTAGCATCGGTGGGCCATAGAGTAAGAAGATAAAACACAAGCGCTGGGCCCAATCACCAAAAGGGAAACAGATCAAACGGTGGCAAGATAGATAACAAGCAATGCGGGCTTCAGACGTGACGCGCCTTCACCATCGCAGCCTTGATCTGCTCCATAGTCGCCGACATGAGTAGCTCTTCACACGGTTTACCCAACGGCATCCAGACCTGTAAAAACAGATTGCATTTGAAGATGATGTCGGCAGGTTGAGTCGGGAACTTGTGTTCAATCGTGATTTTGTTCCGAACCGACCAAAGGGCCCAAAGGAGCGCCCCAACGCATCTCCACACAATTCGCGCATTGGCCCCTCTTTGGGCCGAGAGTATGGATAGAAGATCATTGCTCGAATGCGGGTTCCTGTTTTGTTTAAAAGCTTCGTGGACAGCACTCCACACAAATCTAGCCAAGGCACAGCCAAAGAAGACATGGTTCCCGTTTTCCCCTAACCCGCAAGTGGTGCACGACCCGTCCGCCGGCCCGTTACGTTTGGCCACATTATCAGAAGTAGGTAACGGTTGTGAAACATTTGCCACATGAAAATCTTAATTTTTAGTGGTATACCGGCCTTCCAAAGCTCCCTGGCTATGTCAAGTGCATTGCCCTCGGACAACTTGTCATATAGAGATTTAACCGTAATTTTTTTGGAAGATGTAAGCTTCCAAGAGATGGTGTCTGCCTCACTATTAAGCCGGCGATCCTCCGAGGCTTCCAACAAGGCTTCCCAACGAGCGGCCTCCTCCGTCCCTAGATTCCTAATAAAGGCAATCGCGGGCGGCTGTACTCTAAGAGCGTCGGACACCATGATGTTGGTGTCCGTGGCTAGTTGGTATAAGTCCGGATGGGACTGCCATAGCAGTTCGTGACCCCACCAATGATCAAGCCAAAAGCGAATGGACTTGCCATTGTTGGCACAAAACTGGGCACCTAACGTAAAGGCTGGTTGTACGACTTGGATCCCATTCCAAAACGCCGATCCACATGTTTGTGCCTTGAAAACGTTGCCATCCGGGAAGTATTTGGCCCGAAGGATGTTCGACCAGAGTCCCGACTCATTTTGGGCAAGACGCCACCACCACTTAGTCAGCAAGGCTACATTCATGATCTTAGAGTTCGTGATTCCTAACCCACCGGCTTTTTTGGGTCTGCAAATAGCCGCCCATTTTACCAGATGGTATTTGCATTTGGTCCCAGTTCCTTCCTAAAAGAAGCGGGAGCGCGGGGTGTCAAATTTGGCATGAACACCATTTGCCAAAAGGTACATCCCCATTGTGAAAAGTGGGAGGGAAGATAGGCTCGTGTTAGTTAAGATAAGCCTTGCCGCCGAGGACATGAACCTTCCCCGCCACGGGCTGACCCTGTTGGCCACTTTGCCATAGAGAGGTTCCTACTCAGCAATGGTTAAATTCTTGGACGAGATAGGCAATCCAAGATATTTAATCAGGAAGCACCCTCGTTTACAGTTTAGCAGGTTAGCAATCCTAGAGCTATCGAGATCGTCCATCCCTATGGTGATCACTTCACTCTTCAGGAAGTTGATCTTAAGCCCCGATAGAATCTCGAAAGCAAGCAGGAGGAGCTTGACCGAAGCAATGCTATGTTCATTGGGCTCAAACATCAGCATTGTATCATCCGCGTATTGTAGGTGTGTCACACCACCAGGGATTATGTGGGTGATCAAACCTCTAATGTGTCCAGCTGCCTGAGCTCGGTTAATCATGGCCGCCAAGGCATCCGCAACAAAGTTAAATATAAGTGGCGAACTACGGTCTCTGACGAGGTTACAGACCTAGGGTAGGGTCGTAGGCCCGACCAAAGTACCCCTCCCAAGGTCACTACCCTAGAAGATCAAAAGACAAGACCCATGGCAGTGGAGACATTCGACTGAGGCGGTCCAAAGAGACATTTCACTCGACCGATCCATGTACGCAGGACGACTCAATTCCACTCGACCGGACCGAGCACTCGACCTCCGAAGACCAAGTGCCTCTTGGAACAGCAACGGTCCTATATTTACTCTCTGTAGTAAATATCTTTATTATCCTTTACTGCAGGCGTTATCAGTAACGCCTGCCTTAATGTACCTTTAAGCCATTGGTAACGTGGAGGATGGCTGGGGTCCTGGCACTCTATATAAGCCACCCCCCTCCTCCAGAACAAGGGTTCACACCTCTGTAACTGATGGCTTCTCGCCCCTCGTTGGTTACCCCAAGTGGAAGGTTTGAGATGTAGCGTAGCAGCAAGTTTCCCTTGGCAAAGATACCAAGGATCGAATCCCGTGAGACTCCGAGGGTCGACAAGAAGGTGTCAACGGCGCCAGAAACTAAGCGGTTGACAGGACCTGCACACAGATACAAATAACTTTGCTCGCAACGAGTACAGAGAGGTTGTCAATCCCTCCGGCCTTGTTGTTTACAAAGGATCAAAACACAAGAGGTAATAATGATAGCTATGACTGCAACTAGGAAATAGAAACAGGAAGTAAATATAAGGTGTGATCAGCTGTGGTAAGTATGGACCGGGGTCCCATGATGTTCACTAGTGATGTCTCTCTCCCAAAAGACGATAAAACAGCTAAGCGAGGTAAACAAATTACAGCTGGGCAATTGACAGGATTATGTGCGCAAACCAATGCTAACTATGCTGCAAAGAAAGGTAGAGGCTCAAAAGCATGGGCGGTACGCCAAGGCAAGTAGACCGAAATCCATCTGCATCTACTACTAATCATCCACCTTGAGACATCTATCCAGAACATCTCGCTGGTATTAAGTTGCGAATCCCACCCAAAGTGTAAACTCAAAGCAACAGACAACTGCATTAAAAGAACTTTGCATAAAGTAAACAATCCTTGCACCCGCAAGTACAAGCACCGTTGTTTTCCCCCTTGTGGCAACAGCACATCCCCTAGACTCATGTTTCTGTCACTCAAACTAGTCATCAGGGGGCATGAACCCACAATCAAGCATAACGTTCCCTCTTGGAGTTACTACCTACTACTTGGCCAAAGCAATAAACAGCAACGGAGAACATGCTAGAATTACTCAAGAACAAAGATATAAAAGAGGTGAATCAAATATATTACTCAAACACAATATGAACATAATCTCATAATCCATCGGATCCCAGCAAACTCAGCAGAGCAACAGCATAAAGATTACATATGTGCCTCGATCATGTAGGGCAGCTCACGAGGTCTAAACCATGAAGAACAAAGAGGGGAGGAGAACATCACATAGCTACTGGTCATGGACCCATGGTCCAAGGGGGACTACTCACGACTCATCCGGGAAGCGTCCATGGTGGTGGAGAAGCTCCCGGTGGTGGTTCTCCCCTCCGGCAGGGTGCCGGGAAGAGTTCTCCTGATGCTCCCGATCTTGGAAGCGTTGCGGCAACGGAACAGAGGCGAGATCGCGAAAAAGGGTTCCGTCCTCGAGGGTTTCGGGACGCAAGGAATATATATGCGAAGGGGGGTCACCAGAGGCGGAGAGTGTTGGGGATCGTAGCAGAAAATCAAAATTTTTCCTACGCGTCACCAAGATCTATCTATGGAGTAATCTAGCAACGAGCATAAAGGAGAGTGTATCTACATACCCTTGTAGATCGCGATGCGGAAGCGTTACAAGAACGCGGATGAAGGAGTCGTACTCGCTGCGATTCAGATCGCGGTTGATTCCGATCTAAGCGCCGAACAACGGCGCCTCCGCGTTCAACACACGTGCAGCCCCGTGACGTCTCCCATGCCTTGATCCAGCAAGGAGAGAGGGAGAGGTTGGGGAAGACTCCATCCAACAGCAGCACGACGGCGTGGTGGTGGTGGAGGAGCGCGGGACTCCAGCAGGGCTTCGCCAAGCACTGCGAGAGACGAGGAGGGAGAGGGGTAGGGCTGCGCCAAGAGGGAGACTTTCTCGTGTGTCTAGCAGCCCCAAAACCCCCACTATATATAGGGGAAGGGGAGGGGCTGCGCCCCCATCTAGGGTTCCCTCCCTAGGGGTGGCGGCAGCCCCCAAAACCCATCTAGGGTGCGGCCAAGGGGGGGAGAGAGAGGGGGCGCCCTAGGGTGGGCCTTAAGGCCCATCTGGACCTAGGGTTTGCCCCCCTCCCACTCTCCATGCGCCTTGGGCCTTGGTGGGGGGGCGCACCAGCCCACCTGGGGCTGGTCCCCTCCCACACTTGGCCCACGCAGCCTTCTGGGTCTGGTGGCCCCACCTGGTGGACCCCCGGGACCCTCCCGGTGGTCCCGGTACGTTACCGATAGCGCCCGAAACTTTTCCGGTGACCAAAACGGGACTTCCCATATATGAATCTTTACCTCCGGACCATTCCGGAACTCCTCCTGACGTCCGGGATCTCATCCGGGACTCCGAACAACATTCGGTAACCGCGTACATACTTTCCCTATAACCCTAGCGTCATCAAACCTTAAGTGTGTAGACCCTACGGGCTCGGGAACCATGTAGACATGACCGAGACAACTCTCCGGCCAATAACCAACAGCGGGATCTGGATACCCATGTTGGCTCCCACATGTTCCACGATGATCTCATCGGATGAACCACGATGTCAAGGATTCAATCAATCCCGTATACGATTCCCTTTGTCTATCGGTATAGCACTTGCCCGAGATTCGATCGTCGGTATACCGATACCTTGCTCAATCTCATTACCGGCAAGTCTCTTTACTCGTTCCGTAACACATCATCCCGTGATCAACTCCTTGATCACATATTGTGCACATTATGATGATGTCCTTCCAAGTGGGCCCAGAGATACCTCTCCGTCATACGGAGTGACAAATCCCAGTCTCGATTCGTGCCAACCCAACAGACACTTTCGGAGATACCTGTAGTGCACCTTTATAGCCACCCAGTTACGTTGTGACGTTTGGTACACCCAAAGCATTCCTACGGTATCCGGGAGTTGCACAATCTCATGGTCTAAGGAAAATATACTTGACATATAGAAAAGCTTTAGCATACTAACTACACGATCTGTGCTAGGCTTAGGATTGGGTCTTGTCCATCACATCATTCTCCTAATGATGTGATCCCGTTATCAACGACATCCAATGTCCATGGTTAGGAAACCGTAACCATCTATTGATCAACGAGCTAGTCGTCTAGAGGCTCACTAGGGACATGGTATTTGTCTATGTATCCACACATGTATCTGAGTTTCCTTTCAATACAATTCTAGCATGGATAATAAACAATTATCGTGAACAATGAAATATAATAATAACCAATTTATTATTGCCTCTAGGGCATATTTCCAACAGTCTCCCACTTGCACTAGAGTCAATAATCTAGTTCACATCGCCATGTGATTAACACTCACAGGTCACATCGCCATGTGACCAACATGCAAAGAGTTTACTAGAGTCAGTAATCTAGTTCACATCAATATGTGATTAACACTCAATGAGTTCTAGGTTTGATCATGTTATGCTTGTGAGAGAGGTTGTAGTCAACGGGTCTGCAACATTCAGACCCCTATGTACTTCGCAAAATTTTATGTCATATCGTAGATGCTGCTACCACGTTCCACTTGGAGCTATTCCAAACTGTTGCTCCATTATACATATCCGGTATCTCTACCCCGAGTTATCCGGATAGGTGTAAAGCTTGTATCGACGTGACTCTTTACGTCGAACTCTTTATCACCTCCATAACCGAGAAACATTTCCTTATTCCTCTAAGGATAATTTTGACCACTATCTAGTGATCCACTCCTGGATCACCTTTGTACCCTCTTGCCAGACGTGTGGCAAGGCACACATCAGGTGCGGTACTCATCATGGCATACCGTATAGAGCCTATGACAAAAGCATAGGGGACGACCTTCGTCCTTCCTCTTCCTTCTGCCGTGGTCAAGTTTTGAGTCTTACTCAACTTCACACCTTACAACTCAGGTAAGAACTCGTTCTTTGACTGATCTATTTTGAACTCCTTCAAAATTATGTCAAAGGTGTGTGTTCCTTTTGAAAGTATCATCAGCCGTCTTGATCTATCTGTATAGATCTTGATGCCCAATATGTAAGCAGCTTTATTCAGGTCTTCCTTTGAAAAACTCATTTCAAACAACCCTTTATGCTTTCCAGAAATTCTACATCATTTCGGATCAACAATATGTTATTCACATATACTTATCAGAAATGTTGTGATGCTCCCACTCACTTTATTGTAAATACAAGTTTCTAACAAACTTTGTATACCCAAGAACTTTGATCACTCCATCAAAGCATATATTCCGACACCGAGATGCTTGCTCCAGTCCATGGAAGGATCGCTAGAGCTAGCATACCTTTTAGCATCATTAGGATTGACAAAACCTTTCTGATTGTATCATATACAACCTTTCCTTACGAAAACTGGTATGGAAACTTGTTTTATCATCCATCTGCCAGATTTCATAAATGCAGCTGATGCTAACATGATTCCGACGGACTTAAGCATCGCTACGGGTGAGAAAATCTCATCGTAGTCAACTCCTTGAACTTGTGGAAAACTCTTCGCCACAAGTCGAGCTTCATAGACGGTGACATTACCGTCCACGTCCGTTTTCTTCTTAAAGATCCAGTTATCTCAATGGCTTGCCAATCATCGGGCAAGTCCACCAAAGTCCATACTTTGTTTTGATACATGGATCCTATGTCGGATTTCCCGGCTTCTAACCATTTGCCAGAATACGGGCCCACCATCGCTTCTCCATAGTTCGTAGGTTCATCGTTGTCCAACAACATGACCTCTAAGACAGGATCACCGTACCACTCAGGAGTAGTACATATCCTTGTCGACCTACGAGGTTCGATAGCAACTTGATCTGGAGCTTCATGATCACTATCATTAGTTTCCTCTTCAACTGTCGTAGGTTCCACAGAAACATCTTTCTGTGTTGCACTACTCTCCGGTTGAAGTGAGGGTTCGACAACCTCATCAAGTTCTATCTTCCTCCCACTCAATTCTTTCGAGAGAGACTCCTTCTCGAGAAAGGACCCATTCTTAGCGACAAACATTTTTGTCCTTGGATCTGAGATAGAAGGTATACCCAACTGTTACCTTTGGGTATCCTATGAAGATGTTTTGTCCGCTTTGGGTTCGAGCTTTTCCCGGCTGAAGCCATAAGCCTCGCAGCCTCAAACATTGAGAAACGATAACTACGGTTTCTTGCCAAACCATACGACGTCGTCTCAACAGACTTAGATGGTGCCCTATCTAAAGTGAATGCAGCTGTCTCTAATGCATAACCTCAAAATAACAGCGGTAGATCGGTAAGATACATCATAGATCGCACCATATCTCATAAGGTTCGATTACGATGTCTGGACACACCATTACGCTGTGGTGTTCCAGGTGGCTTCAACTGCGAAAAAATTCCATAATGTCTTAAGTGATTGCCAAACTCATAATTCAGAAAATATCCCCTTGATCAGATCGTAGGAACATGATCTTCTTGTTATGATGATTCTTAATCTTCACTCTGAAATTGTTTGAACCTTTCAAACGTTTCAGACTTTTGCTTCATTAAGTAAATATACCATATCTACTCAAATCGTCAGTGAAGATGAGAAAATAACGATATCCACCACACGCCTTAATTCTCATTGGATCACATACATCAGCATGTATGATTTCCAACAAGTCACTTACCCGTTTCATTGTACCTGAAAACGGGATCTCAGTCATCCTGCCCATGAGGCATGGCTCGCATGTGTCAAGCGATTCAAAATCAAGTGACTCCAAACGTCCATCAGCATGGAGTTTCTTCATGCATTTTATGCCAAAATGACCTAAGCGGCAGTGCCACAAGAAAGTGGTACTATCATTATTAACTCTACATCTTTTGGCATTAATATTATCATCATGTGTATTACTATGATCGAGATTCAACAAACCATTGGGTGCATGACCATAAAGGTATTATTCATGTAAACAGAATAACCATTATTCTCTGACTTAAATGAATAACCGTATTGCAATGAACATGATCT
Source organism: Secale cereale (assembly GCA_902687465.1). Taxonomy (NCBI): domain Eukaryota; kingdom Viridiplantae; phylum Streptophyta; class Magnoliopsida; order Poales; family Poaceae; genus Secale; species Secale cereale. Next base: position 665,979,582 of record LR738709.1, on the reverse strand, counting down.
AATCATATTCATGCTCAACGTAGACACCCGATAACATTTATCTAGGTTCAACACTAATCTCGAAAATAGAGTAAGTGTGCGATGGTGATCTTATCAACCTTGGAAACACTTCCAACACACATCGTCACCTCGCCCTTAGCTAGTCTCCGTTCAGTCTGTAGCTTTTGCTTCAAGTCACTAATAATAGCAACTGAACCGGTATCCAATACCCAGGTGCTACAAGGAGTACTAGTAAGGTACACATCAATAACACGTATATCAAATATACTTTGTTGAAGTTGCCAGCTATCATATCTACCATGTATTTGGGGTGGTTCTGCTACCATGTGACCGTTCCCCTTACAATAGAAGCACTTAGTCTCGAGGTTTGGGTTCAACCATGGTTTCCTTCATCAGAGCGACAACAGGTTTGCCATTCATGAAGTTTCCCTTCTAGCCCTTACCCCTTTTTGAAACCAGTGGTCTTGTTAAACCATCAACACTTGATGCTCCTTCTTGATTTCTACTTTTGCGGTACTAAGAACCGCTAACAGCACCGGGATCATCTCCATCCTTTGCATGTCATAGTTCATCACGAAGTTCTAGTAGCTTGGTGATGGTGTCTAGAGAATTCCGTCAACCACTATTTCATCTGGAAGATTAACTCCCACTTGGTTCAAGTGATTTTAGCACCCAGACATTCTGAGCACATGCTCACTAGTTGAGCTATTCTCCTCCATCTTTTTGGCAAAGGAACTTGTCAGAGATATCATACCTCTCAACACGGGCATGAGCCTGAAATCCAAATTTCAGCTCTTAGAACATCTCATATGTTCCATGGCGTTCAAAACGTCATTGGAATCCCGATTCTAAGCCGTAAAGTATGGTGCACTAAACTATCAAGTAGTCATCAGGACGTGTCTCTCAGGTGTTCACAACACCCACAGACAACGTTGTAGGGGTTTGCACATCGAGCGGTGCATCAAAGACGTAAGCTTTCTGTGCAGCAGTGAGGACACTCCTCGGACTACGGACCCAGTCCGCATCCTTGCTTACAATATCTTTCAACTTAGTCTTTCTCTAGGATCGTATTAAACAGGGAGCTACAACGCAGTTATTGGTCTACAACATAATTTGCGAAGACAACTTAGACTATTGTTCATGACAATGAAGTTCATCTAATGAACTCCCACTCAGATAGACATCTCTCTAGTCATCTAAGTGATACATGATCCGAATCGACTAGGCCGTGTCTGTTCATCACGTGAGACGGACTAGTCATCAACGGTGAACATCTTCATGTTGATCGTATCTTCTATACGACTAATGTTCGACCTTTCGGTCTTCCGTGTTCCGAGGCCATGTCTGTACATGCCAGGCTCGTCAAGTCAACCCTAAGTGTATTGCGTGTGTAAATCTGGCTTACACCCGTTGTATGCGAACGTTAGAACCTATCACACCCGATCATCACGTGGTGCTTCGGAACAACGAACCTTAGCAACGGTGCACAGTTAGGGGAAACACAATTCTTGAAATTTTAGTGAGAGATCATCTTATTCACTACCGTCGTTCTAAGCAAATAAGATGAAAAACATGATAAACATCACATGCAATCAAATAGTGACATGATATGGCCAATATCATCTTGCTCCTTTGATCTTCATCTTCGGGGCTCCATGATAATCATCGTCACCGGCATGACACCATGATCTCCATCATCATGATCTCCATCATCGTGTCTTCATGAAGTCGTCTCGCCAAACATTACTTCTACTACTATGGCTAACGTTTAGCAATAAAGTAAAGTAATTACATGGCGTTATTCAGTGACACGCAGGTCATACAATAAATAAGACAACTCCTATGGCTCCTGCCGGTTGTCATTCTCATCGACATGCAAGTCGTGATTCCTATTACAAGAACATGATCAATCTCATACATCACACATATATCATTCATCACATCCTTTTGGCCATATCACATCACACGGCACATGCTGCAAGAACAAGTTAGACGTCCTCTAATTGTTGTTGCAAGTTTTTGCGTGGCTGCTATAGGTTTCTAGCAAGAACGTTTCTTACCTACGTCAAAACCACAACGTGATATGCCAATTTCTATTTACCCTTCATAAGGACCCTTTTCATCGAATCCGATCCGACTAAAGTGGGAGAGACAGACACCCGCTAGCCACCTTATGCAACTAGTGCATGTCAGTCGGTGGAACCTGTCTCACGTAAGAGTACGTGTAAGGTCGGTCCGGGCCGCTTCATCCCACGATGCCGCCGAATCAAGATAAGACTAGTAACGGCAAGAGAATTGACATGATCTACGCCCACAACTACTTTGTGTTCTACTCGTGCAAGATACTATGCATAGACCTAGCTCATGATGCCACTGTTGGGGATCGTAGCAGAAAATCAAAATTTTTCCTACGCGTCACCAAGATCTATCTATGGAGTAATCTAGCAACGAGCATAAAGGAGAGTGGATCTACATACCCTTGTAGATCGCGATGCGGAAGCGTTACAAGAATGCGGATGAAGGAGTCGTACTCGCTGCGATTCAGATCGCGGTTGATTCCGATCTAAGCGCCGAACAACGGCGCCTCCGCGTTCAACACACGTGCAGCCCGGTGACGTCTCCCACGCCTTGATCCAGCAAGGAGAGAGGGAGAGGTTGGGGAAGACTCCATCCAATAGCAGCACGACGGCGTGGTTGTGGTGGAGGAGCGCGGGACTCCAGCAGGGCTTCGCCAAGCACTGCGAGAGACGAGGAGGGAGAGGGGTAGGGCTGCGCCAAGAGGGAGACTTTCTCCTGTGTCTAGCAGCCCCAAAACCCCCACTATATATAGGGGAAGGGGAGGGGCTGCACCCCCATCTAGGGTTCCCTCCATAGGGGTGGCGGCAGCCCCCAAAACCCATCTAGGGTGCGGCCAAGGGGGGGAGAGAGAGGGGGCGCCCTAGGGTGGGCCTTAAGGCCCATCTGGACCTAGGGTTTGCCCCCTCCCACTCTCCATGCGCCTTGGGCCTTGGTGGGGGGGCGCACCAGCCCACCTGGGGCTGGTCCCCTCCCACACTTGGCCCACGCAACCTTCTGGGGCTGGTGGCCCCACCTGGTGGACCCCCGGGACCCTCCCGGTGGTCCCGGTACGTTACCGATAGCGCTCGAAACTTTTCCGGTGACCAAAACGGGACTTCCCATATATGAATCTTTACCTTCGGACCATTCTGGAACTCCTCGTGACGTCCGGGATCTCATCCGGGACTCCGAACAACATTCGGTAACTGCGTACATACTTTCCCTATAACCCTAGCGTCATCGAACCTTAAGTGTGTAGACCCTACGGGCTCGGGAACCATGTAGACATGACCGAGACAACTCTCCGGCCAATAACCAACAGTGGGATCTGGATACCCATGTTGGCTCCCACATGTTCCACGATGATCTCATCGGATGAACCACGATGTCAAGGATTCAATCAATCCCGTATACGATTCCCTTTGTCTATCGGTATAGCACTTGCCCGAGATTCGATCGTCGGTATACCGATACCTTGCTCAATCTCGTTACCGGCAAGTCTCTTTACTCGTTCCGTAACACATCATCCCGTGATCAACTCCTTGATCACATATTGTGCACATTATGATGATGTCCTACCGAGTGGGCCCAGAGATACCTCTCCGTCATACGGAGTGACAAATCCCAGTCTCGATTCGTGCCAACCCAACAGACACTTTCGGAGATACCTGTAGTGCACCTTTATAGCCACCCAGTTACGTTGTGACGTTTGGTACACCCAAAGCATTCCTACGGTATCCGGGAGTTGCACAATCTCATGGTCTAAGGAAAATATACTTGACATATAGAAAAGCTTTAGCATACGAACTACACGATCTGTGCTAGGCTTAGGATTGGGTCTTGTCCATCACATCATTCTCCTAATGATGTGATCCCGTTATCAATGACATCCAATGTCCATGGTTAGGAAACCGTAACCATCTATTGATCAACGAGCTAGTCGTCTAGAGGCTCACTAGGGACATGGTATTTGTCTATGTATCCACACATGTATCTGAGTTTCCTTTCAATACAATTCTAGCATGGATAATAAACGATTATCGTGAACAAGGAAATATAATAATAACCAATTTATTATTGCCTCTAGGGCATATTTCCAACAGAGAGGGGGCCCCAGGCGCCCCCCTGGCGCGGCCAGGGGTGGGGCCACGCCGGGTGGCCGCCTGGGCCACCCCTGGCTCCCCTCTGGCCCCACTTTGGTTTTTCTCGAAGCTTCCTGTACGCTGATACGTCCAAAACGTATCTATAATTTCTGCTTGCTTGATACGTCTCAAACGTATCTACTTTTCCAAACACTTTTGATATTGTTTTGACCTCATTCTTGCATGATTTGGACTAAACTAACCCGGACTGACGCTGTTTTCAGCAGAGCTGCCTGTATGGTTTATTTGTGTGCAGGAAAACGGATTTTTAAGTATCTCAGAAAAATCCACGAAAAATCACAGAAAATCCACGCACCCGAAGGAACCAGGTGCCAGAAGTGGGGCCAGGGGGTGCCCAGGCGCCCTGTGGGCGC
>LR738709.1:665939546-665957702 GCA_902687465.1 Secale cereale | reverse complement strand
TGAACGTGAGCGTATCGACTGTCCAGGGAGCCCAAAGAATCATAATATAGCCAATCATGGGGACGTGGGCAAACCGGACTGTCCCCAGGGGCCGGGTCATCCCTGAACGTGAGCGTATCGACTGTTCAGGGAGCCCAAAGAATCATAACATAGCCAATCAATGGGACGTGGGCAAACCGGACTGTCCCAAGGGGCCTCTGACGTTCCTCCTGACTCTGCAGGTTTTTTATTTTTATGGGGTTTTTCTCTCCTTGAACCAGATATAATCTCTTGTTCTCGAGAGTTCTACCGCTCCTTCACATACCCTGCAAAGATTAGTTTCTAAAACCAGCCAACATTGTAATTTGATCCTTGATAACAAACTGATATGATTATTTGCCGCAAAATTTATATATATGGAAAAAAGGCTGAGCCCCCGGTTTACCGAGGGTGCCGATTTATTCATTATTCATAATATATACATAGGATACATTGGAGCCCATGGCTCAAGTGTAGTATGGCCGTAGATGAGCAATGTTCCACGGCCTTTTCGTCTCCTCTTCTGATGTCCGTGAATCCTTGTGTTCTCGAATGTCCACCAAATAATATGACCCGTTGTGTAAATTTTTGCTGACCACAAAGGGCCCTTCCCATGGCGGGGATAGCTTGTGTATATCTGTTTGATCTTGGATAAGCCGAAGTACCAAGTCACCCTCCTGGAATGTCCTGGTTCTAATCCGGCGGCTGTGATATCTGCGCAGATCTTGCTGATAAATCGCCGACCGTGCTGCAGCTATATCACGCTCTTCATCCAACCGATCCAAACCGTCTTGTCTTGACTCCTCATTAATGGCTTCTACATAGGCCGCTACCCTCGGTGAATCATGGCGTATGTCACTTGGAAGAACTGCTTCTGCGCCGTAAACCATGAAAAAAGGTGTATAACCTGTAGACCGGTTGGGTGTAGTGTTAATGCTCCAAAGGACAGACGGTAATTCTTCAACCCAACACCCTGGGGTTCTCTGCAAAGGTGTCATAAGCCGGGGTTTGATTCCTCGCAAAATCTCCTGATTTGCCCTTTCTGCCTGACCATTGGATTGGGGGTGAGCCACAGAAGACACGTCCAAACGAATATGCTCCCGTTGACAGAATTCTTCCATCTCACCCTGAGATAAGTTGGTGCCATTATCTGTGATGATGCTGTGTGGAAAACCAAACCGGAATATTACTTTTTTGATGAACTTAACTGCTGTTGCCGCATCACACTTGCTTATAGGCTCCGCTTCAATCCACTTCGTAAACTTGTCTACTGCTACTAGTAGATGAGTTTTCTGATCTTGGGATCTCTTGAAAGGACCAACCATGTCAAGCCCCCAAGTTGCAAAAGGCCAAGTTATTGGTATCATCCGGAGTTCCTGTGCCGGAACAAGTGCACGTCTTGAGAACTTCTGACAAGCGTCACACTTGCGGACCAGGTCTGCCGCATCTGCATGTGCGGTTAACCAATAAAAGCCATGTCGGAAAGCTTTATCCACTAAAGATTTTGATCCGGCATGATGACCACAATCCCCTTCATGAATCTCCCTTAGAATCTCACAACCTTCCTCAGCTGAAACACATCGTTGAAATACTCCAGAAGTGCTACGATGGTGCAGCTCCCCGTTGGCAATTGTCATAGATTTGGAACGCCGGATTATCTGCCGTGCTTCATCTTCGTCCTCTGGTAACTCTCCTCGGCTTAAATATGCCAAATAGGGTAACGTCCAATCCGGAATAACATGGGTCGCTGCAACCAACTGGGCCTCTGGGTCCGGAACAGCTAGGTCGTTCTCTGAAGGTACTTGAACCGAAGGATTGTGCAATTCATCCAAAAAGGTGTTTGGTGGTACCGGTTTACGTTGCGACCCTAGCCGGCTTAAAGCGTCAGCTGCTTCGTTCTTCCGCCGGTCTATATGCTCCACCTGATATCCTTTGAAATGTCCTGCGACCGCTTCAACCTCTCGTCGATAAGCCGCCATGAGGGGATCCCTTGAATCCCACTTGCCCGAAACTTGCTGTGCCACTAGGTCTGAATCGCCCAGACACTTAACCCGGCTCAAATTCATCTCTTTTGCCAATCGCAAACCATGAAGCAGCGCCTCATATTCCGCTGCATTATTAGTACAAGGAAATAATAACCGGAGTACATAACAAAATTTATCACCTCTGGGGGAAGTTAAAACAACTCCAGCTCCCGAGCCTTCCAACTGCCTTGAACCATCGAAGTGAATCGTCCAATAAGTAAGATCCGGCTTCTCCTCAGGAGTCTGTAACTCCGTCCAGTCATTGATGAAGTCGACCAATGCCTGAGATTTTATAGCAGTACGTGGTACATACTTCAACTCATGCGGACTGAGCTCAATGGCCCACTTGGCTATTCTGCCTGTAGCTTCTCTATTCTGGATTATGTCTCCCAACGGAGCTGAACTAACCACAGTTATTGGATGTCCTTGGAAATAATGCTTCAGTTTCCGGTTTGCCATGAACACCCCATATACCAATTTCTGCCAATGAGGGTATCTTTGTTTAGACTCGATGAGTACTTCACTCACATAGTAAACCGGGCGCTGAACCGGATGTTCCTTCCCTGCTTCCTTGCGCTCAACCACAATCACAACGCTGACTGCCCGTGTGTTTGCAGCAACATATAACAGCAAAGGCTCTTTATCGATAGGAGCAGCTAAAACCGGCGGTTTCGCTAGTTGCTGTTTCAGATTCTCAAACGCTATATTCGCTTCATCACTCCAAATGAACCGGTCCGTTTTCTTCAACATTTGATAAAGCGGGATCGCCTTTTCTCCTAAGCGACTGATAAACCGGCTCAGCGCCGTGATCCGGCCAGCTATGCGCTGAACATCATTAATGCAAGCCGGTTTTGTCAAAGATGTGATGGCCTTGATCTTCTCCGGGTTGGCTTCTATTCCCCTGTTCGAGACCAGGAATCCCAAAAGCTTACCAGCCGGGACACCAAAGGCACATTTCTCCGGATTAAGCATCATCCTGTAAGCCCGAAGATTATCAAAGGTTTCTCTGAGGTCTTCTATCATTGTTCTTTCCTCCTTTGATTTAACCACGATGTCATCCACATAAGCATGTACGTTCCTTCCTATCTGCCCCTTCAAACAATTCTGAACGCAATGCTGATAAGTTGCCTGTGCACACTTGAGCCCAAAGGGCATAGATACATAGCAAAAAGCACCAAAAGGAGTTATGAAAGCTGTCTTCTCTTGATCTTCAACTGCCATCTTGATCTGGTGATATCCTGAATACGCATCCAGAAAACTCAGCCGCTCACACCCGGCTGTGGCATCAATAATCTGATCAATGCGAGGCAGAGCAAAAGGATCAGTCGGGCAAGCTTTATTGAGGTCTGTGTAGTCCACACACATCCTCCACTTCCCATTCTTCTTTAGAACCAGCACCGGATTAGCCAACCATTCCGGATGAAAAACTTCCACTATGAACCCTGCCGCCAAAAGCCTGGCCACTTCTTCTCCTATAGCTTTGCGTCTCTCTTCATTAAAGCGGCGCAGATACTGTTTTACCGGTTTAAACTTCGGATCAATATTTAACTTGTGCTCAGCGAGTTCCCTCGGTATACCTGGCATGTCAGAAGGTTTCCATGCAAAGATATCCCGGTTCTCACGGATGAACTCGATGAGCGCGCTTTCCTATTTAGGATCCAGGTTAGCACTGATGGTGAATTGCTTAGACGAATCTCTAGGCACAAAATCAACCTGCTTAGTCTCTTCCGCTGATTTGAACTTCAAAGCCGGATCATGCTCGGTAGTTGGCTTCTTCAGCGGAGTCATATCTGCCGGATCAACATTATCCTTATAAAATTTCAACTCTTCCGTGGCACATACCGCTTCTGCATAAGCTGCATCACCTTCCTCACATTCCACTGCTATCTTTCGACTGCCATGCACCGTAATCGTGCCTTTATGACCCGGCATCTTAAGCTGCAGATAAACATAACATGGCCTAGCCATAAATTTAGCATAAACCGTCCTCCCAAACAAAGCATGATACGGACTTTTAATTTTGACAACTTCAAAGGTGATCATCTCCGATCTGGAATCATGCTCATCCCCAAAGGTAACTTCTAAGTCAATCTTACCAACTGGATAAGCCGACTTACCTGGGACCACCCCATGAAACACTGTGTTTGATGTCCTTAACTTTTTATCTGTCAGACCCATGCGGCGAAAGGTTTCATAATACAATATATTGATACTGCTACCTCCGTCCATGAGAACCTTAGTAAATTTGTATCCTCCCACCTGAGGTGCTACCACCAAGGCTAAATGTCCCGGATTATCTACCCGTAACGGGTGGTCCTCTCTGCTCCATACAATGGGCTGCTCTGACCATCGCAGAAACTGTGGCGTCGCCGGTTCTACTGCATTAACAGCCCGCTTTAAAACCTTCTAGTCTCTCTTACATAAGCTTGTGGTGAAAACATGATATTGACCGCTGCTCAATTCCTTCGGATTACTCTGGTATCCGGATTGCTGCTGCTGCTGCGGGCGCTGTTGCTGCTGGTTTCCTTGGTTACTGTAACTCCCTTGGCCCTGTTGCTGATTATTCTGATTATTGTAACCACCTTGATGATGTGATTGATTGCCCTGACCATGATAACCACCTTGATGATGTGATTGGTTTCCCTGACCATTGTAACCACCTTGATGATGTGATTGATTTCCCTGACCATTGTAGTTCCCTTGACTACTTTGGCCGCCTGGCCGGGATTGATAACCGCCGTTGTTCCCTTGATAACCGCCGTTACCCCTATATCCGGATCCGGAGTTGTTTCCTTGATAACCTGGACCATAAAACCCGGGCCCTGAACCGCCGTTCGGGGGCCGGTTAGGAGGATTAAAACGGCCGTTCCCTGCTTTCATAAAGGACAGGCATTCTCTTATAGAGTGCCTTGCAATCCTCCCTCTTCCACTATGCTTTAGACAGGGTTGATCCAAATCCTGTTCCCAACCCGGGTTTCCTCCGCCGGTTTGGTGAGTGGAACCCTGCTGATTAGCCTGAAGACCGCCTTGAGCCTGCGTATTAGCAACAAAATCGGAGCTGTTTTCTGCCTTCCGTTTGCCCAAAAAGCTTGATGTAACCGGATTAACCGGCGCCGGTTTACCATACTTGCTGGCCTTCCCCGTTTTATCTCCTTCTGACTCCGGATATTTGGTATTATCTGAGTCTCCGTACTTCACCAGGGCGCTCATTAAAGTCCCCATGTCATTGCACTCCCGTTTGAGCCGTCCGAGTTTTAATTTCAAAGATTCAAACCGGCAATTGTTCTCCAACGTTACAATTGCTGTGCTTGGGTTAATTCCATTTGAGGAGTGCAAGATCTCTGCCACTCTGCGTATCCAAGCTGCTGTAGACTCCTGTTCTCCTTGCACACATGCTGCTAAATCTATCACCGACATCGGTTGCTTGCATGTGTCCTTGAAGTTTTTGATGAACTGACTGCGCAGCTCCCCCCATGATCCGATAGAATTCGGAGGTAGTGCCTTTAGCCAAGTCCGGGCCGTGCCCTCAAGCATCATAGTGAAATATTTGGCACAAGCCGATTCATCCACGTCCAGCATCTCCATGGCCATCTCGTAACTCTCCAGCCAAGCTTCGGGCGGTAAATCGGCTGTGTAATTAGGCACCTTGCGAGGTCCTTTGAAATCCTTGGGCAACTTAACGCTCCGCAGGGCGGGGACGAGACATTGTATTCCAAAACCGCTCGCTGTAGCTCCTGTCCCTGTAGTGGCTGTGTGAACCGGCGTCGACTGACGAATTTCCTCCCTGGCCTCCGATCTAGGCCGGTTTAGGTCCGGGGCTGGCATCTCCGCCCTTGCCGGATTATCTTGCCTGTGCTGATGTCTCCTACGTTCACTGCTAGACACTTCGGGCTCCTCCCAATGTCTAGAGTAACTTCGGTTGGGACGTGGTGTTGAATGTAACCTTTCCCTGCTATGAGAGTACGCTTGCTGCTGTATTAACGCTGTATTAAGCAGCTTCTGGGCCCTGCGCGCCTCTATCGCCACCGGGGATGTTTCTTCCACAGGTAAAGCGGCCAACCGTGCTGCCGCTGCAGCAATATTATCCAAAGGGTTTGAGTAGTGTCCCGGAGGGACAGGAACATAAGGCACCGATGTAATCCGACGCTCCCGCTCTGCGGCGGGCTGCTGAACCGGCTCCTCCCGAGCCGGTGGGCTCCTCCGGTTTAAGACCGGATTATTACTGGCCCCAGCCCCAGGTGTTTTGAACAAATTTGCAGATTCGTAACCCGGCGGTAGGCGGGATCGATACTTTCGCCCCCTTACTGCTTCCACCGAAGCCTGCTCCATCCTCAAGTGAAAAGCTTGATCATCCAACTCTGCTTGTCTTATGGCTAACATCTCTCCTTCTGCCTTTAAATCCTCCTTTAACTGATCGATCCGGGCTTTCAACTGAAGAAGCGCTGCATCATGTTGCGCCTTGTCTGCTGGAGCTACGACCTCTACTGCCTTAGCTGTGAACTCCTCGATCAAGGTGGATAGAACTTCAGTAAGGGAGGGATTTGACCCGCTTCCCCCTGCACCAGCCTCTGCTGTGGTTCCGTTCGTCGGGGGTTGTGAACCGGCCATGAAGACCGCCACCCGGTTTGGCGGGCCGAAGGGGTCCGGAATACTGTTTCCATCGGACTCGCCCTCAGACCGGCCGTCCCGCAACTGATACAGAGATTCAGTTTCCCCGGATGAAGACTCGTCATCTGAATAGACGACGGTTGCACCATCAGATTCCGATCCGTCCTCGGCTTGGCCTCCGTGAATCGCTCCAACGAACACATGCTTCGTGGCAGGCTGAATCCGGGCCGATCTCGCACGCTGAGCCGGCTCGACGATGTTGGGGAAGGTGTCCGGCTCAGGTCCCGGTTCCCCAATTTTACCGATGAAGACTTGGATGCGGCCGAAGGGGACCCGGTACCCGTATTCGACCGAATCGGCCTCCGGTCCCCAACCCGCGTCGTCGATGTAGATCCGGCCACGACGACTCTTGGTCATCCGGCCGACTGCGTAACCCTTTAACCCTTCGAAGCCGCCTTTCAAGAACTCGAAACCATCGTGCGTAGGCCCCACGGTGGGCGCCAACTGTCGTGGAATTAACACGGCAGATGTCCGGTTTAGCGGACTTGATGATGGAACCATCGCACGGGTTAGCTTGAAAGGATTCATGGCACACTAAGGACACAAAGGATTTATACTAGTTCGGCCCCTTCGAGAAGGTAAAAGCCTACGTCTAGTTGGTTTGGTATTGCTTGGGCGTCGGTTTACAGAGAGCGGATTCACTTTGCCTGCGTCTCGACGGATTGATTGTTGCTTGCCCTGAACCGTCGCCGGGTCGTCCCTTTATATAGAGGTGACGCCTGTTCCGGTTTACAGAGTCCCGAGGCCGGCTCATAATCGTGTCCGCCTCGGTCTCTGCCCTTTTCTTTCCTATCTCTCAAGTTACATCTCTTGGCAGTTTATAAACCGTATTTCTATACATGGGCCTTGAAATCTCATGGGCCGTAGTCTCTACTAAAATAGTAAAACCAAGTACAATATAACTAAGCCGGTTTACAATATCCGGTTTATACCTATTAACCATATCCCTGACACACGGTATATTTTCCGAAGAAGACCGACAGGAGGCATGCCCTCAACTCTATAGAGAATATCGAGACCGTGAAAATTGGAGAATGGGACTGTCCACTACATGTGCCTCACAAATATAAAACTATCATGGTGGGGACAATGTCCATCAAAGTAAAGGTTTAGTAACTACTTCGTAGGAGGTGAGACTTTTTGCTCTATATATCGCTTGTTTGTTGGTAAGACTTGATCAACCTTACTAGTGAACATGTTTTATATGGATAAAAAGTTGAGCTTGTTATGTTTTCATTTGTTTTTAGTGTTGTCCTACTTGCTGTACCAAGTATTTATGTTTTTGAAGCTTCACAATACTACTAACTGCTTCAAGTTTTCAGAGAGTTTCGCAGCTTTTTGAACTTCGAAAAATTTTCAACAGTGAAGTTTTCAGAAAAATTCCAGAAAAATTATAATAAAAATTTCCACAACGAGAGAGACCCAGAAAGTCCTGGGGCCAGCCAGGAGGGGCCACCAGTGGCCCAGGCGGCCAGCTGGCGCGGCCCAGCCCCTGGTCGCGCCCATAGGGCGCCTGGGGCCCACGGGACCCCCCTCCAGGTATGTCTTCTTCCTTCCTCTCTCTCTTTCTCCAAAAACTCGAGTTCTGGTCTTGTTCTTGTGTTCTTGCTGTTCTTGGAGGCGATTCTTCGATCTCTCTCTACAGCCCATCATTTGAGCTGAAATTTTGAGCAAATACTCCCTGGTATGTGACTCCTCCACCCCTCCAATTAGATTTTTGATTGGTGGCCTCATTTGTGAGTATTTAGTAGTTCTTGGTGCTGTAGAGATGAGCTTGCATGCATGTGTAGAAAGTTATTTTCCAAATTTTGATGCAAGTTTATGCCTTGGGCAAGTGAGTTGAGTAGTTTGCCTTAGCTCACTTTGTTTTAATCCTCGTTTTTGTAAATTGTAAAAAAAATTCAGAAATGAGTTTGTTAGGAAGGGCAAAAGGATGGCTTGAGAAGAGGAGGCCCGCGCACTCCGATCGAGTTACTAGAGCCGCAGCTTCACCATCTACTGCTAGGGTGAGCTATAATGAAGATCATGTGCCCCTGGAGTTGTTGGAAGACACAAGTCCAACACGTGCGATGACATTTCTATGTGATGAATTCATGGAAGCTGCGGGAATCAAGGATGAGTTGTATAATCTTTGTGCTAATGCAAGTTTGACACGGCTGGTCACGAGCCGTGTTACTCAGTATCAAAAACTCACCTCCAGTTTTATTAACAGTTTTAGATATAATCCTAATTCAGGTGCTATTGAGTTTAAAATTTATAATGATCTTATCACCATGACTTTGGGAAATTTTTGTGAAATAATAGGTGTGCCGAACGTTGGGAGGACGGCAAGGATGGCCACTCAGCCCTCCGAGCAGAAAACCGTCATCAACTCCCTCTGCAGCATGGGTACGAGGGATATTCATCGGTCGAAGATCTCCAGCATCTTATTTCCTCACCTCAGGTATTTTGCATATTATATTGCTAGAGGGGTGTTAGCTCGTGACAACACGACCAGCATTTCTGCTCCGGATATTGCTATCCTGGCAGCAGCCCTCTCAGGGAGGTCTGATTATAATTTGGGTGCCTTAATTGCTCGACGCCTTGCTATGAACGGTAACAAGGGGGACTTATATGGTGGCGTTTACGCCACACTTATCTTAGAGCATCTTGGAGGCACCCCACACCCTGATGATACTCCTTTTACTTATTTAAGCTTTGATCTTGCTGCTATGAAAAAGCATAAGTTTGTTACCATGGGTTCTGAGCTTGATAACCTTGTTTATATCGTGCGTTTCGGAACTACCGCGGAACGCGAGATCCGTCTACCTGCACCTCTTTTGTTTGATTTTTCTCGCAGGAACGGATGGTCCTTTGATGTTGTCCAGTTCGATGAGTTCATGGTCCAGCATCAGTTTCATAACCCCATGGAGGGGGTTGTGCCCGACGAGGAGAGGCACGGTGAGATGCCACATTTTCAGGAAGAGACCGCCACCGAGTTTGGTGAAGGGTCTTCCTCTGTTTGGCGTTCGGAACCTTCCTCGTGGGAGACTCCGAGGAGTTCGGTGTACGCGCCAGCATCCTTCTACGACCCGTGGACTCACCACCACACCCCCGGAGCAGGAGGCTCCTGGGGGCAGTAGCTGCTAACCAACTTAGGCCAAAAGCCTAAGCTTGGGGGAGTACGTGCCTTTCTCACTTTTCCATTGTATTATCCGTTTTATTCGCTTTGATCTTTTCGAAGTTTTTGCCCGTTCTTCTTTATTTCTCTCTTTGCAAAAACAACAAAAAGATTTTCTCTTTCTTTTGCTTTTTATTCAACCTTTGAAAAATCCAAAAAGATTTCCTTTCTCTCTTTAGTTTGCTTTGTTTTCAGAGATCAGCTCGAGTCCGTGATGGCATTTGATTATATTTCCTACGTTCGATCGTGCAAGTGACAAGCAGTAATGACAAAGATCGACTGAAAGGAAGCAACAAGGAAGACCGGTATGAACTCTTATTGTTTCCACTTTTGTACATATGCCTGTACTTATGATCTAGAGACCAGCTTGTAGCGACATAGTGCTATGTTTACAATGCTCTTCCAGTGGTTCATGCTTTCCTTGTGGCTAGTCCCGAATAACTATAGTATATAATGTGTTATTGAAATGATCTACATGCATTGCACTGTTCATAGTCTGGTATACTAAGGTGGTATTTCCCTTTAGAGAATTTTTGGATTGACTTGGCACATGCTTACACATGTTTAAGACTAAAAGTCTACTTTGCCTTGATGATCTTTGAGTTTTAGAATAGTTATATCACTTTCATGCCCGATTCAATGTTGCTTTGTCGCTCTGCTTGATTATGACCGTTATTGCTCTCTAGTTGGTCGCTTCCCAGTCTTTTGCTAAACCTCCACCTGTACTAAGCGGAATGACTGCTTGTGCATCCAAATCCTTAAAACCAGTTATGCCATATGAGTCCACTATACCTTCCTATACATGGTATTTACCTGCCATTCCTAATGAAGACTTTCATGTACCATCTCGAAATTAATCAAAAGCATTTCTCTTTTTGTGCCTATGTTTTAGCTCATGAGGAAGTAGTAGTTAATTCATGATCTCTTTAAGTTGGACAAGTTTCACCCCTGGATTGCATGTATAATGTGCAAACCCCTAATATGAAAAGGAACTGGCATTGAGTGCGCCCGGCTCGAAAAGATAATATAACAAACAAACCCTCCTTCACGCTTTGTTCATGAGAAATCAGAAAACTTTGGCAGTGTTAAACAAAGGAGATTAAGAGGATGTAATCGTCCTCATGCGGGAGCCGTTCCTCGAGATTTGTCTAGCTTAAAAAGTGATTGAGTTATCTGCTAGCATTCGTTGACGAAATATGCACTTCTCAAAACATGTTTACTTCTATTTTTAAAACCAAGAGCTCTGGTACATGTTTAGTTTTTGTTTCCGACCACGGGTTTTCAACCTTGCCAATAAAAGCCACGGTTCGAGAGTCTCACCTTCTTTCTTCAAAGCACTGACTAGGAGAGCATAATTGTCATTCTGAGTGTAATGTGCATTGTCCCAAAGTATTACATTGTCTTCTGTATACTTGTGATATGATTTATTCTGAAATTCTTAGTTCTAGTCTCCTTTAAAACTCTGGAGGAGTCTCTGCATTTATGTTTTGCTTCACTCATGGAGGCTCGCGAGATACCACCCTAATATGCTCAAGCTATGTGCAATGTAATCTTGTCTTGATTTTCAGTAATATATTATTTACTTTTAAGTATTTGTGACTGGTCACTTGAAAGAAGGATTGCTCCTTGCATTGTCCTCATAAGTACTGTTTCAATACTTGCTAAACTCTTTTCGTAGTACATGCTTATATACATCTAATGAAGCAAAAGAGTTTGTCAAAGTTTTATTTGTCGCGTCCAGTTCGTTGAACTGAATTGCTTGAGGACAAGCAATATGCTAAGCTTGGGGGAGTTGATACGTCTCAAACGTATCTACTTTTCCAAACACTTTTGATATTGTTTTGACCTCATTCTTGCATGATTTGGACTAAACTAACCCGGACTGACGCTGTTTTCAGCAGGTTTGCCTGTATGGTTTATTTGTGTGCAGGAAAACGGATTTTTAAGTATCTCAGAAAAATCCACGAAAAATCACAGAAAATCCACGCACCCGAAGGAACCAGGTGCCAGAAGTGGGGCCAGAGGGGGGCCAGGGGGTGCCCAGGCGCCCTGTGGGCGCCCCCCCTGGGCCGCACCGGGGGGGCGCCTGGGTGGGGCCCACACCCCCTGGTGCCCTACTTCGCCTCGTATTTTTACTCCCGACGCAGAAACCCCAGATCAGAAGTTCTTTCGCAGTTTTCCGTCGCGGAGCCGCCGCCACCCTCTGTTCTTCCTCGGGAGGGCTAATCTGGAGGCTGAATTGGCCTCTGGAGAGGGGAGATCGTCGCCATCGTCATCATCATCACCACTCCATCATCCCTCCATGACTTCTCCCTCCATGTGTGAGTAATTCCCCTGCTGTAGGCGAAGGGGATGGTAGGGATTGGATGAGTTAGATCATGTAATAGTTTATCAGATCGTTGGGGGGCATGTTGCCTATCATCTACTATGGTGTTTATCATCTTTGCTTCAACTTGTTATTCTTAATGCTTGACACTTAGGGCCCGAGTGCCATGATTTCAGATCTGAACCATATGTGTTTGTATGAATATATTTGTGTTCGTGATCCTATCTATGAGTTGTTTGCACCTGTTACGGTTCGGAACCGGCGATCCCAAAAGTGACAGCTTGGGACACCAAAGGGGATGGTCTGTAGTTTGAGGATTACATGTATCCATTGAGTTCATTGCTTTGTTCCGGTGCTCTTTGACAGGAGCACCTTAATATCCATTAGTTCCTTTTGGCCCCGTTCGTAGCGGGATGGTAGGACAAAAGATGTTGTGCAAGTTCTTATTGCAAGCACGCACAACTACCTATGGGATACATGCCTAATGTTTGATATTTGCCTAGATGATCATTACTTTTCCGTGTGCCGTGCCCCAAGTTAGAATCTATCTCATCCATGCAGCGCCCAACCATCCATCTCGCTAGCCTATAGTATTTTAAACCTTGTTTGTCACTAGTTGCTACTTTTGCCATTTACTACTGCTATTTACTTTTGCTGTTTACTTTTACTATTACTATCCTCACTATCATATCACTGTTACCACTTATCTTTTGTTGCATGTAAGTATATTTCAGGTGCGGTTGAATTGACAACTCAACTGTCAAAGCTTATAAATACTCTTTGGCTCCCCGTGTGTCGAATCAATAAATTGGGTTATTCTTATCCGCGAAGACTATCTCGATCCCTTACGGTTGAGGGTTATCATTGCTCCATGCCTCTTTTGTGTGATATTGCTATGATATTTATGCACTTCCATACACTTTTGATTATATTTGGACTAACCTATTAACTCAGTGCACCCCAGTGCCAGTTTCTGTTTTCTGCTGTTTTTGTATTTCAGGTTTTCCCATTACGTAAACTGCCAGAAAAATTCCGGGAAAAATATATAAAAAAATCAGCGTTCCGGAAGCTTCCATACGGCCAAAGTAGGGCTGGAGGGGGGCCACCAGGCCTCCAGGCGGCCAGGGGGCGCGCCCCCCTAGGCCGCGCCGCCAGGGCGCCTGGGCCCCCCAGGCACCCTCTGACGCCCCCTTTGGCATATATTTACACCGTGTCCCGAAACCCTCGAGGACGGAACCCTTTTTCGCGATCTCATCTCTGTTCCGCCGCCGCCGCGCTTCCAAGATCGGGAGCACCAGGAGAACTCTTCCCGGCACCCTACCGGAGGGGAGGATCACCACCGGGAGCCTCTCCACCACCATGGACGCCTCTCGGATGAGTTGTGAGTAGTCTCCCTTGGACCATGGGTCCATGACCAGTAGCTATGTGATGTTCTCCTCCCCTTCTTGTGCTTCACTAATTAGACCTCGTGAGCTGCCCTACATGATCGAGGCACATATGTAATCCTTATGCTGTTGCTATGTTGAGTTTGCTGGGATCCGATGGATTATGAGATTATGTTCAAATTGTGTTTGAGTAATATATTTGATTTACCTCTTTTATATTTATGTTCTTAAGTAATTCTTGCATGTTCTCCGTTGCTATTTATTGCTTTGACCGAGTAGTAGGTAGTAACTCCAAGAGGGAACGTTATGCTTGATTGTGGGTTCATGCCCCTCGATGACTAGCTTGAGTGACAGAAACATGAGTCTAGGGGATGTGCTGTTGCCACAAGGGGGAAAACAACGGTGCTTGTACTCGCGGGTGCAAGGATTGTAGACTTTACGCAAAGTTCTTTTAATGCAGTCGTTTGTTGCTTTGAGTTTACACTATGGGTGGGACTCGCAACTTAATACCAGCGAGATGTTCTGGATAGATATCTCAAGGTGGATGATTAGTAGTAGATGCAGATGGATTTCGGTCTACTTGCCTTGGCGTACCGCCCATGCTTTGAACCTTTACCTTTCTTGCAACATAGTTAGCATTGGTTTGCGCACGTAATCCTGTCAATTGCCCAGCTGTAATTCGTTTCCCTCACATAGCTGTTTTATCGTCTTTTGGGAGAGAGACATCACTAGTGAACATCATGGGACCCCGGTCCATATTACCATCACTGATCACATCCGCTATTTACTTTCTGCTTTTACTTACTAGTTGCAGCAATACATCACTATTATCTCTTGCGTTTGATCCTTTGTAAACGACAAGGCCGGAGGGATTGACAACCTCTCTGTACTCGTTGGGAGCAAAGTTATTTGTATCTGTGTGCAGGTCCAGTTGATTGCTAAATATCTGGCGCCATTAGCAGTTGACACCTTCTTGTTGAACCTTGGAGTCTCAGGGGAATTCGATCCTTGGTATCTTTGCCAAGGGAAAACTACCGCTACACTGCATCTCAAACCTTCCACTTGGGGTAACCAACGAGGGGCGAGAAGCCATCAAGCAAAGTTTTCTGGCGCCGTCGCCGGGGACTCCACTCTTCAAGACAGGGGAGTTGCACGCTATCTTTTACCTTTGCTTTTTAGTCTTGTTAGTTTACCTTTCAGTTTTGCTTTAGTATCTTTTATCAAAAAAATCACAAAAATAGTTATCTTGCTTGCTTGCTGCTATGGGTTCCACCGAGAACACCAAGTTGTGTGACTTCACTAGTCATAACAACGATGACTTTATCTGCAAGCCTATCACTACAGTTGCCACTTCAGCACCTTCTTATGAAATTAAACCTGCTTTACTGAACCTAGTTATGAAAGATCAATTCTCCGGTGCTGGAGATGATGCTGCTTTACACTTAAACAATTTTGTTGAACTCTGTGATATGCAAAAGTACCAAGAAATAGATGGTAATATTGTTAAGCTTAAGCTTTTTCCTTTCTCCTTGAGAGGAGGAGCTAAAATTTGGTTTCAATCCTTGGCTAGAAATAGCATAGATTCATGGGACAAATGCAAAGATGCTTTTATTGGAAAATACTATCCACCTGCTAAAATTATCCAACTAAGGAGTAACATAATGAATTTCAAACAATTGGATAATGAACATGTTGCCCAAGCTTGGGAACGAATGAAATCTCTTATCAAGAACTGCCCTACTCATGGTTTGACTACTTGGATGGTTATCCAAACTTTTTATGCAGGCTTGAACTTTACCTCGCGGAACTTGTTAGATTCGGCCGCGGGAGGAACCTTTATGTTAACTACACTTGGTGCTGCCACGAAGCTTCTCGATGAGATGATGACCAATTATTCCCAATGGCACATCGAACGCGCTCCAACAGGTAGGAAGGTAAACTCTGTCGAGGAGATTTCCTCCCTAAATGAAAAAGTTGACTTGATCATGTCTCTACTTTCGAAGCAATCTTCTGTTGATCCTCCTGATGTTCCTTTAAATTCTTTGATTGCTCAAGAACAAGTAGATGTGAACTTTATCTCTAGAAACAATTTCAACAACAATGCTTATAGGAGTAATTTTGGTAGCAATCCTAGACCGTTCCCCTCTAATTCTTATGGGAACAACAATGCTTATCCTAGCACCAAGAACTCCACTACTGAACTAGAGATTATGCTTAAAGATTTCATCACTACCCAAAAAGCCTTCAATAAGAGTGTAGAAGAAAAACTAAACAAACTAGATGATCTCTCTTCGAAGGTAGACAATTTAGCCCATGAGGTAGAATTGCTTAAAATTAGAACTTCTCCTCTTGAGGAGAGGAAGGTCACTCATATGAATGCTATTCAAGTGCAAAGAGAGATGGGCTAAACTTAAAGAGAGATGGGCTAGAGAAAAGGAGGAAGAAGATAGAATTAAGAACCTTCCTACCCACCACACTGTTGCTACTAGCCAAGAGAGATGGGCTAAACTTAAAGAGAGATGGGCTAGAGAAAAGGAGGAAGAAGATAGAATTAAGAACCTTCCTACCCACCAAACTTAAAGAGAGATGGGCTAGAGAAAAGGAGGAAGAAGATAGAATTAAGAACCTTCCTACCCACCACACTGTTGCTACTATCCAAGTTGTTGAGGATATCCAAACTCTTAGCACCCAATGCACTCCTGGTCCCGTTGGACCTATTAATGGTGATGCTATGACCATAGAAACTACCAAACAAGTGAACCTAAAGGACACCACTACCACTTTACTTGATAGTAGTGACCTTGATTTTGATAATTGCACCCTTACCGAAGTTATTGATTTCCTTCACAAGATGTCTAGAGATCCCCGCACTAGCACGCTTAACCTTGCCTTCACAGAGCATATCACTAATGCTCTCATCAAAGCTAGGGAGGAGAAACTTAGAGTAGAAGCCTCCATTCCTAGAAAGCTAGAGGATGGTTGGGATCCTATAATTAAAATTAAGTTGAATAACTTCTCTTGCTATGCTTTATGTGATGTTGGAGCTAGTACCTCCGTTATGCCCAAAAGAATATATGATATGCTTAAATTGAAACCTTTTGATTCTTGTTCTTTTGGTGTTCGTCTTGTTGATTCTTCCATAACGAAACCTTTGGGGAGGATCGACGATGTTCTTATCATTGTCAATGACAATTATGTTCCCGTTGATTTTACTATTATGGACATTGAATGTGAACCTTCTTGTCCAATTATTTTGGGACGTCCTTTCCTACGCACCGTTGGTGCTATCACTGACATGAAAGAGGGGAATATAAAATTCCAATTTCCTCTCAAGAAAGGGATGGAACACTTCCCTAGAAAGAAGATTAAGTTACCTTTTGAGTCCGTTATACGGGCTAGCTATTCTTTTGCTCTTGATAAGACTTGATCTCTTTGCATTATGCCTAGCTTAAAGGCATAAAAGAAAGCGCTTTTGGGAGGCAGCCCACAATGAATACATTTTTATTTTGCTTTTGTTGTGTCTTGATGTTGTTACTACAGTAGCATCATCATTGTATCTTTACTTTTCAACTTTGTGCCAAGTGTAGCCTCTGATTGCAAGAAAGTTCAAAAGTTGTGACGTGCTGTCCAGGAAACAGATTCTGTCCTTGGATAGAAAAATTCGTATAAAATCACCAGATCATCTTTTTGGTCTGAATTTTTTCGACAGCGTGCTCTATACAATTGTCTTTCGGGCGTCTGTCCTGAGTTTCTTGATTTGAGTTGCAGAAGTGCCCCGGAAAAATCATTTACTACCTGCTGGTCTGTTTTTCACAGATTCTGTCCCGTTTTGCCTTTTCTTCATTTTGCAAACCTTGAGCTTGCTTTTTCTTTGCAAAAACCTTTTGGCAATCTTGAGAAACAGTAGACCTTCAAGAATATCTTTATTTCTAGGAAGGAACAATTATTTTATTATGGGTACTAACCTCGCTAATCAGATTATGATGAGTTATGTATGAAGGGAGTTTTCAAGTGTGCGAGGGAAGATGATAAAAAGATTCAGGAGTGTCAAACGCTCAAGCTTGGGGATGCCCCCATGCACCCCCAAGAAATATTCAAGAAGACTCAAGCATCTAAGCTTGGGGATGCCCCCGTGCATCCCCTTCTCCATCAACAATTATCAGTTCGTCTTTCGTTCCACTATATTTTTATCACTTCATGTGTTATGTGCTATGCTTGGAGCGTCTTGCTTTTAGTTTCCTTTTTAGTTTGCTTTAGCTTTGCTTGCTTTTCATAACGAGTTGGAACTCAGCTTTCTTTGTGTGGGAGAGTGATACGTCCAAAACGTATCTATAATTTATGCTTGCTCCATGCCACTTTTGGGTGATATTGCTATGATATTTATACACTTCCATACACTTTTGATCATATTTGGACTAACCTACTAATCCAATGCACCCCAGTGCCAGTTTCTGTTTTCGGCTGTTTTTGTATTTCAGGTTTTCACATTACAAGAACTGCCAGGAAAAATCTAGAAACAATATATAAAAAATCAGCGTTCCAGAACCTACCTTGCGCCCGAAGGACAGCCGGGGG
>LR738709.1:665907131-665939536 GCA_902687465.1 Secale cereale | reverse complement strand
ACCAGGGCTCCAGGCGCCCTGGCGGCGCGCCCCCCCTGGGCCGCGCCGGGGGGGCGCCTGGGCCCCCCGAGCCCCATCTAGTGCCCCCCTTTGGCATATATTTAGAGCGTCCTTCGAAACCCTCGGGACGGGAACTTTTTTCGCGATCTCATCTCTGTTCCGCCGCCGCCGCCGCTTCCAAGATCGGGAGCACCAGGAGAACTCTTCCCGGCACCCTGCCGGAGGGGAGGATCATCACCGGGAGCTTCTCCACCACCATGGACGCCTCCTGGATGAGTTGTGAGTAGTCTCCCTTGGACCATGAGTCCATGACCAGTAGCTATGTGATGTTCTCCTCCCGTTCTTGTGCTTCACTAATTAGTCCTCGTGAGCTGCCCTACATGATCGAGGCACATATGTAATCCTTATGTTGTTGCTATGTTGAGTTTGCTGGGATCCGATGGATTATGAGATTATGTTCAGATTGTGACTGAGTAATATATTTGATCTACCTCTTTTATATTTATGTTCATAAGTAATTCTTGCATGTTCTCCGTTGTTATTTATTGCTTTGGCCAAGTAATACGTAGTGACTCCAAGAGGGAACGTTATGCTCGATTGTGGGTTCATGCCCCTCGATGACTAGTTTGAGTGACAGAAACATGAGTCTAGGGGATGTGCTGTTGCCACAAGGGGGAAAACAACGGTGCTTGTGCCCGCGGGTGCAAGGATTGTTTACTTTACGCAAAGTTCTATTAATGCAGTTGTCTGTTGCATTGAGTTTACACTATGGGTGGGGCTCGCAACTTAATACC
Organism: Secale cereale; assembly: GCA_902687465.1. Taxonomy (NCBI): domain Eukaryota; kingdom Viridiplantae; phylum Streptophyta; class Magnoliopsida; order Poales; family Poaceae; genus Secale; species Secale cereale. The sequence continues at coordinate 665,938,742 of LR738709.1, read as the reverse complement.
AGCGAGATGTTCTGGATAGATATCTCAAGGTGGATGATTAGTAGTAGATATTGATGGATTTAGGTCTACTTACTTTGGCGTACCGCCCATGCTTTGAACCTCAACCTTTCTTGCAATGTAGTCAGCATTGGTTTGCGTTCGTGGTCCTGTCAATTGCCCAGCTGTAATTCGTTTACCTCACATAGCTGTTTTATCGTCTTTTGGGAGAGAGACATCACTAGTGAACATCATGAGACTCCGGTCCATATTACCATCATTGATCACATCCGCTATTTACTTTTCGCTATTATTTACTATTGCAAACATTATCTATCACTACTATCATTTGTGTTTAACCCTTTGTGAACTACAAGGCCGGAGGGATTGACAACCTCTCTGTACTCGTTGGGAGCAAAGTTATTTGTATCTGTGTGCAGGTCCACGTTGATTGCTAATATCTAGCGCCGTTAGCAGTTGACACCTACTTGTTGAACCTAGGAGTCTCTGGGGATTCGATCCTTGGCATCTTTGCTAAGGGAAAAACTTCCACAACACTGCATCTCACACCTTCCACTTGGGGTAACCAACAAGGGGTTAGAGGCCCATCAGAGAGAAACACGCTCCACTTCAACCTAGAACACAACATAGAATTTTCATGTCTATCTTTGTTGTGTATGTTCTTGGTCTTTCAATAGCCACTGTCATGTTCAGCTCTTAGTTTTCATGCTTATCTTTTTAAAGAGATTTTGTTTAGTTGGTCGCTGGAACTCTCTTTAGTTATCATGCTTATCTTGTTAAGAGAGTTGGCTTCTGTTGCACTGGTCGATATGTCTATGATAAAATGCTACGTGCATAATGGTGCTTAGTAGTTCATGTTTTCTTATGGTTAGGCTCAAATAGCTGGGGGGTTCCCAATATGTTATTGGAGTACCAGCATGATTTGTTTGCCTATGATGTGGTATGGTTTAGTGATATCTTATTTCAAGAATTTATTTTGATTGACTTGGCGTATGCTCACGCATATTTAAGACTGTAAAGAAAGTCTGTCAAGCCTTGATGATCTTTAATTTCTGAGTAGCGATATAACTTCCATGCCTGATTCAATGTTGCTTTGTCGCTCTGCATGATTATGACCGTCATTGCTCTCTTAGTTGGTCGCTCCCAGTCTTTTGCTAACCTCCACCTGTACTAAGCGGACTGACTGCTTGTGCATCCAAAATCCTTTAAACCAGTTATGCCATATGAGTCCACCATACCTTCCTATACATGGTATTTACCTGCCATTCCTAACGAAGACTTTCATGTACCATCTCGAAATTATTCAAAAAAGCATTTCTCTTTTGTGCCTCTGTTTTAGTTCATGAGGAAGTAGTAGTTAATTCATGATCTTTTTAAGTTGGACAAGCTTCACCCCGGGATTGCATGTCTAATGTGCAAACCCATAATACGAGAAGGAACTGGCATAGAGTGCGCCCGGCTCATTAAAAAATAATACAACAAACAAACCATCCTTCACGCTTTGTTCATGAGAAATCAGAAAACTTTGGCAGTGATAAACAAAGGAGATTAAGAGGATGTGATCGTCCTCATTCGGGAGCCGTTCCTCGAAACTTGTCCATCTCAAGAAGTAATTGAGTTATCTGCTAGCATTCGTTGACGAAACATGCATATCCAAAAAAATAATTTTTGCTTCTGTTTTTAAAACCAAGAGCTCTGGTACATGCTTTGTCTTTGTTTCCGACCACGGGTTTTCAACCTTGCCAACAAAAGCCACGGTTCGAGAGTCTCCACCTTCTTTAAAGCACCAACTACTGAGAGCATGATTGTCATTCTGAGTGTAATGTGCATTGTCCCAAAGTACCATTGTCTTTTGCATGATTATGATATCGTTTATTCTGAAATCATTGTATCTAGTCGTCACTTAAACCTTGGAGGTGCCCCTGCATTTATGTTTTGCTTCACTAAAGGGGGCACGCGAGATACCACTTTATCATATTTGCACACCATGCTCATTACAAATCTATTTGATGTTTTAGTATCATATTGTAAAACTTTCAGTTCTTTGTGATTTTCTCATGAGGAAACTTAATTACTACATATTCATTGTCTCAGTAAGCTTTTGTCATGTGACTGTGAAAAGTACTTATATGGTTAATAGCATGTCACCACAGAAATTATGCTTGTTATCATTTACCTACTCGAGGACGAGCAGGAATTAAGCTTGGGGATGTTGATACGTCCAAAACGTATTTATAATTTCTGCTTGCTCCATGCCTCTTTTGTGTGATATTGCTATGATATTTATGCACTTCCATACACTTTTGACCATATTTGGACTAACCTATTAACTCAGTGCACCCCAGTGCCAGTTTCTGTTTTCTGCTGTTTTTGTATTTTAGGTTTTCCCATTACGTAAACTGCCAGAAAAATTCCGGGAAAAATATATAAAAAAACAGCGTTCCGGAAGCTTCCATACGGCCAAAGTAGGGCTGGAGGGGGGCCACCAGGCCTCCAGGCGGCCAGGGGGCACGCCCCCCCTAGGCCGCGCCGCCAGGGCGCCTGGGCCCCCCAGGCATCCTCTGACGCCCCCCTTTGGCATATATTTACACCGCGTCCCGAAACCCTCGAGGACGGAACCATTTTTCACGATCTCATCTCTGTTCCGCCGCCGCCGCGCTTCCAAGATCGGGAGCACCAGGAGAACTCTTCCCGGCACCCTGCCGGAGGGGAGGATCACCACCGGGAGCCTCTCCACCACCATGGACGCCTCCCGGATGAGTTGTGAGTAGTCTCCCTTGGACCATGGGTCCATGACCAGTAGCTATGTGATGTTCTCCTCCCCTTCTTGTGCTTCACTAATTAGACCTCGTGAGCTGCCCTACATGATCGAGGCACATATGTAATCCTTATGCTGTTGCTATGTTGAGTTTGCTGGGATCCGATGGATTATGAGATTATGTTCAGATTGTGTTTGAGTAATATATTTGATTTACCTCTTTTATATTTATGTTCTTAAGTAATTCTTGCATGTTCTCCGTTGCTATTTATTGCTTTGGCCGAGTAGTAGGTAGTAACTCCAAGAGGGAACGTTATGCTTGATTGTGGGTTCATGCCCCTCAATGACTAGCTTGAGTGACAGAAACATGACTCTAGGGGATGTGTTGTTGCCACAAGGGGGAAAACAACGGTGCTTGTACTCGCGGGTGCAAGGATTGTTTACTTTACGCAAAGTTCTTTTAATGCAGTTGTCTGTTGCTTTGAGTTTGGACTATGGGTGGGACTCACAACTTAATACCAGCAAGATGTTCTGGATAGATATCTCAAGGTGGATGATTAGTAGTAGATGCAGATGGATTTCGGTCTACTTGCCTTGGCGTACCGCCCATGCTTTGAACCTCTACCTTTCTTGCAACATAGTTAGCATTGGTTTGCGCATGTAATCCTGTCAATTGCCCAGCTGTAATTCGTTTACCTCACATAGCTGTTTTATCGTCTTTTGGGAGAGAGACATCACTAGTGAACAACATGGGACCCCGGTCCATATTACCATCACTGATCACATCCGCTATTTACTTTCTACTTTTACTTACTAGTTGCATCAATACATCACTATTATCTCTTGCGTTTGATCCTTTGTAAACGACAAGGCCAGAGGGATTGACACCCTCTCTGTACTCCTTGGGAGCAAAGTTATTTGTATCTGTGTGCAGGTCCAGTTGATTGCTAAATATCTGGCGCCTTTAGCAGTTGACACCTTCTTGTTGAATCTTGGAGTCTCTGGGGAATTCGATCCTTGGTATCTTTGCCAAGGGAAAACTACCGCTACACTGCATCTCAAACCTTCCACTTGGGGTAACCAACGAGGGGCGAGAAGCCATCATACGCTGATTTGTCCTGTATTTTTCCCGGAATTTTTGGAGGACTTTTAATATGGGGGAAACCTGAAATAGAAAAACAGCAGGAAACAGGAACTGGCACTGTGGTGCACTGAGTTAATAGGTTAGTCCAAATATGATCAAAAGTGTATGGAAGTGCATAAATATCATAGCAATATCACACAAAAGAGGCATGGAGCAAGCAGAAATTATAGGTACGTTTTGGACGTATCAGTAACACACATATACACACATCAGTCGACCAAGCCTCCGGGCACCGAGACGTAGGGCTATTACTTCCTCCGAGAAGGGCCTGAACTCGCTAACACCCTGTGTACAACCTCGCCATAGCTAGAACCTTGCCTCTCCATTCGTACCCCCTACCCTCACTGTCAGATCTAGAACCACGACAGTTGGCGCCCACCTTGGGGCAAGGCGTCTTAGCGACATTTGGTGAAGTTGCGATCTCTTCCCCGACCACTTTCATCATGGTGTCAGGCAGCGTTTTGGCGTCGGGCCACGAGATCCGGCTCGGCGCGTTGGTCTTCGTCGCCGACGACTCCGCGTGGCTCCAGGAAGCCCCTCTAGACGTTGAGGCTCTGCCTGCCCGCGGAACTACGCACTTTCGCGCCGGAGCCGGCAGCGTCCTCCTGCTGCAGCCGTCGACCCAGTACTCATCGTCCCCATCCCCGCTGGACGCCGCCGTAAGCGATCCGGTCGTTCACGGCTCCAGCGGTGGGTGAAACATGCGGTGGCCCGTCAAACGGCCACCCCACAAGTCGCGGCCATTGAGCCCGACGGTTACCTTTACGGGCCAGCCGATCAGTCGACCGGGCTCGAAGATTCCGTTTCCGAGTGCTGGAGCAGCGATCCCACGGCGGAAATTCTCATGGTCGATTCGCGCCGCAGCCCGCCAGGCTTTCCCCGTGGTGAGAACGGCGGCAGCGGTGGCGATCGGGCGCACGACAACGACGGTTACATCCCTCAGCCCCTCACCTCTGAGCAAAGAGCTGAGCTTTGTCGCCGCAACGGAGATGCACTCTTCACCCCCATCGTGGGGGATTCCCCAAAAGCTTTGGCTCTCGAAGCCACGCGCGTGGCCACCTTGGCCGAGCGCGCGTGCCTGGAAAACATCCAACGTTCACTCGACGAACAGGCCCGCCGACTGGTCCCCGAGTCCAGTCGACGGCCGCGGCAATCACGTCAGCGCGAGACTCAGGTGTTCCGCACACTAGTCCAAAACCTCGAAGCCGCGGCTCGTATCGCAGAGTCGATTCAACCCTCCCAGTCGGAAGCTGGGAGAGGCATTCAGCAGATCCGAGCTTTGCTCCGAACGGCTGAAGAGCAAAACACGGCTGTTTCTCAGTCACGCAACAGAATTCATAGCAGATCGGTGGCTGCAGACACCGTATGGTCGACCCACAGCCTAAGATCGCCCCCGAGGCGTGAGGAGCGTGGCCCGCGGCAAGATCGGCTCCTGGGTCGGAACGACGATCCACTCGATCGTCGACATGGATGCTACGACCGCCGTCGAGCGCCTACCCCTCCTCCGGGAAGTGGGTCACACTCGCCCCAGCGGCACGTGGGCAGGCGCCTGCGAGATGACGAGCGTAGGATTCCCCCGGATCCCCGGCGGCCAGGTTTCGATGCAAGGTCCATCCTTGTACAGGGCCGAGTCGACCGTAACCGGGCATCCAGGGACGAGCGAGGCGGAGACCAACTGGGTGGCAGCCGAGCGCCGGCCTCTGGGCCTGAGTGTTTCTGCAGTGCAATCAGGGCTGCGGAGATCCCCCCGAACTTCAGGCTGGCAGCAGGAGTGAGCAAGTTCACCAGTGAGTCGAAGCCGGACACTTGGCTGGAGGACTACCGAGTGGCCGTGCAGATCGGAGGAGGCAACGATGACGTGGCCATGAAGCACCTCCCCTTAATGCTGGGAGGCTCCGCTCGGGCGTGGCTCAACCAGTTAGCTCCCAGGAGCATATACAGTTGGGAAGAGCTCGCTCGAGTTTTCGTTCGGACCTTCGGAGGCACCTGCAAGCGACCTGCCGGACTCGCAGAGCTTCAACACTGCACGCAGAAGCCGAGTGAAACTTTGAGGGACTACATTTAGCGGTGGACCACTTTGCATCACACGGTGGAAAACATTTCCGAGGACCAGGCGGTGTGCACTTTCAAGGAAGGCGTGCGCAACCGAGAGTTGAATCTGAAGTTTGGCCGAACAGGCGACATGTCCCTGTCGCGGATGATGGAGATTGCCAGTCGGTACGCCAACGGCGAAGAGGCCGATCGGCTCCGTAGCGGCAAGAAACCAGTCGGACAGGATGACCAGAATCACAATCGAAAGAATAAGCGCAAGGCCGACCCAGCCGCTCAGGGGGAGGCTGCGGTGGTTAATCAAGGGAAGGGCAAAGGGAAGCCCAAAGGCTTCTGGGCCCCAATGAAAGGAAAGGGTCAGGCTAGAGATGATATGCTCGACCAGTCGTGCCCCATACACACGAAGAAAGATGAAGAGGGGAACTTGGTATTGTTGGGGAACGTAGTATTTTAAAATTTTCCTACGATCACGCAAGATCTATCTACCAGATGCATAGCAACGAGAGGAAGAGTGTGTCTACGTACCCTCGTAGACCGGAAGCGGAAGCGTCCAGTGACGCGGTTGATGTAGTCGAACTTCTTCGCGATCCAACCGATCAAGCACCGAACGTACGGCACCTCCGCGTTCAGCACACGTTCAGCTTGATGACGTCCCACGAGCTCTTGATCCAGTTGAGCTTCACGGGAGAGTTTCGTCAGCACGACGGCGTGGTGACGGATATGATGTATCTACCGGCGCAGGGCTTCGCCTAAGCACTGCGACGGTATGACCGAGGTTTGTTTCTGTGGAGGGGGGCACCACACACGGCTAGAACAATTCAACTTGTGTGTCTTTGGGTGCCCTCCTGCCCCCGTATATAAAGGAGCAAGAGGGGAGGGCCGGCCGGTCTCCTATGGTGCGGCTAGAGCAATCCTACTAGGAATAGGATTGCAATCCTATTCATAGTAGGAGTCCACCAAGAAGGAAGAGAGGGAAAGGAAAAAAGTGAGAGGTGGCGCCCCCCCAATCCTACTCCAACTAGGATCCCTAGGTGGGGCGCCGGCCAGCCTCTATGGGCTGCCTCTCTCCTTTCCTCAAGGCCCACTATGGACCATCCCCCCTCGTAGGGGGTTCCGGTAACCCCCTCCGGCAATCCAGTTAAATCCGAAACTTTTCCGGAACACTTCCGGTATCCGAATATAGTCGTCCAATATATCAATCTTTATGTCTCGGACATTCCGAGACTCCTCGTCATGTCCGTGATCTCATCCGGGACTCCGAACTACCTTCGGTACATCAAAACTCATAAACTCATAATACCGATCGTCATCAAACGTTAAGCGTGCGGACCCTACGGGTTCGAGAACTATGTAGACATGACCGAGACTCATCTCCGGTCAATAACCAATAGCGGAACCTGGATGCTCATATTGGCTCCTACATATTCTACGAAGATCTTTATCGGTCAAACCGCATAACAACATACGTTGTTCCTTTTGTCATCGGTATGTTACTTGCCCGAGATTCGATCGTCGGTATCTCTATACCTAGTTCAATCTCGTTACCGGCAAGTCTCTTTACTTGTTCCGTAACACATCATCTCGTGACTAACTCATTAGTCTTTTGCTTGCAAGGCTGATTATGATGTGTGTTACCGAGAGGGCCCAGAGATACCTCTCCGACACTCGGAGTGACAAATCCTAATCTTGATCTATGCCAACACCACGAATACTTTCGGAGACACCTGTAGAGCATCTTTATGATCACCCAGTTACGTTGTGACGTTTAATAGCACACAAGGTGTTCCTACGGTATTCGGGAGTTGCATAATCTCATAGTCATAGGAACATGTATAAGTCATGAAGAAACCAATAGCAGTAAAACTAAACGATCATAGTGCTATGCTAACGGATGGGTATTGTCCATCACATCATTCTCCTAATGATGTGATCCCGTTGATCAAATGACAACTCATGTCTATGGTTAGGAAACATAACCATCTTTGATCAATGAGCTAGTCTAGTAGAGGCATACTAGGGACAGTCTGTTTTGTCTATGTATTCACGCATGTACTAAGTTTCCGGTTAATACAATTCTAGCATGAATAATAAACATTTATCATGATATAAGGAAATATAAATAACAACTTTATTATTGCCTCTAGGGCATATTTCCTTCAGTCTCCCACTTGCACTAGAGTCAATAATCTAGCTCACATCGCCATGTGATTTAATACCGATAGTTCACATCGTTATGTGAATAACACCCATAGTTCACATCACGATGTGACCAACACCCAAAGGGTTTACTAGAGTCATTAATCTAGTTCACATCGCTATGTGATTAATACCCAAGAGTAATAAGGTGTGATCATGTTTTGCTTGTGAGAGAAGTTTAGTCAACGGGTCTGTCACATTCAGATCCGTATGTATTTCGCAAATTTCTATGTCTACAATGCTCTGCATGGAGCTACTCTAGCTAATTGCTCCCACTTTCAATACACATCCAGATTGATACTTAGAGTCATCTGGATTTAGTGTCAAATCTTGCATCGGCGTAACCCTTTACGACGAACTCTTTATCACCTCCATAATCGAGAAATATTTCCTTAGTCATCCAATTACTAAGGATAATTTTGACCGCTGTACAGTGATCTACTCCTGGATCACTATTGTACCTCCCTGTGAAACTCATGGCAAGGTACACAACGTGTTTTGTACACAGCATGGCATACTTTATAGAACCTATGGCTGAGGCATAGGGAATGGCTTTCATTCTCTCTATATTTTTCTGCCGTGGTCTGGCTTTGAGTCTTACTCAACTTCACACCTTACAAGTCAGGCAAGAACCCCTTCTTTGACTGATCCATTTTGAACTACTTCAAAATCTTATCAAGGTATGTACTCATCGAAAGTCTTATCAAGCGTCTTGATCTATCTCTATAGATCTTGATGCCCAATATGTAAGCAGCTTCACCAAGGTCTTTCTTTTGAAAAAATCCTTTCAAACACTCCTTTATGCTTTCCAGAAAATTCTACATCATTTCCGATCGACAATATGTCATTCACATATACTTATCAGAAAGGTTGTAGTGCTCCCACTCACTTTTTGTATATACAGGCTTCACCGCAAGTCTGTATAAATCTATATGCTTTGATCAACTTATCAAAGCGTATATTCCAAATCCGAGATGCTTGCACCAGTCCATAGATGGATCGCTGGAGCTTGCACATTTTGTTAGCACCTTTAGGATTGACAAAACCTTCTGGTTGCATCATATACAAGTCTTCTTTAATAAATTCATTAAAGAATGCAGTTTTGTTATCCATTTGCCAGATTTCATAAAATGCGGCAATTGCTAACATGATTTGGACATACTTAAGCATCGCTACGGGTGAGAAAGTCTCATCGTAGTCAACTCCTTGAACTTTTCGAAACCCTTTCGCAACAAGTCGAGCTTTGTAAACAGTAACATTACCGTCTGCGTCGGTCTTCCTCTTGAAGATCCATTTATTTTCGATGGCTTGCCGATCATCGGGCAAGTCAACCAAAGTCCATACTTTGTTCTCATACATGGATCCCATCTCAGATTTCATGGCCTCAAGCCTTTTTGCGGAATCTGGGCTCATCATCGCTTCCTCATAGTTCGTAGGTTCATCATGGTCCAGTAACATGACTTCCAGAACCGGGTTGCCGTACCACTCTGATGCGGAACGAACTCTAGTTGATCTACGAAGTTTAGCAGAAAATTGATCTGAAGTTTCATGATCATCATCATTAGCTTCCTCACTAATTGGTGTAGGAATCACTGGAACGAGTTTCTATGATGTTCCACTTTCCAATTTGGGAGAAGGTACAATTACCTCATCAAGTTCTACTTTCCTCCCACTCACTTCTTTCGAGAGAAACTCCTTCTCTAGAAAGGAACCACTCTTAGCAACAAAGACCTTGCCTTCGGATCTGTGATAGAAGGTGTACCCAACAGTTTCTTTTGGGCATCCTATGAAGATTTACTTCTCCGATTTGGGTTCGAGCTTATCATGTTGAAACTTTTTCACATAAGCATCGCAGTCCCAAACTTAAAGAAATGACAGCTTAGGTTTCTCGTCAAACCACAGTTCATACGGTGTCATCTCCACGGATTTAGATGGTGCCCTATTTAACGTGAATGTAGCTGTCCCTAATGCATAACCCCAAAAGCGATAGTGGTAGATCGGTAAGAGACATCATCGATCGCACCATATCTAATAAAGTATGGTTATGACGTTCGGACACACCATTACACTGTGGTGTTCCAGGTGGCGTGAGTAGTGAAACTATTTCACATTGTTTTTACTGAAGGCCAAACTCGCTAACTCAAATATTTTACCTCTACGATCATATCGTAGAAACTCTTATTTTCTTGTTACGATGATTCTCCACTTCACTCTGAAATTCTTTGAACTTTTCAAATGTTTCAGACTTGTGCTTCATTAAGTAGATATACCCATATCTGCTCAAATCATAAGTGAAGGTCAGAAAATAACGATACCCGCCGCGAGCTTCAACACTCATTGGTCCACATACATCTGTATGTATGATCTCCAACAAATCTGTTGCTCGCTCCATTGTTCCAGAGAACGGAGTTTTAGTCATCTTGCCCATGAGGCATGGTTCGCAAGCACCAAGTGATTCATAATCAAGTGATTCCAAAAGTCCATCACTATGGAGTTTCTTCATGCGCTTTACACCATTATGACCTAAACGGCAGTGCCACAAATAAGTTGCACTATCATTATTAACCTTGCATCTTTTGGCTTCTATATTATGAATATGTGTATCACCACGATCGAGATCCAACAAACTATTTTCATTGGGTGTATGACCATCGAAGGTTTTATTCATGTAAACAGAATAACAATTATTCTATGACTTTAAATGAATAACCGTATTGCAACAAATATGATCAAATCATATTCATGCTCAACGCAAATGCAAAATAACATTTATTTAGGTTTTACACTAATCCCGAAAGTATAGGTAGTGTGCGATGATGATCATATAAATCTTGGAACCACTTCCAACACACATCATCACTTCTCCTTTAACTAGTCTCTGTTCATTCTGCAATTCTCGTTTCGAGTTACTAATTTTAGCAACTGAACCGGTATCAAATACCCAAGGGTTGCTATGAACACTAGTAAAGTACACATCAATAATCTGTATATCAAAATATACCTTTGTTCACTTTGCCATCCTTCTTATCCGCTAAGTATCTAGGGCAGTTCCACTTCCAGTGACCATTTCCTTTGCAGTAGAAGCACTTAGTTTCAGGCTTGAGTTTTAGCTTTGGGTTTCTTCACGGGAGTGACAACTTGCTTGTCATTCTTCTTGAAGTTCCCCTTCTATCCCTTTGCCCTTTACTTGAAACAAGTGGTCTTGTTAACCATCAACACTTGATGCTTTTTCATGATTTCTACCTTCGCTGACTTCAACATCGCGAAGAGCTCGGGAATTCCTTTCATCATCCCTTGCATATTATAGTTCATCACGAAGTTCTACTAACTTGGTGATAGTGACTAGAGAACTTTGTCAATTACTATCTTATCTGGAAGATTAACTCCCACTTGATTCAAGTAATTGTAGTACCCAGACAATCTGAGCACATGCTCACTGGTTGAGCTATTCTCCTCCATCTTGTAGGCAAAGTACTGTCAGAAGTCTTATACCTCTCGACACGGGCATGAGTATGAAATACTAATTTCAACTCTTGGAACATCTTATATGCTCCGTGGCGTTCAAAACGTTTTTGAAGTCCTGGTTCTAAGCCGTAAAGCATGGTGCACTTAAACTATCAAGTAGTCATCATACCGAGCTTTTGTCAAAACGTTCATCACGTCTACATCTGCTCCTGCAATAGGTCTGTCACCTAGCGGTGCATCAAGGACATAATTCTCTGTGCAGCAATGAGGATAATCCTCAGATCACGGAACAATTCCGCATCATTGCTACTAACATCTTTCAACTTAGTTTTCTCTAGGAACATATAAAAAAATAAACGGGGAGCAACATCGTGAGCTATTGATCTACAACATAGATATGCTAATACTACGAGGACTAAGTTCATGATAAATTAAAGTTCAATTTAATCATATTACTTAAGAACTCCCACTTAGATAGACATCCCTCTAGTCATCTAAATGATCACGTGATCCAAATCAACTAAACCATGTCCGATCATCACATGAGATGGAGTAGTTTCAATGGTGAACATCTTATGTTGATCATATCTACTATATGATTCACGCTCGACCTTTCGGTCTCCAGTGTTCCGAGGCCATATCTGCATATGCTAGGCTCGTCAAGTTTAACCCGAGTATTCTGAGTGTGCAAAACTGGCTTACACCCGTTGTATTTGAACGTAGAGCTTATCACACCCGATCATCACGTGGTGTCTCGGCACGACGAACTTTCGCAACGGTGCATAATCAGGGAGAACACTTATACCTTGAAATTTTGTAAGGGATCATCTTATAATGCTACCGTCGTTCTAAGCAAAATAAGAAGCATAATAGGATAAACATCACATGCAATCAAAATATGTGACATGATATGGCCATCATCATCTTGTGCTTTTGATCTCCATCTCCAAAGCACCGTCATGATCACCTTCGTCACCGGCGCGACACCTTGATCTCCATCGTAGCATCGTTGTCGTCTTGCCAACTATTGCTTCTAAGACTATCGCTACCGCTTAGTGATAAAGTAAAGCAATTACATGGCGATTGCATTTCATACAATAAAGCGACAACCATATGGCTCCTGCCAGTTGCCGATAACATTACAAAACATGATCATCTCATACAAAACCGTATAACTCATCATGTCTTGACCATATCACATCACAACATGCCCTGCAAAAACAAGTTAGACGTCCTCTACTTTGTTGTTGCATGTTTTACGTGGCTGCTACGGGCTTAGCAAGAACCGTTCTTACCTACGCATACAAAACCACAACGATGTTTCGTCAAGTATGTGTTGTTTTAACCTTCACAAGGACCGGGCGTAGGCACACTTGATTCAGCTAAAGTGAGAGAGACAGACACCCGCCAGTCACCTTTAAGCAACGAGTGCTCATAACGGTGAAACCAGTCTCGCGTAAGCATACGCGTAATGTCGGTCCGGGCCGCTTCATCTCACAATACCGCCGAAGCAAAGTATGACATGCTGGTAAGCAGTATGACTAGTATCGCCCACAACTCATTGTGTTCTACTCGTGCATATCATCTACGCATAGACCTGGCTCATGATGCCACTGTTGGGGAACGTAGTATTTTAAAATTTTCCTACGATCACGCAAGATCTATCTATCAGATGCATAGCAACGAGAGGGAAGAGTGTGTCTACGTACCCTCGTAGACCGGAAGCGGAAGCGTCAAGTGACGCAGTTGATGTAGTCGAACTTCTTCGCAATCCAACCGATCAAGCACCGAACGTACGGCACCTCCGCGTTCAGCACACGTTCAGCTTGATGACGTCCCACGAGCTCTTGATCCAGTTGAGCTTCACGGGAGAGTTTCGTCAGCACGACGGCGTGGTGACGGATATGATGTATCTACTGGCGCAGGGCTTCGCCTAAGCACTGCGACGGTATGACTGAGGTGTGTTTCTGTGGAGGGGGGCACCGCACACGGCTAGAACAATTCAACTTGTGTGTCTTTGGGTGCCCTCCTGCCCCCGTATATAAAGGAGCCAGAGGGGAGGGCCGGCCGGCCTCCTATGGTGCGGCTAGGGCAATCCTACTAGGAATAGGATTGCAATCCTATTCCTAGTAGGAGTCCACCAAGAAGGAAGAGAGGGAAAGGAAAAAAGGGAGAGGTGGCGCCCCCCCAATCCTAGTCCAACTAGGATCCCTAGGTGGGGCGCCGGCCAGCCTCTATGGGCTGCCTCTCTCCTTTCCTCAAGGCCCACTATGGACCATCCCCCCTCGTAGGGGGTTCCGGTAACCCCCTCCGGCAATCCAGTTAAATCCGAAACTTTTCCGGAACACTTCCGGTGTCCGAATATAGTCGTCCAATATATCAATCTTTATGTCTCGGACATTCCGAGACTCCTCATCATGTCCGTGATTTCATCCGGGACTCCGGACTACCTTCGGTACATCAAAACTCATAAACTCATAATACCGATCGTCAACAAACGTTAAGCGTGCGGACCCTACGGGTTCGAGAACTATGTAGACATGACCGAGACTCATCTCCGATCAATAACCAATAGCGGAACCTGGATGCTCATATTGGCTCCTACATATTCTACGAAGATCTTTATCGGTCAAACCGCATAACAACATACGTTGTTCCTTTTGTCATCGGTATGTTACTTGCCCGAGATTCGATCGTCGATATCTCTATACCTAGTTCAATCTCGTTACCGGCAAGTCTCTTTACTCGTTCCGTAACACACCATCTCATGACTAACTCATTAGTCTTTTGCTTGCAAGGCTTATTATGATGTGTGTTACCGAGAGGGCCCAGAGATACCTCTCCGACACTCGGAGTTACAAATCCTAATCTTGATCTATGCCAACACCACGAATACTTTCGGAGACACCTGTAGAGCATCTTTATGATCACCCAGTTACGTTGTGACGTTTGATAGCACACAAGGTGTTCCTACGGTATTCGGGAGTTGCATAATCTCATAGTCATAGGAACATGTATAAGTCATGAAGAAAGCAATAGCAGTAAAACTAAACGATCATAGTGCTATGCTAACGGATGGGTCTTGTCCATCACATCATTCTCCTAATGATGTGATCCCGTTGATCAAATGACAACTCATGTCTATGGTTAGGAAACATAACCATCTTTGATCAATGAGCTAGTCTAGTAGAGGCATACTAGGGACACTCTGTTTTGTCTATGTATTCACACATGTACTAAGTTTCCGGTTAATACAATTCTAGCATGAATAATAAACATTTATCATGATATAAGGAAATATAAATAACAACTTTATTATTGCCTCTAGGGCATATTTCCTTCAGGTATATCCCAAGCACACCACTGGACAGTGTCGGCTCTTGATCCAGAGT
Organism: Secale cereale; assembly: GCA_902687465.1. Lineage (NCBI taxonomy): Eukaryota > Viridiplantae > Streptophyta > Magnoliopsida > Poales > Poaceae > Secale > Secale cereale. Next base: position 665,923,741 of record LR738709.1, on the reverse strand, counting down.
TTCCAGAAGGATCAGTCGACTGCGAAAGAGAAGGAATCAGAAGAATCCGAAGACAAGGAAGGGGACGGAGGATACTCCCGCATCAACTCCACCTTGGTGATTTTCGCAGACGTCGAGAGCAAAAGTCGACTGAAAATCATCAACAGAGAAGTAAACATGGTTGCTCCGGCGACCCCCACGTTCCTGAAATGGTCGAAGACCCCCATCACATTTGACCAGTCTGATCATCCAGCGCACATCGCCACCCCTGGGCGACAGGCGCTGGTGGTCGACCCAGTAGTCGAAGGCACGCGCCTAACCAGAGTTCTGATGGATGGAGGCAGTGGCTTGAATATCCTGTATGCAGCAACCCTCCGGGATATGGGCATTCCGATGTCCAAGCTAAGGGAAAGTAACATGAGGTTCCACGGGGTAATCCCCGGGAAGAAAGCCGACTCACTTGGCCAGATCTCACTCGACGTCGTCTTTGGTGAATCCAAGAACTACCGAAAGGAGAAGCTGACGTTTGAAGTGGTGGGCTTCAACAGCGCCTATCACGCCTTCCTGGGTAGGCCTGCCTACGCCAGGTTCATGGCTCGACCATGTTACGTCTACCTCAAGCTGAAGATGCCGGGACCCAACGGCGTCATAACCATCACCGGGAACCGGCAGAAAGCGGAAGAATGCTTCCAGAAAGGCTCGAAGATCGCCGACGAGCAAATGGCAGCAGTAGAGATGGAGTACCAAAAGAGAGTGGATCCAGGTGACCTGCTAAGGACGAAGAAGCCGGCTTCCGAGTCAGCTTTTCAGTCGGCTGGGGACACGAAACCCGTGCACATCCACCCCACCGACCCCAATGCAGCGCCGACCCACATCTCCACCACACTCGACAGCAAATAGGAAGAAGCGCTCATCCAGTTCCTCCGTGAGAACTGGGACATCTTTGCATGGAAACCGTCAGACATGCCAGGTGTACCCAGGGGACTGGCTGAGCATCATTTGCGAGTTGACCCTAAAGTGAAATCTGTGAAGGAACACCTCCGTCGATCCGCTGCGGAGAAGCGAAAGGCGATTGGCGAAGAAGTGGCTCGACTCCTAGCAGCAGAGTTTATCCGCGAGATATACCACTCCGAGTGGCTCGCCAACGTCGTCATGGTCCCCAAGAAGGACAAGTCTCTCTGCATGTGCATCGATTTCAAGCACATCAATCGGGCCTGCCCGAAAGATCATTTTCCTCTTCCCCGCATCGATCAGATAGTCGACTCGACTGCGGGATGTGAGCGTTTGTCCTTTCTGGATGCATATTCCGGGTACCATCAGATCCGTCTGTATGGGCCCGATGAGATAAAGACAGCTTTCATCACCCCTTTCGGGTGCTTTTGTTATGTCACCATGCCTTTTGGCCTCAAAAATGCCGGCGCCACCTTCATGCGCATGATCCAGAAGTGCTTAATAAAGCAAATCAGTCGGAACGTCGAGGCGTACATGGATGACATCGTGGTCAAGTCACGGAAAGGTTCCGACCTGCTGACTGACCTCGCTGAGACATTCGTGAACCTCAGAAGCTACGATATCAAGCTCAACCCGTCGAAGTGTACATTTGGAGTTCCTCGTGGCAAGTTACTTGGTTTTCTCGTTCCGAACGGGGAATCAACGCCAACCCAGAGAAGGTCAGCACCATCCTCCAAATGAAATGCCCCGAGCGTATTCACGACGTCCAGAAGCTTACTGGTTGCTTGGTGATGGCTTCTCGCCCCTCGTTGGTTACCCCAAGTGGAAGGTTTGAGATGTAGCATAGCAGCAAGTTTCCCTTGGCAAAGGTACCAATGATCGAATCCCGTGAGACTCCGAGGGCCAACAAGAAGGTGTCAACGCTAACGGCGCCAACTTAGCAGTTGACAGGACCTGCACACAGATAGAAATAACTTTGCTCCCAATGAGTACAGAGAGGTTGTCAATCCCTCCGGCCTTGTCATTTACAAAGGATCAAACGCAAGAGATAATAGTGATATGTATGACTGCAACTAGGAAATAGAACAGGAAGTAAATAGCGGGTGTGATCAGTGATGGTAATATGGACCGGGGTCCCATGATGTTCACTAGTGATGTCTCTCTCCCAAAAGACGATAAAACAGCTAAGCGAGGTAAACAAATTACAGCTGGGCAATTGACAGGATTATGTGCGCAAACCAATGCTAACTATGCTGTAAAGAAAGGTAGAGGCTCAAAAGCATGGGTGGTACGCCAAGACAAGTAGACCGAAATCCATCTGCATCTACTATTAATCATCCACCTTGAGATATCTATCCAGAACATCTCGCTGGTATTAAGTTGCGAGTCCCACCCAAAGTGTAAACTCAAAGCAACAGACAACTGCATTAAAAGAACTTTGCGTAAAGTAAACAATCCTTGCACCTGCAAGTACAAGCACCGTTGTTTTCCCCCTTGTTGCAACAGCACATCCCCTAGACTCATGTTTCTGTCACTCAAGCTAGTCATCAGGGGGCATGAACCCACAATCAAGCATAACGTTCCCTCTTGGAGTTACTACCTACTACTCGGCCAAAGCAATAAACAGCAACGGAGAACATGCAAGAATTACTCAAGAACATAAATATAAAAGAGGTGAATCAAATATATTACTCACACACAATCTGAACATAATCTCATAATCCATCGGATCCCAGCAAACTCAGCAGAGCAACAACATAAAGATTACATATGTGCCTCGATCATGTAGGGCAGCTCACGAGGTCTAATCCTTGAAGAACAAAGAGGGGAGGAGAACATCACATAGCTACTGGTCATGGACCCATGGTCCAAGGGGGACTACTCACAACTCATCCGGGAAGCGTCCATGGTGGTGGAGAAGCTCCCGGTGGTGGTTCTCCCCTCCGGCAGGGTGCCGGGAAGAGTTCTCCTGGTGCTCCCGATCTTGGAAGCGCGGCGGTGGCGGAACAGAGACGAGATCGCGAAAAAGGGTTCCGTCCTCGAGGGTTTCGGGACGCGAGCAATATATATGCAAAAGGGGTCACCAGAGGCGGAGGTGGCGCCCCAGGCGCCCCCCTGGCGCGGCCAGGGGTGGGGCCGCGTCGGGTGGCCGCCTGGGCCACCCCAGGCTCCCCTCTGGCCCTGCCTTGGTTTTTCTTGAAGCTCCCGATACACTGATTTTTCCTGTATTTTTCCCGGAATTTTTAGGGCACTTTTAATATGGGGGAAACCTGAAATAGAAAAACAGCAGAAAACAGGAACTGGCACTGTGGTGCACTGAGTCAATAGGTTAGTCCAAATATGATCAAAAGTGTATGGAAGTGCATAAATATCATAGCAATATCACACAAAAGAGGCATGGAGCAAGCAGAAATTATAGATACGTTTTGGACGTATCAACATCCCCAAGCTTAATTTCTGCTCGTCCTCGAGTAGGTAAATGATAACAAGCATAATTTCTGTGGTGACATGCTATCAACCATATAAGAACTTTTAAGTAAAGCAATCAAGGCATGTAATTCAATTCAAGTCATAACAAGCAAGAGCCTATATTAGCATTGTAACAAGCAACATAAGAACATAAAGGTGCAAGAGCTCTCGCTGTCCGTGACTCGAATATCTCCAAATGGTGTTTGCGTGCAAGAAAGGGGATAGGGATATATGAGAGAGTAAAGCATAGTTTTTGTATTGTTGAGAACATAATCTACTAAAGTTTCACACTTGGTCTTCTTTGGAATCTTATCTTGACTCATCCCCAGACCGTCAGCCAGGTACAAGTCAAAATGATCCACTCCCTTTCGATATTTTGAGCACTCATGCAATGGATGAGCGTAAGCAAGAGAGTCGACACTTAGGATGGCAAAGAGAGAAAAATGATGAAGGGGGGAGACAAAAAAGGTGTGAAAGGCTCACATCAATGAGGACAATCATCGGCGAGAGAAAGCCAAATGATAGATATGATGTGAGGAGTAGGGATTGCCATGCAACGGATGCACATATGAGCTAAGGTAAGCTCTCCAATGGAACTAGTGGGGGTGCATCCAACTTGCTTGCTCAAGAAGACCTAGAGCTCTTTTGAGGAGGCTCATCATTGGAATATACAAGCCAAGTTCTATAGTGTAAAGGTCCCCACATAGCTATATGCATGAATGATAATCTCTATGGAGTACAAGGTATAAGATGGAGTACGAGTGTGGATCTCTCAAAAGGAAATAGTAGTGTGCCCCCTTCTCTCTTTTTATTTCTTTTTCTCTTTTTTTCTATTTTTTTTATTTTTTGTGGCCTCAATGGCTCTTTCTATTTATCTCTCATTTGTCCTCTTTGGGATCTTTTGATTTTGTCCTCTTTGGGATCTTTTGATTTGTCCTCTTTGGGATCTTTTCCTCACTTTAGGGGAAACACTCTATGTATTACAAGAAGTATAGAAGATCTTTCACACTTTACAAAAGTACTCAACATAAAGAAAATGAAACTATCATGATGTATGCAAATGTATGCCTCTGCCAGTGTAGCAGGATATGCAATGATACTAGCGCGTCATGTAGCAATGATTAGGGCAAGGCCCAACTAGCATGCGGCTCATCGATCAAGCAAAAAGCATGTATGACATGAAGATCAAGTCATGAGAAGATGGATGTTGCATGGCAATGTATCTCGGAAAGGCTATGGAAATGCCTTGATAGGTAGGTATGGTGGCTGTTTTGAGGAAGGATATAATGAGGCTTATGATGACAGAGCGTATCGTGCCAAGGATTTGGATGCACCGGCGAAGTATGCGCCAACTCTCGAGGTGAGAAAGGGCAATGCACGGTACTGAAGAGGCTAGAAAAATATGGTTAGGTGGAAGTGTCAACTTTCGAATACTCAGATTAGTCTGAAGAACTCATGCACTTATTATCGATAACTCTCAATCTAATTAGGAGGTTCACAAAGAGACAAGTACCCCGAGGAGGTGTGTATGGGGGTTTGGTTACCCTTGCGCATCCTCGACCCATGGTACGTGAGTGTACTCTAATATTCGATCCCTCCAAAGATTAGTGATCCATTTAGTAGCTAAAGTTCTCAACTATTTTGTAGGTTTTCGAAAATAAACACGGATTGCCCAAAATACGACATCTATCACTAATAGGCTAAAGCTCTTGACACCAAAAGTTCAGACATTACTCATGGCAATACCTCAAAACCATTGCAAGTTACTACTAAAATTAAATAGCAACCTCAATTACCTACTTTAAGTTAAGACACACAACTCAGTGCAACAGACAAACTCTCTTAACAAGATAAACATGAAAACTCAAGAGAGTTCAGCAACCAACTAAACAAAAGCTCTTTAAGAAGAAAAGCATGAAAACTAAGAGCTAAACATGACAGTAGCTATGGAAAGACAAAGAACACACACAGCAAAGATAAGCATGAAAATCCTATGTTGTGTTCTAGGTTGAAGTGGATAGTGTTTCTCTCCCACACAAAGAAAGCTGGGTTCTAACTTGTTATGAACAGCAAGCAAAGCTAAAGAAAACTAAAAAGGAAACTAAGAGCGAGACGCTCCAAGCATAGCACATAACGCATGAAGTGATTAAAATATAGTGGAACGAAAGACGAACTGATAATTGTTGATGGAGAAGGGGATGCACGGGGGCATCCCCAAGCTTAGACGCTTGAGTCTTCTTGAATATTTCTTGGGGGTGCACGGGGGCATCCCCAAGCTTGAGCGTTTGACCCTCCTGAATCTTCTTTTATCATCTTCCCTCGCACACTTGAAAACTCCCTTCATACATAACTCATCATAATCAGATTAGCGAGGTTAGTACCCACAATAAAATAACTTTTCCTTGCTGGAAATAAAGATAATCTCGAAGAGCTACTGTTTCTCAATATTTCCAAAAGGTTTTTGCAAAGAAAAAGCAAGCTCAAGGTTTGCAAAACGAAGAAAAGGCAAAACATGACAGAATCTGTGAAAAACAGACCAGCAGGTAGTAAATAATTTTTCCGGGGCACTTCTGCAACTCAAATAAAAAAACTCAGAACAGACGCCCGAAAGCCAATTGTATAGAGCATGCTGTCAAAAAAAATCAGATAAAAAAGATGATCTGGTGATTTTATACGAATTTTTCTGTCCAAGGACAGAATCTGTTTTCTGGACTGCACGTCACAACTTTTGAACTTTCTTGCAATCGGAGGCTAAACTAGGCACAAAGCTGAAAAGAAAAGATACAATGATGATGCTACTGTAGTAACAAACAACAAGACACAAAAAAAGAAAAAGAAAATTTTATTCGTTGTCGGCTGCCTCCCAAAAGCGCTTTCTTTTATGCCTTTAAGCTAGGCATAATGCAAAGAGAGAAGATCAAGTTTTATCAAGAGTAAAAGAATAGCTAGCCCGTGTAACAGACTCAAAAGGCAACTTAATCTTCTTTCAAGGGAAATGTTCCATCCCTTTCTTGAGAGGGAATTGGAATTTTATATTCCCCTCTTTCATGTCAATGATAGCACCAACGGTGCGAAGAAAAGGACGTCCCAAAATAATTGGACATGAAGGTTCACATTCAATATCCATAATAGTAAAATCAACGGGAACATAATTTTCATTGACAATGATAAGAACATCGTCGATCTTCCCCAAAGGTTTCTTTACGGAAGAATCAACAAGACGAACACCAAAAGAACAAGGATCAAAAGGTTTCAATTTAAACATATCATATATTCTTTTGGGTATAACGGAGGTACTAGCTCCAACATCACATAAAGCATAGCAAGAGAAGTTTTTCAACTTAATTTTAATCATAGGATCCCAACCATCTTATAGCTTTCTAGGTATGGAGGCTTCTACCCTAAGCTTCTCCTCCCTAGCTTTGATAAGAGCATTAGTGATATGCTCCGTGAAGGCAAGATTAAGCGTGCTAGTGTGGGGATTTCTAGACATCTTGTGAAGAAAATCAATAACATCAGAAAGGGTGCAATTATCAAAATCAAGGTCACTACTGATACGTCCAAAACGTATCTATAATTTATGCTTGCTCCATGCCTTTTTTGTGTGATATTGCTATGATATTTATGCACTTCCATACACTTTTGATCATATTTGGACTAACCTACTAATGGTTGCAAAAGTGCACAATGTTCTTGTTTTACACTTTATTGTGTAGGAATTACTTGGAAATTGACAAAAACGCAAAAGGAGTCATATTGGAGTAGGACTCTGACTTTCCTGAAATCTGTCTGAGAACGTTTTTTAAAGATGGTCACGTTCCGGCCCGAAGACGACATCAAACGGAAAAGGTCTAGCTGCGAAAGTTGTGGGGAATTTCGAGGCGATGCTTCTGGATATAAAATTCGTCCAAATCGGATTCCGGACGGCCGAGTAAAGCCCGTTTTACTGAGGCCCAAAATCTGATGACGGGAATCCGAGAGTCTATATAAAGAGAGGAAACCTAGGTCACCAAGGGCCACGAATTTTCCTCCTCCCGAGCCGCCGTCTTGGAGGGGAGAACCAGCACCATTGCAGCACCATCCACAAGGAAGAAGGGGGGGCCAAGGAGCCGCTGCCCCCTAGGGCCGCCGCCGCCCCCTAGGGCCGCCGCCACCGCCGCGCCCCCAAGGGCCGCCGCCGCCGCCTCCGTGGCTGCCGCCGGCCATCTCCTCCTCGCGGGGCTGCACCTCTCCATCAACACCATCATCAACCTCCTCCTCGCCATGTCCATGCATGAGTAGTCTTCTCCGGGGCCGAGGGCTCGTACGTGTAGCTATGTGGTTATCTCTCTCTCTCCCATGATGTGATCTTCGTTGTGATCATAGGCTATGTTAATCTAGGGTGATCCCATGATGTTTCCCCTTCCTCTATGTATTGGATTGATGTACTCACTTGTCTTTATCTAGTATAATCCCCGAGACCAAGGTGACAGCGGTCTATTGGACATGGATTAGAAAAACATTTTCATGAGTGATTTCCTCTCTTGTGTGTTGATTGAAGATTGAGAGTCTCTTGGTGCTTGTCTTTGACTATCCTTTAGATATGTTGTGGTGATTGTGGGACTCTCTTTGGATGGCCGCGGTGACATTGGGAAATCCTTAGATTGAGAACTACGAATTTTGAGGTGTGCTTTTGTAGCCCTACATAATTCTCGTCCTCTCTTGACCACGAAGGAATGACCTCCGGGTGCGTCTCCATTGCATGTTTTATGGGAAATATCATGTGATTCCATTATGTTAATGTTGTTGGGAGCTGCCACTAGTGAAAGTATGATCCCTAGGCCTTGTTTCCACCATTGCAATACCATTTGTGCTCACGTTTACCACTTGTTTGCTTGCTGCACTTTTTATTACAGATTTATATTACTTTGTTTTGCCATCCATATCACTTGCCATTTAACATCTCTTCGCCGAACTAGTGCACCTATACATGTGACAAGTGTATTAGGTGTGTTGGGGACACAAGAGACTTCTTGTATTTTAGTTGCAGGGTTGCTTGAGAGAGACCATCTTCAACCTCTACTTCCCTGAGTTCGATAAACCTTAGGTCATCCACTTGAGGGAAATTGCTGCTGTCCTACAAACCTCTGCGCTTGGAGGCCCAACATAGTCTACAAGAGTAGAAGCGTGTGTAGACATCAAGCTATTTCCGGCGCCGTTGCCGGGGAGGTGAGTGCTTGAAGGTATATCTTTAGATCTTGCAATTAAATCTTTTTGTTTCTTGTTTTTATTTCACTAGTTATGTTTATGGAAAACCGCAATTTTAGTTCGTTGCTTGTGGGAAGACGCCCCACACCTGTGGTGGTTGCTCCTCCCCCTACTGAAATTGTGCCCTATAAAATACCAGCTGGTATTATCGATTATGTTTTGGCTAATCGTTATGCAGAAGACAGACATCCCGGTGAACACTTGCTATATCTGTCACAATTATGTTCATTATTTAAGCTTGTTGGTGTATCAAGGGAGTTTGTCATGAGGAAATTGTTCGCCGTATCACTTATAGATAAAGCTTCAGATTGGTATAAGCTTCTCGATAACTCGCACTTGCTTGATTGGCAAGAGCTTATGTCTCTCTTTTATACTAAGTTTTATCCTCTTCATGTAATTCATCGAGACAGGAACTATATCTATAACTTTAGGTCTCGTGACGGAGAAAGCATTGCTCAAGCTTGGGGGAGACTGAAAACATTAATTCTAAAAAGTCCTAACCATGGGCTCCCCAAAGATGCTTATGTGAAGAGTAAGAGTACCTTTTTGCATGTGGATCATGGTAACAATGCTTTATGTGATGCTTATATTGTTGAGTTTATTTGTGATCCCACTGAATATTATTATGAGAAGGGAACATATGCTTATAGATATTTCAATAATATTAAGTTCCCTCTCTATATGTTGAAGGTTTTGAAGCTGCACTTGTTTTGTCTTCCTATGCTTATTGCTTTGTGCTTCAATGAATTATTCTATTGCAATATTCCTATGCATAGGAAGCATGTTAGGCTTAAATGTGTTTGGTATTTGCTTCTTGATGCTCTCTTTTGTTCTTCAACTCTTATTCCTACGAGAGCATCATTAAAGTCTTAAGCCTATCTTTATGGCTATAAAGAAAGAGCTCTAGGGAGACAACCCTTGTTATCTTTGCTTTCAGTTTGTTCTTTCAGTTTTTAGTGGTCTTGATGTTTGTTACTACTGTAGCAACATCATTGTATCTTTATTTTTCAGCTTTGTGCCAAGTGTAGCCTCTGATTGCAAGAAAGTTCAAAAGTTGTGACGTGCTGTCCAGGAAACAGATTATGTCCTTGGACAGAAAAATTCGTATAAAATCACCAGATCATCTTTTTGGTCTGAATTTTTTCGACAGCGTGCTCTATACAATTGGCTTTCGGGCGTCTGTTCTGAGTTTTTTGATTTGAGTTGCAGAAGTGCCCCGAAAAAATTATTTACTACCTACTGGTCTGTTTTTCACAGATTCTGTCCTCTTTTGCCTTTCCTTCGTTTTGCAAACCTTGAGCTTGCTTTTTCTTTGCAAAAACCTTTTGTCCTCGTGAGCTGCCCTACATGATCGAGGCACCTATGTAATCCTTATGCTGTTGCTATGTTGAGTTTTCTGGGATCCGATGGATTATGAGATTATGTTCAGATTGATCTTGAGTAATATATTTGATTCACCTCTTTTATATTTTAGTTCATAAGTAATTCTTGCATGTTCTCCGTTGTTACTTATTGCTTTAGCCGAGTAGTAGGTAGTGACTCCAAGAGGGAACGTTATGCTCGATTGTGGGTTCATGCCCCTCGATGACTAGCTTGAGTGACAGAAACATGAGTCTAGGGGATGTGCTGTTGCCACAAGGGGGAAAACAACGGTGCTTGTGCCCGCGGGTGCAAGGATTGTTTACTTTACGCAAAGTTCTTTTAATGCAGTTGTCTGTTGCATTGAGTTTACACTATGGGTGGGACTCGCAACTTAATACCAGCGAGATGTTCTGGATAGATATCTCAAGGTGGATGATTAGTAGTAGATATTGATGGATTTCGGTCTACTTACTTTGGCGTACCGCCCATGCTTTGAACCTCAACCTTTCTTGCAATGTAGTCAGCATTGGTTTGCGTTCGTGGTCCTGTCAATTGCCCAACTGTAATTTGTTTACCTCACATAGCTGTTTTATCGTCTTTTGGGAGAGAGACATCACTAGTGAACATCATGAGACTCCGGTCCATATTACCATCATTGATCACATCCACTATTTACTTTTCGTTATTTACTTACTATTGCAAAATCTATCTATCACTACTATCATTGCTTTTAATCCTTTGTGAACTACAAGGCCGAAGAGATTGACAACCTCTCTGTACTCGTTGGGAGCAAAGTTATTTGTATCTGTGTGCAGGTCCACGTTGGTTGCTACTAATCTGGCGCCGTAGCAATTGACACCTACTTGTTGAACCTAGGAGTCTCTGGGGAATCGATCCTTGGCATCTTTGCTAGGGGAAAACACTTCTACTTACTGCATCTTACACCTTCCACTTGGGGTAACCAACGAGGGGTTCGAGGCCCATCAAGGAGTATTGCTTCGAGGTCCATAACGTATCTATAATTTCTGCTTGCTCCATGCCACTTTTGGGTGATATTGCTATGATATTCATACACTTCCATACACTTTTGATCATATTTGGACTAACTTACTAATCTAGTGCACCCCGGTGCCAGTTTTTGTTTTCGGCAGTTTTTGTATTTCAGGTTTTCACGTTTCAAGAACTGTCCAGAAAAATCCAGAAAAATTATATAAATAATCAGCGATCCGGAAACAACACAGCGTCCGAAGGGCAGCCTGGGGGGTCACAGGGGCTCCAGGCGCCCTGTGGGCGCCCCCCCCCCCTGGGCCGCGCCGGGGGGGGGGGCGCCTGGGCCCCACGAAGCCCGTCCGGTGCCCCCTTTGGCATATATTTAGAGGGACCTCCGAAACCCTCAGAAAAGGACTTCTTTTCGCGATCCCATCTCTGTTCCGCCGCCGCCGCCGCTTCTAAGATCGGGAGCACCAGGAGAACTCTTCCCGGCATCCTGCCGGAGGGGAGGATCACCACCGGGAGCTTCTCCACCACCATGGACGCCTCCCGGATGACTCGTGAGTAGTCTCCCTTGGACCATGAGTCCATGACCAATAGCTATGTGATGTTCTTCTCCCGTTCTTGTGCTTCACTAATTAGTCCTCGTGAGCTGCCCTACATGATCGAGGCACCTATGTAATCCTTATGCTGTTGCTATGTTGAGTTTGCTGGGATCCGATGGATTATGAGATTATGTTCAGATTGATCTTGAGTAATATATTTGATTCACCTCTTTTATATTTTAGTTCATAAGTAATTCTTGCATGTTCTCCGTTGTTACTTATTGCTTTGGCCGAGTAGTAGGTAGTGACTCCAAGAGGGAACGTTATGCTCGATTGTGGGTTCATGCCCCTCGATGACTAGCTTGAGTGACAGAAACATGAGTCTAGGGGATGTGTTGTTGCCACAAGGGGGAAAACAACGGTGCTTGTGCCCGCGGGTGCAAGGATTGTTTACTTTACGCAAAGTTCTTTTAATGCAGTTGTCTGTTGCATTGAGTTTACACTATGGGTGGGACTCGCAACTTAATACCAGCGAGATGTTCTGGATAGATATCTCAAGGTGGATGATTAGTAGTAGATATTGATGGATTTCGGTCTACTTACTTTGGCGTACCGCCCATGCTTTGAACCTCAACCTTTCTTGCAATGTAGTCAGCATTGGTTTGCGTTCGTGGTCCTGTCAATTGCCCAGCTGTAATTTGTTTACCTCACATAGCTGTTTTATCGTCTTTTGGGAGAGAGACATCACTAGGGAACATCATGAGACTCCGGACCATATTACCATCATTGATCACATCCACTATTTACTTTTCGTTATTTACTTACTATTGCAAAAACTATCTATCACTACTATCATTGCTTTTAATCCTTTGTGAACTACAAGGCCGGAGAGATTGACAACCTCTCTGTACTCGTTGGGAGCAAAGTTATTTGTATCTGTGTGCAGGTCCACGTTGGTTGCTACTAATCTGGCGCCGTAGCAATTGACACCTACTTGTTGAACCTAGGAGTCTCTGGGGAATCGATCCTTGGCATCTTTGCTAGGGGAAAACACTTCTACTTACTGCATCTTACACCTTCCACTTGGGGTAACCAACGAGGGGTTCGAGGCCCATCAAGGAGTATTTTCTGGCGCCGTTGCCGGGGACTCCACTCTTCAGGATAGGGGAGTTGCATGCTATCTTTTACCTTTGCTTTTTAGTCTTGTTAGTTTACCTTTCATTTTTGCTTTAGTTCCTTTTATCGAAAATCACAAAAATAGTTATCTTGCTTGCTTGCTACTATGGGTTCTACCAAAAACACTAAATGGGAGGAGTACACCCCTACTTCCATTGCCCCAATTATCACTGACAGGATTTACAAAAGTAATAAACCTTGTGATTACACTAGTTTTGACGGAGAGTTATGCCCATGGCATGGTCTTCCAGGAAAAAAGTATGAGCCTCAGTTTAAAATTGCTCCTAAGCTTCCCCAAACTTGGGAAGATGTTCAAACTCTTATAATAGAGAGCGAATTAAACAAAGAGGATGACACTATAATTCTGCCCACTAATGATAAAATTGATTTTGATAATTGTAGTATTTCAGAAGTTGTCGCCTTTCTACAAGGAATGGCTAAAGATCCCAACACTAGCACGCTTAATCTTGCCTTCACAGAGCATGTCACTAATGCTCTCATCAAAGCTAGGGAGGAGAAACTTAGAGTAGAAGCCTCCATACCTAGTAAGCTAGAAGATGGTTGTGATTCTATGATTAAAATTAAGATAAATAACTTCTCATGCTTTGCTTTATGTGATATTGTAGCTAGTACTTCTATTATGCCCAAAAGACTATATGATATGCTTAAATTGAAACCTTTTGATTCTTGTTCTTTTGGTAATGTTCTCGTTGATTCTTCCATAAAGAAACCTTTGGGGAGGATCGACGATGTTCTAATTGTTGTCAATGATAATTATGTGCCCGTTGATTTCACTATTATGGATATTGAATGTGATCCTTCATGTCCAATTATTTTGGGACGTCCCTTTTTGCGCACCGTTGGTGCTGTCATTGACATGAAAGAGAGTAATATAAAATTTCAGTTTCCTCTCAAGAAAGGGATGGAACACTTCCCTCGTAAGAAGGTCAAGTTACCTTTTGAGTCCGTTGTACGGGCTAGCTATTCTTTTACTCTTGATAAAACTTGATCTATGCATTATGCCTAGCTTAAAGGCATAAAAGAAAGCGCTTTTGGGAGGCAGCCCACATGAATAAAATTTTTGCTTTTGTTGTGTCTTGATGTTTTTTACTGCTGTAGCATCATCATTGTATCTTTTCTTTTCATATTTGTGCCAAGTATAGCCTCCGATTGCTAGAAAGTTCAAAAGTTGTGAGGTGCTGTCCAGGAAACAGATTCTGTCATTGGATAGAAAAATTCGTATAAAATCACCAGATAATCTTTTTGGTCTGAATTTTTTCGAAAGCGTTCTCTATATAATTGTCTTTAGTGCGTCAGTTCTGAGTTTTTTTATTTGAGTTGCAGAAGTATCCCGAACAGATCAATTACTGCCTGCTGTTCTGTTTTTCACAGATTCTGTCCTGTTTTGCCTTACCTTCACTTTGCAAATTAAGAACTTGCTTTTTCTTTGCAAAAACCTTTTGGCAATCTTGAGAAACAGTATAACTTCAAGAATATCCTTATTTCCAGCAAGGTATAATTATTTTTATTAAGGGTACTAACCTCGCTAATCAGATTATGATGAGTTGTGTATGAAGGGAGTTTTCAAGTGTGCGAGGGAAGATGATAAAAAGATTCAGGAGTGTCAAGCGCTCAAGCTTGGGGATGCCCCCGTGCACCCCCAAGAAATATTCAAGGAGACTCAAGCGTCTAAGCTTGGGGATGCCCCCGTGCATCCCCTTCTCCATCAACACTATCAGTTCGTCTTTCGTTTCGCTATATTTTTATCACTTCATGTGTTATGTGCTATGCTTGGAGCGTCTTGCTTTTAGTTTTCTTTTTAGTTTTTCATAACGAGTCAGAACCCAGCATTCCTTTATGTGGGAGAGAAACACGCTCCACCTCTACCTAGAACATAACATAGAATTTTCATGTCTATCTATGATGTGTGTGTTCTTTGTCCTTTAATAGCTACTATCGTGCTCTGCTCTTAGTATTCATGCTTATCTTTTCAAAGAGCTTTTGTTTAGTTGGTTGCTTGAACTCTCTTTAATTACCATGCTCACCTTATTAAGAGAGTTTGCTTCCGTTGCATTGGTTAATGTGTCTATGATAAAGATGCTACTTGCATGATGGTGTTTAGTTCAGGTTTTCTTATGGTTAATCTCAAATAGCTGGGGGGGGGGGGTTCCCAATGTGTTATTGGAGTACCAACTTGGTTTGTTTGCCTATGATATGGTATGGTTTAGTAATATCTTCCTTCGAGAATTTATTTTGATTGACTTGGCGTATGCTCACGCATATTCAAGACTGTAAAGAAAGTCTGTCAAGCCTTGATGATCTTTTATTTCTGAGTAGCGATATAACTACCATGCCTGATTCAATATTGCTTTGTCGCTCTGCATGATTATGACCGTCATTGCTCTCTTAGTTGGTCGATCCCAGTCTTTTTGCTAACCTCCACCTGTACTAAGCAAATTAACCATGCAATACATAGCTCATTGGAAAGTAGCCTAAAAACTATTGTGGTAAAGAATATGTTGCTTATGTATCTTATTTCTTATAAGTTGCTTGCTGAGCGGTAACCATGTTTCTGGGGACGCCATCAACTGTCACACTCTTGTTGAATATCATGTGAGTTGCTATGCATGTTCGTCTTGTCTGAAGTAAGGGTGATTTACCGTGGGTTGAATAACTATGCATATTGTTAGAGAAGAACATTGGGCCGCCAACCAAAGCCATGCATCATGGTGGAAGTTTTAGCTTGGACCTTAATCCTCAATATCTCATGAGAATATGCTTATGCATTAAAGAGGAGTCCATCATCTATTTTCTATGTTGTCCCGGTATGGATGTCTTCAAGTTGAGATCTATCAAAAACGAGAAATCAAATGCGATTTATCTCCTTGGACCTTTGTACAGGTGGCATAGAGGTACCCCTTTGTGACACTTGGTTAAAACATATGTAATGCAATGATAATCCATGGGGATCCGAGCTAATTAGGACAAGGAGCGAGCACTATTGGTATTCGATGCATGAGGCTTGCAACTTATAGGATGTTTTATGCATGACACATATGAAGTACTACTACCGTTGACACAATTGCTTCCATGTTTTCAAAATAAAAAGATTTAGCACTTAACCTTTCTTTTTCCTTTCTGTTGAAGCACCAACTACTGAGAGCATGATTGTCATTCTGAGTGTAATGTGCATTGTCCCAAAGTAGCATTGTCTTTTGCATGATTGTGATATCGTTTATTCTGAAATGATTGTATCTAGTCATCACTTAAACCTTGAAGGTGCCCCTGCATTTATGTTTTGCATCACTAAAGGGGGCAAGCTAGATATCACTTTATCATATTTGCACATCATGTTCATTGCAAATCTTTTTGATGTTTCAGTTTCATGTTGTAAAACTTTCAGTCATTTGTGATTTTCTCTTGAGGCAACTTAATTACCTTAGAATCATTGTCTCAGTAAGCTTTTGTCATATGACTATGAGAAAGTCCTATATGGTTAATAGCATGTCACCACAGAAATTATTCTTGTTATCATTTACCTACTCGAGGACGAGCAGGAATTAAGCTTGGGGATGTTGATACGTCCAAAACGTATCTATAATTTCTGCTTGCTCCATGCCACTTTTGGGTGATATTGCTATGATATTCATACACTTCCATACACTTTTGATCATATTTGGACTAACTTACTAATCCAGTGCACCCCAGTGCCAGTTTCTGTTTTCGGCTGTTTCTGTATTTCAGGTTTTCACGTTTCGAGAACTGTCCAGAAAAATACAGAAAAATTATATAAAAAATCAGCGATCCGGAAACAACACTGCGTCCGAAGGGCAGCCTGGGGGGGCCACAGGGGCTCCAGGCGCCCTGTGGGCGCCCCCCCCCCCCCCCCCC
>LR738709.1:665888985-665906990 GCA_902687465.1 Secale cereale | reverse complement strand
CCCCCCGGGCCGCGCCGGGGGGGCGTCTGGGCCCCCCGAAGCCCGTCCGGTGCCCCCCTTTGGCATATATTTAGAGGGACCTCCAAAACCCTCAGAAAAGGACTTCTTTTCGCGATCCCATCTCTGTTCCACCGCCGCCGCCGCTTCCAAGATCGGGAGCACCAGGAGAACTCTTCCCGGCACCCTGCCGGAGGGGAGGATCATCACCGGGAGCTTCTCCACCACCATGGACGCCTCCCGGATGACTCGTGAGTAGTCTCCCTTGGACCATGAGTCCATGACCAATAGCTATGTGATGTTCTCCTCCCGTTCTTGTGCTTCACTAATTAGTCCTCGTGAGCTGCCCTACATGATCGAGGCACCTATGTAATCCTTATGTTGTTGCTATGTTGAGTTTGCTGGCATCCGATGGATTATGAGATTATGTTCAGATTGATCTTGAGTAATATATTTGATTCACCTCTTTTATATTTTAGTTCATAAGTAATTCTTGCATGTTCTCCATTGTTACTTATTGCTTTGGCCGAGTAGTAGGTAGTGACTCCAAGAGGGAACGTTATGCTCGATTGTGGGTTCATGCCCCTCGATGACTAGCTTGAGTGACAGAAACATGAGTCTAGGGGATGTGTTGTTGCCACAAGGGGGAAAACAACGGTGCTTGTGCCCGCGGGTGCAAGGATTGTTTACTTTACGCAAAGTTCTTTTAATGCAGTTGTCTGTTGCATTGAGTTTACACTATGGGTGGGACTCGCAACTTAATACCAGCGAGATGTTCTGGATAGATATCTCAAGGTGGATGATTAGTAGTAGATATTGATGGATTTCGGTCTACTTACTTTTGCGTACCGCCCATGCTTTGAACCTCAACCTTTCTTGCAATGTAGTCAGCATTGGTTTGCGTTCGTGGTCCTGTCAATTGCCCATCTGTAATTTGTTTACCTCACATAGCTGTTTTATCGTCTTTTGGGAGAGAGACATCACTAGTGAACATCATGAGACTCCGGTCCATATTACCATCATTGATCACATCCACTATTTACTTTTCGTTATTTACTTACTATTGCAAAAACTATCTATCACTACTATCATTGCTTTTAATCCTTTGTGAACTACAAGGCCGGAGAGATTGACAACCTCTCTGTACTCGTTGGGAGCAAAGTTATTTGTATCTGTGTGCAGGTCCACGTTGGTTGCTACTAATCTGGCGCTGTAGCAATTGACACCTACTTGTTGAACCTAGGAGTCTCTGGGGAATCAATCCTTGGCATCTTTGCTAGGGGAAAACACTTCTACTTACTGCATCTTACACCTTCCACTTGGGGTAACCAACGAGCGGTTCGAGGCCCATCAGCAATCTTGAGAAACAGTAGACCTTCAAGAATATCCTTATTTCCAGCAAGGAAAAATTATTTTATTAAGGGTACTAACCTCGCTAATCAGATTATGATGAGTTATGTAAGAAGGGAGTTTTCAAGTGTGCGAGGGAAGATGATAAAAAGATTCAGGAGTGTCAAACACTCAAGCTTGGGGATGCCCCCATGCACCCCCAAGAAATATTCAAGAAGACTCAAGCATCTAAGCTTGGAGATGCCCCCGTGCATCCCCTTCTCCATCAACAATTATCAGTTCGTCTTTCGTTCCACTATATTTTTATCACTTCATGTGTTATGTGCTATGCTTGGAGCGTCTTGCTTTAGTTTCCTTTTTAGTTTTCTTTAGCTTTGCTTGCTGTTCATAACGAGTTGGAACTCATTTTTTTTTGTGTGGGAGAGAAACACGCCCCACTTCAACCTAGAGCACAGCATAGAATTTTCATGTCTATCTTTGCTGTGTGTGTTCTTTGTCTTTCAATAGCTACTATCATGTCAGCTCTTAGTTTTCATGCTTTATCTTTTTAAAGAGCTTTTGTTTAGTTGGTCGCTGGAACTCTCTTTAGTTATCATGCTTATCTTGTTAAGAGAGTTGGCTTCTGTTGCACTGGTTGATATGTCTATGACAAAAACGCTATGTGCATAATGGTGCCTAGTAGTTCATGTTTCTTGTGGTTAGTCTCAAATAGCTGGGGGATTCTTAATGTGTTATTGGAGTACCAACATGATTTGTTTGCCTATGATGTGGTATGGTCTAGTGATATCTTCCTCCAAGAATTTATTTTGATTGACTTGGCATATGCTCACGCATATTTAAGACTGTAAAGAAAGTCTATCAAGCCTTGATGATCTTTAATTTCTGAGTAGCGATATAACTTCCATGCCCGATTCAATGTTGCTTTGTCGCTCTGCATGATTATGACCGTCATTGCTCTCTTAGTTGGTCGCTCCCAGTCTTTTGCTAACCTTCGCCTGTACTAAGCGGACTGACTGCTTGTGCATCCAAAATCCTTTAAACCAGTTATGCCATATGAGTCCACCATACCTCCTATACATGGTATTTACCTGCCATTCCTAACGAAGACTTTCATGTACCATCTCGAAATTATTCAAAAAAGCATTTCTCTTTTGTGCCTCTGTTTTAGTTCATGAGGAAGTAGTAGTTAATTCATGATTTTTTTAAGTTGGACAAGCTTCACCCCGGGATTGCATGTCTAATGTGCAAACCCCTAATACGAGAAGGAACTGGCAAAGAGTGCGCCCGGCTCATTAAAAAAATAATACAACAAACAAACCCTCCTTCACGCTTTGTTCATGAGAAATCAGAAAACTTTGGCAGTGGTAAACAAAGGAGATTAAGAGGATGTGATCGTCCTCATGCGGGAGTCGTTCCTCGAAACTTGTCCAGCTCGAGAAGTAATTGAGTTATCTACTAGCATTCGTTGACGAAATATGCATATTCTAAAAAAATAAATTTTACCTCTGTTTTTAAAACCAAGAGCTCTGGTACATGTTTAGTTTTTGTTTCCGACCACGGGTTTTCAACCTTGCCATCAAAAGCCACGGTTCGAGAGTCTCCACCTTCTTTAAAGCACCAACTATTGAGAGCATGATTGTCATTCTGAGTGTAATGTGCATTGTCCCAAAGTACCATTGTCTTTTGCATGATTATGATATCGTTTATTCTGAAATCATTGTATCTAGTCGTCACTTAAACCTTGGAGGTGCCCCTACATTTATATTTTGCTTCACTAAAGGGGGCAAGCGAGGTACCACTTTGTCATATTTGCACACCATGCTCACTACAAATCTATTGAGTGTTTCAATATCATATTGTAAAACTTTCAGTTCTTTGTGATTTTCTCATGAGGCAACTTAATTACTACAGATTCATTATCTCAGTAAGCATTTGTCATCTGACTGTGAAAAGTTCTTATATGGTTAATAGCATGTCACCACCGAAATTATGCTTGTTATCATTTACCTACTCGAGGACGAGCAGGAATTAAGCTTGGGGATGTTGATACGTCCAAAACGTATCTATAATTTCTGCTTGCTCCATGCCTTTTTTGTGTGATATTGCTATGATATTTATGCACTTCCATACACTTTTGATCATATTTGGACACAGATAGAAATAACTTTGCTCCCAACGAGTACAGAGAGGTTGTCAATCCCTCCGGCCTTGTCGTTTACAAAGGATCAAACGCAAGAGATAATAGAGATAGGTATGACTGCAAATAGGAAATAGAACAGGAAGTAAATAGCGGGTGTGATCAGTGATGGTAATATGGACCGGGGTCCCATGATGTTCACTAGTGATGTCTCTCTCCCAAAAGACGATAAAACAACTAAGCGAGGTAAACAAATTACAGCTGGGCAATTGACAGGATTATGTGTGCAAACCAATGCTAACTATGCTGTAAAGAAAGGTAGAGGCTCAAAAGCATGGGCGGTACGCCAAGGCAAGTAGACCGAAATCCATCTGCATCTACTACTAATCATCCACCTTGAGATATCTATCCAGAACATCTCGCTGGTATTAAGTTGTGAGTCCCACCCAAAGTGTAAACTCAAAGCAACAGACAACTGCATTAAAAGAACTTTGCGTAAAGTAAACAATCCTTGCACCCGCAAGTACAAGCACCGTTGTTTTCCCCCTTGTGGCAACAACACATCCCCTAGACTCATGTTTCTGTCACTCAAGCTAGTCATCAGGGGGCATGAACCCACAATCAAGCATAACGTTCCCTCTTGGAGTTACTACCTACTACTCGGCCAAAGCAATAAACAGCAACGGAGAACATGCAAGAATTACTCAAGAACATAAATATAAAAGAGGTGAATCAAATATATTACTCACACACAATCTGAACATAATCTCATAATCCATCGGATCCCAGCAAACTTAGCAGAGCAACAGCATAAAGATTACATATGTGCCTCGATCATGTAGGGCAGCTCACGAGGTCTAATCCATGAAGAACAAAGAGGGGAGGAGAACATCACATAGCTACTGGTCATGGACCCATGGTCCAAGGGGGACTACTCACAACTCATCCGGGAAGCGTCCATGGTGGTGGAGAAGCTCCCGGTGGTGGTTCTCCCGTCCGGCAGGGTGCCGGGAAGAGTTCTCCTGGTGCTCCCGATCTTGGAAGCGCGGCGGCGGCGGAACAGAGACGAGATCGCGAAAAAGGGTTCCGTCCTCGAGGGTTTCGGGACGCGAGCAATATATATGCAAAAGGGGGTCACCAAAGGCGGAGGTGGGGCCCCAGGCGCCCCCCTGGCGTGGCTAGGGGTGGGGCCGCGCCGAGTGGCCGCCTGGGCCACCCCAGGCTTCCCTCTGGCCTGCCTTGGTTTTTCTTGAAGCTCCCGATACGTTGATTTTTCCTATATTTTTCCCGGAATTTTTAGGGCACTTTTAATATGGGGGAAACCTGAAATAGAAAAACAGCAGAAAACAGGAACTGGCACTGTGATGCACTGAGTCAATAGGTTAGTCCAAATATGATCAAAAGTGTATGGAAGTGCATAAATATCATAGCAATATCACACAAAAGAGGCATGGAGCAAGCAGAAATTATAGATACGTTTTGGACGTATCACTTGGCCGCATTGAGTCAATTCATTTCTCGTCTTGGGGAGAAAGCACTGCCTCTCTACCGACTCATGAAGAAATCCAACAAGTGTTGGGGAACGTAGTATTTCAAAATTTTCCTACGATCACGCAAGATCTATCTACTAGATGTATAGCAACGAGGGGGAGAGTGTGTCTACGTACCCTCGTAGACCGGAAGCGGAAGCGTCAAGTGACGCGGTTGATGTAGTCGAACTTCTTCGCGATCCAACCGATCAAGCACCGAACGTACGGCACCTCCGCGTTCAGCACACGTTCAGCTTGATGACGTCCCACGAGCTCTTGATCCAGTTGAGCTTCACGGGAGAGTTTCACCAGCACGACGGCGTGGTGACAGATATGATGTATCTACCGGCGTAGGGCTTCGCCTAAGCACTGCAACGGTATGACCGAGGTGTGTTTCTGTGGAGAGGGGCACCACACACGGCTAAAACAATTCAACTTGTGTGTCCTAGGGTGCCCCCCTGCCCCCGTATATAAAGGAGCAAGGGAGAGGCCGGCCCTACAGGGGGCGCGCCAAGTGTGGGGAGTCCTACTAGGACTCCCAAGTCCTAGTAGGATTCCCCTTTCCTTTCCGGAGTAGGAGAGAAGGTAAGAGGTGGAGAGGGAGAAGGAAAAGGGGGCTGCATCCCTTGTCCAATTCAGACGAGAGGGGGGGCGCGCGCCTCCTTCCTTTTGGCCTTTCTCCTCTATTCCCGTATGGCCCAATAAGGCCCATATACTCCGAAAAATACCCGAATCACTCGAAACCTTTCCGATGTCCGAATATAGTCGTCCAATATATCGATCTTTACGTCTCGACCATTTCGAGACTCCTCGTCATGTCCCCGGTCTCATCCGGGACTCCGAACTCCTTCGGTACATCAAAACTCATAAACTCATAATATCGATCGTCATCAAACGTTAAGCGTGCAGACCCTACGGGTTCGAGAACTATGTAGACATGACCGAGACTCATCTCCGGTCAATAACCAATAGCGGAACCTGGTTGCTCATATTGGCTCCTACATATTCTACGAAGATCTTTATCGGTCAAACCGCATAACAACATACGTTGTTCCTTTTGTCATTGGTATGTTACTTGCCCGAGATTCGATCATCGGTATCTCTATACCTAGTTCAATCTCGTTACCGGCAAGTATCTTTACTCGTTCCGTAATACATCATCTCGTGACTAACTCATTAGTCTTTTGCTTGCAAGGCTTATTATGATGTGCATTACCGAGAGGGCCCAGAGATACCTCTCCGACACTCGGAGTGACAAATCCTAGTCTTGATCTATGCCAACACCACGAACACTTTCGGAGACACCTGTAGAGCATCTTTATGATCACCCAGTTACGTTGTGACGTTTGATATCACACAAGGTGTTCCTACGGTATTCGGGAGTTGCATAATCTCATAGTCATAGGAACATGTATAAGTCATGAAGAAAGCAATAGCAGTAAAACTAAACGATCATAGTGCTAAGCTAACGGATGGGTCTTGTCCATCACATCATTCTCCTAATGATGTGATCCCGTTGATCAAATGACAACTCATGTCTATGGTTAGGAAACATAACCATCTTTGATCAATGAGCTAGTCTAGTAGAGGCATACTAGGGACACTCTGTTTTGTCTATGTATTCACACATGTACTAAGTTTCCGGTTAATACAATTCTAGCATGAATAATAAACATTTATCATGATATAAGGAAATATAAATAACAACTTTATTATTGCCTCTAGGGCATATTTCCTTCAGTCTCCCACTTGCACTAGAGTCAATAATCTAGCTCACATCGCCATGTGATTTAATACCGATAGTTCACATCGTTATGTGAATAACACCCATAGTTCACATCGCCATGTGACCAACACCCAAAGGGTTTACTAGAGTCAATAATCTAGTTCACATCGCTATGTGATTAATACCCAAGGGTAATAAGGTGTGATCATGTTTTGCTTGTGAGAGAAGTTTAGTCAACGGGTCTGTCACATTCAGATCCGTATGTATTTCGCAAATTTCTATGTCTACAATGCTCTGCATAGAGCTACTCTAGCTAATTGCTCCCACTTTCAATACGCATCCAGATTGATACTTAGAGTCATCTGGATTTTGTGTCAAAGCTTGCATCGGCGTAACCCTTTACGACGAACTCTTTATCACCTCCATAATCAAGAAACATTTCCTTAGTCATACAGTTACTAAGGATAATTTTGACCGCTATACAGTGATCTACTCCTGGATCACTATTGAACCCCCTTGACAAACTCATGGCAAGGTACACAACATGTTTGGTACACAACATGGCATACTTTATAGAACCTATGGCTGAGGCATAGGGAATGACTTTCATTCTCTCTATATTTTTCTGCCGTGGTCTGGCTTTGAGTCTTACTCAACTTCATACCTTACAAGTCAGACAAGAACTCCTTCTTTGACTGATCCATTTTGAACTACTTGAAAATCTTATCAAGGTATGTACTCATCGAAAATCTTATCAAGCGTCTTGATCTATCTCTATAGATCTTGATGCCCAATATGTAAGCAGCTTCACCAAGGTCTTTCTTTGAAAAACTCCTTTCAAACACTCCTTTATGCTTTCCAGAAAATTCTACATCATTTCCGATCGAAAATATGTCATTCACATATACTTATCAGAAAGGTTGTAGTGCTCCCACTCACTTCTTGTAAATACAGGCTTCACCGCAAGTCTGTATAAATCTATATGCTTTGATCAACTTATCAAAGCGTATATTCCAACTCCGAGATGCTTGCACCAGTCCATAGATGGATCGCTGGAGCTTGCACATTTTGTTAGCACCTTTAGGATTGACAAAACCTTTTGGTTGCATCATATACAAGTCTTCTTTAATAAATCCATTAAAGAATGTAGTTTTGTTATCCATTTGCCAGATTTCATAAAATGCGGCAATTGCTAACATGATTCGGACAGACTTAAGCATCGCTACGGGTGAGAAAGTCTCATCGTAGTCAACTCCTTGAACTTGTTGAAAAACTTGCGCAACAAGTCGAGCTTTGTAAACAGTAACATTACCGTCAGCGTCAGTCTTCCTCTTGAAGATCCATTTATTTTCGATGGCTTGCCGATCATCGGGCAAGTCAACCAAAGTCCACACTTTGTTCTCATACATGGATCCCATCTCAGATTTCATGGCCTCAAGCCATTTTGCGGAATCTGGGCTCATCATCGCTTCCTCATAGTTCGTAGGTTCATCATGGTCCAGTAACATGACTTCCAGAACCGGGTTGCCGTACCACTCTGATGCGGAACGAACTCTGGTTGATCTACGAAGTTCAGCAGAAACTTGATCTGAAGTTTCATGATCATCATCATTAGCTTCCTCACTAATTGGTGTAGGAATCACTGGAACTAGTTTATGTGATGTTCCACTTTCCAATTCGGGAGAAGGTACAATTACCTCATCAAGTTCTACTTTCCTCCCACTCACTTCTTTCGAGAGAAACTCCTTCTCTAGAAAGGATCCACTCTTAGCAACAAAGACCTTGCCTTCGGATCTGTGATAGAAGGTGTACCCAACAGTTTCTTTTGGGTATCCTATGAAGATTTACTTCTCCGATTTGGGTTCGAGCTTATCATGTTGAAACTTTTTCACATAAGCATCGTAGTCCCAAACTTAAAGAAATGACAGCTTAGGTTTCTCGTCAAACCACAGTTCATACGGTGTCATCTCCACGGATTTAGATGGTGCCCTATTTAACGTGAATGTAGCTGTCTCTAATGCATAACCCCAAAAGCGATCGTGGTAGATCGGTAAGAGACATCATCGATCGCACCATATCTAATAAAGTACGGTTATGACGTTCGGACACACCATTACACTGTGGTGTTCCAGGTGGCGTGAGTAGTGAAACTATTTCGCATTGTTTTTACTGAAGGCCAAACTCGCTAACTCAAATATTTTACCTCTACGATCATATCGTAGAAACTCTTATTTTCTTGTTACGATGATTCTCCACTTCACTCTGAAATTCTTTGAACTTTTCAAATGTTTCAGACTTGTGCTTCATTAAGTAGATATACCCATATCTGCTCAAATCATCAGTGAAGGTCAGAAAATAACGATACCCGCCGCGAGTTTCAACACTCATTGGTCCACATACATCTGTATGTATGATCTCCAACAAATCTGTTGCTCGCTCCATTGTTCCGAAGAGCGGAGTTTTAGTCATCTTGCCCATGAGGCATGGTTCGCAAGCACCAAGTGATTCATAATCAAGTGATTCCAAAAGTCCATCACTATGGAGTTTCTTCATGCGCTTTACACCATTATGACCTAAACGGCAGTGCCACAAATAAGTTGCACTATCATTATTAACCTTGCATTTTTGGCTTCAATATTATGAATATGTGTATCACCACGATCGAGATCCAACAAACTATTTTCATTGGGTGTATGACCATCGAAGGTTTTATTCATGTAAACAGAATAACAATTATTCTATGACTTTAAATGAATAACCGTATTGCAACAAATATGATCAAATCATATTCATGCTCAACACAAATGCCAAATAACATTTATTTAGGTTTTACACTAACCCCGAAAGTATAGGGAGTGTGCGATGATGATCATATCAATCTTGGAACCACTTCCAACACACATCATCACTTCACCTTTAACTAGTCTCTGTTCATTCTGCAATTCTTGTTTCGAGTTACTAATTTTAGCAACTGAACCGGTATCAAATACCCAGGGGTTGCTATGAACACTAGTAAAGTACACATCAATAATCTGTATATCAAAATATACCTTTGTTCACTTTGCCATCCTTCTTATCCGCCAAGTATCTAGGGCAGTTCCACTTCCAGTGACCATTTCCTTTGCAGTAGAAGCACTTAGTTTCAGGCTTGAGTTTTAGCTTTGGGTTTCTTCACGGGAGTGACAACTTGATTGTCATTCTTCTTGAAGTTCCCCTTCTATCCCTTTGCCCTTTACTTGAAACAAGTGGTCTTGTTAACCATCAACGCTTGATGCTTTTTCATGATTTCTACCTTCGCCAACTTCAGCATCGCGAAGAGCTCGGGAATTCCTTTCGTCATCCCTTGCATATTATAGTTCATCACGAAGTTCTACTAACTTGGTGATAATGACTAGAGAACTTTGTCAATTACTATCTTATCTGGAAGATTAACTCGCACTTGATTCAAGTAATTGTAGTACCCAGACGATCTGAGCACATGCTCACTGGTTGAGCTATTCTCCTCCATCTTGTAGGCAAAGTACTGTCAGAAGTCTTATACCTCTCGACACGGGCATGAGTATGAAATACTAATTTCAACTCTTGGAACATCTTATATGCTCCGTGGCGTTCAAAATGTTTTTGAAGTCCCGGTTCTAAGCCGTAAAGCATGGTGCACTTAAACTATCAAGTAGTCATCATACCGAGCTTTTGTCAAAACATTCATAACGTCTACATCTGCTCCTGCAATAGGTCTGTCACCTAGCGGTGCATCAAGGACATAATTCTATGTGCAACAATGAGGATAATCCTCAGATCACGGAACAATTCCGCATCATTGCTACTAACATCTTTCAACTTAGTTTTCTCTAGGAACATATAAAAAATAAACGGGGAGCAACATCGTGAGCTTTTGATCTACAACATAGATATGCTAATACTACGAGGACTAAGTTCATGATAAATTAAAGTTCAATTTAATCATATTACTTAAGAACTCCCACTTAGATAGACATCCCACTAGTCATCTAAATGATCACGTGATCCAAATCAACTAAACCATGTCCGATCATCACGTGAGATGGAGTAGTTTCAATGGTGAACATCTTATGTTGATCATATCTACTATATGATTCACGCTCGACCTTTCGGTCTCCAGTGTTCCGAGGCCATATCTGCATATGCTAGGCTCGTCAAGTTTAACCCGAGTATTCTGCGTGTTCAAAACTGGCTTACACCCGTTGTATTTGAACGTAGAGCTTATCACACCCGATCATCACGTGGTGTCTCAGCACGACGAACTTTCGCAATGGTGCATACTCAGGGAGAACACTTATACCTTGAAATTTAGTAAGGGATCATCTTATAATGCTACCGTCGAACTTAGCAAAATAAGAAGCATAATAAGATAAACATCACATGCAATCAAAATATGTGACATGATATGGCCATCATCATCTTGTGCTTTTGATCTCCATCTCCAAAGCACCGTCATGATCACCTTCGTCACCGGCGCGACACCTTGATCTCCATCGTAGCATCGTTGTCGTCTCGCCAACTATTGCTTCTATGACTATCGCTACCACTTAGTGATAAAGTAAAGCAATTACATGGCGATTGCATTTCATACAATAAAGCGACAACCATATGGCTCCTGCCAGTTGCCGATAACTTTACAAAACATGATCATCTCATACAAAACCGTATATCTCATCATGTCTTGACCATATCACATCACAACATACCCTGCAAAAACAAGTTAGACGTCCTCTACTTTGTTGTTACAAGTTTTACGTGGCTGCTATGGGCTTAGCAAGAACCGTTCTTACCAACGCATACAAAACCACAACGATGTTTCGTCAAGTATGTGTTCTTTTAACCTTCACAAGGACCGGGCGTAGCCACAATTGAATCAGCTAAAGTGAGAGAGACAGACACCCGCCAGTCACCTTTAAGCAACGAGTGCTCATAACGGTGAAACCAGTCTCGCATAAGCGTACGCGTAATGTCGGTCCGGGCCGCTTCATCTCACAATACCGCCGAAGCAAAGTATGACATGCTGGTAAGCAGTATGACTAGTATCGCCCACAACTCATTGTGTTCTACTCGTGCATATCATCTACGCATAGACCTGGCTCATGATGCCACTGTTGGGGAACGTAGTATTTCAAAATTTTCCTACGATTACGCAAGATCTATCTACTAGATGTATAGCAAAGAGTGGGAGAGTGTGTCTACGTACCCTCGTAGACCGGAAGCGGAAGCGTCAAGTGACGCGGTTGATGTAGTCGAACTTCTTCGCGATCCAACCGATCAAGCACCGAACGTACGGCACCTCCGCGTTCAGCACACGTTCAGCTTGATGACGTCCCACGAGCTCTTGATCCAGTTGAGCTTCACGGGAGAGTTTCACCAGCACGACGGCGTGGTGACAGATATGATGTATCTACTGGCGTAGGGCTTCGCCTAAGCACTGCAACGGTATGACCGAGGTGTGTTTCTGTGGAGAGGGGCACCGCACACGGCTAAAAAAATTCAACTTGTGTGTCCTAGGGTGCCCCCTGACCCCGTATATAAAGGAGCAAGGGAGAGGCCGGCCCTAGAGGGGGCGCGCCAAGTGTGGGGAGTCCTACTAGGACTCCCAAGTCCTAGTAGGATTCCCCTTTCCTTTCCGGAGTAGGAGAGAAGGAAAGAGGTGGAGAGGGAGAAGGAAAAGGGGGCTGCACCCCTTGTCCAATTCGGACCAGAGGGGGGGCGCGCGCCTCCTTCCTTTTGGCCTTTCTCCTCTATTCCCGTATGGCCCAATAAGGCCCATATACTCCGAAAAATACCCGAATCACTCGGAACCTTTCCGATGTCCGAATATAGTCGTCCAATATATCAATCTTTACGTCTCGACCATTTCGAGACTCCTCGTCATGTCCCCGGTCTCATCCGGGACTCCGAACTCCTTCGGTACATCAAAACTCATAAACTCATAATATCGATCGTCATCAAACGTTAAGCGTGCGGACCCTACGGGTTCGAGAACTATGTAGACATGACCGAGACTCATCTCCGGTCAATAACCAATAGCGGAACCCGGATGCTCATATTGGCTCCTACATATTCTACGAAGATCTTTATCGGTCAAACCGCATAACAACATACGTTGTTCCTTTTGTCATTGGTATGTTACTTGCCCGAGATTCGATCGTCGGTATCTCTATACCTAGTTCAATCTCGTTACCGGCAAGTCTCTTTACTCGTTCCGTAATACATCATCTCGTGACTAACTCATTAGTCTTTTGCTTGCAAGGCTTATTATGATGTGCATTACCGAGAGGGCCCAGAGATACCTCTCCGACACTCGGAGTGACAAATCCTAGTCTTGATCTATGCCAACACCACGAACACTTTCGGAGACACCTGTAGAGCATCTTTATGATCACCCAGTTACGTTGTGACGTTTGATAGCACACAAGGTGTTCCTACGGTATTCGGGAGTTGCATAATCTCATAGTCATAGGAACATGTATAAGTCATGAAGAAAGCAATAGCAGTAAAACTAAACGATCATAGTGCTAAGCTAACGGATGGGTCTTGTCCATCACATCATTCTCCTAATGATGTGATCCCGTTGATCAAATGACAACTCATGTCTATGGTTAGGAAACATAACCATCTTTGATCAATGAGCTAGTCTAGCTAGTAGAGGCATACTAGGGACACTCTGTTTTGTCTATGTATTCACACATGTACTAAGTTTCCGATTAATACAATTCTAGCATGAATAATAAACATTTATCATGATATAAGGAAATATAAATAATAGCTTTATTATTGCCTCTAGGGCATATTTCCTTCAACAAGTTCGAGTGGAATCCCGAAGCCGAAGCAGCATTTGAAGAGCTCAAAGCCCTGCTGTCCACCCAGCCGGTGCTCGCTGCCCCGGTCAGCGGAGAGCCTCTTCTGCTGTACATTGCTGCCACCGGACAAGTCGTCAGTACTGTACTCACGGTCGAGCGGGAAGAAGAGGGCAAGGCATACAAAGTCCAACGCCCGGTCTATTACATATCCGAAGTTTTGACTCCCTCCAAGCAAAGGTATCCACATTACCAAAAGCTTGTGTACGGGATTTACTTGACTGCAAAAAAGGTTGCCCATTATTTCTCGGATCATTCAATCTCAGTCGTCAGCGACGCCACACTATCAGAGATACTAAACAACCGAGATGCAACCGGTCGAGTGGCAAAATGGGCAATTGAACTTCTTCCGTTAGATATCAAGTTTGAAGCGAAGAAAGCCATCAAGTCTCAGGCCATAGCGGATTTTGTGGCTGAGTGGATAGAACAAGAGCTTCCGACTCAAGTCCAGTTGGACCATTGGACTATGTTCTTCGATGGGTCCAAGATGCTGAACGGATCCGGCGCAGGCGTAGTCCTGGTCTCTCCCAGGGGCGACAAGCTCAGCTACGTCCTTCAGATCCATTTCGATTCTTCAAACAACGAAGCCGAATATGAAGCACTTTTGTATGGGTTGCGTATGGCCATCTCACTCGGCGTCCGACGCCTGATGGTCTACGGCGATTCCGACCTAGTGGTGAACCAAGTGATGAAAGAATGGGACGGCAGGAGCCCGGCAATGACCAGTTATTGCAGTGCAGTATGAAAGCTTGAAAAGAAGTTCGAAGGCTTAGAGCTCCATCATGTGCCCAGAGCAAAGAATCAGTTAGCCGACGATCTCGCAAAAATTGGGTCGACTCGGAGGTCTATACCCAAGAATGTGTTCCTGGAGCATCTGCACACCCCCTCTGTCAAAGAAGACCCCTTCACGGAAGAGGCCCCGCAGCCAGTCAGCGCGACGGATCCGACTGAGGTCGAAGTGCCTGCCGTGGTCGACTTGATCATGGAGGTCCTAGTGATTACACCTGATTGGACTGTGCCATATATATCATATCTGCTCAGACAAGAACTCCTAGAAGACGTAGAAGAAGCGCGCCAGATCGTCCGCCGATCCAAAGCGTTCACAGTCATCCAAGGTCAGCTCTACAGAGAAAGCGTCACCGGAGTCGCCTAGCGATGCGTCGACCCAGAGGAAGGTCGACTGATCTTGGATGAAATCCACTCGGGGACTTGCGGCCACCACGCCTCCTCTCAGACTATCATGGCCAAAGCATACCGAGCCGGGTTTTACTGGCCCCGCACCAACGAGATGGCCAAGGATATTGTGGATAAATGTGCGGGTTGCCAGTTCTACTCCAACATGTCACACAAGCCAGCATCTGCCCTGAAAACCATCCCACTAGTCTGGCCCTTCGCTGTTTGGGGCTTGGATATGGTCGGCCCCTTCAGGGCAGGCATAAGTGGATTCACCTACCTTCTGGTGGCAGTCGACTGTTGGAGATATGCCCTAGAGGCAATAATAAAAGCATTATTATTATATCTCCTTGTTCATGATAATTGTCTGTTATTCATGCTTGAATTGTATTGTACGGAAACAGCGATACATGTGTGAATACATAGATCACAATGAGTCCCTGGTAGGCCTCTAGTAGCCAGCTCGTTGATCAACAGATGGTCACAGTTTCCTGACCATGGACATAGGATGTCAGTGATAACGGGATCACATCATTAGGAGAATGATGTGATGGACAAGACCCAAACTTGAGCATAACACGAGATCGTATAGTTCGTAATGCATAAGCTTTTCGGTGTCAAGTAATTATTCCTTAGACCATGAGGTTGTACAACTCCCGGATACCGTAGGAGTACTTTGGGTGTGCCAACCGTCACAACGTAACTGGGTGGCTATAAAGGTACGCATCGGGTATCTCCGAAAGTGTTTGTTGAGTTGGTACGAACCGAGACTGGGATGTTGTCACTCCGTATGACGGAGAGGTACCTCTGGGCCCACTCGGTAATACATCATCATAATGAGCTCAATGTGACTAAGTAGTTAGTCACGGGATGATGGATTACGGATCGAGTAAAGAGACTTGCCATGACGAGATTGAACAAGGTATCGGGAATACCGACGATCGAATCTCGGGCAAGTATCGTACCGATGGACAAAGGGAATAACATACGGGATTGAGTGAATCCTTGACACAGTGGTTCATCCGATGAAGATCATCGAGGAACACGTGGGAACCAACATGGGTATCCAGATCCCGCTGTTGGTTATTGACCAGAGAGTGGTCTCGGTCATGTCTACGTGTCTCCCGAACCCGTAGGGTCTACACACTTAAGGTTCGGTAACGCTAGGGTCGTAGAGATAAATGCACGTGGAAACCCGAAAGTTGTTCGGAGTCCCGGATGAGATCCCGGACGTCACGAGGAGTTCCGGAATGGTCCGGAGGTAAAGATTGATATATGGGAAGTCCAGTTTCGGCCAACGGGTGATCTCCGGGGGTCACCGGGAGCGTCCCGGGACCACCGGAGGGGCCCCGGGGGTCCACCGGGTGGGGCCACCCATCCCGGTGGGGCCCCTAGGCCGCGAGGGGATGTGTCCAGCCCTCTGGGCTGGCGCACCACTAAGGGAGGCCCACCTCCCCTGCGCCTAGGGTTCAAACCCTAAAGGGGAGGGGGGCTCCACTTGCCTTGGGGGGCAAGGAACCCCCCTTGGCCGCCGCCCCCTTGTAGATTGGATATGCAGGGGGTCCAGGCGCCCCCCCTGGCCCCTATATATA
Organism: Secale cereale; assembly: GCA_902687465.1. Lineage (NCBI taxonomy): Eukaryota > Viridiplantae > Streptophyta > Magnoliopsida > Poales > Poaceae > Secale > Secale cereale. The sequence goes on along the minus strand of LR738709.1, from coordinate 665,890,602 downwards.
TGTGGGGGGGAGAGGGCAGCCGCACCTCAGCCCTGGCGCCTCTCCCCCTCCCGTCACACCTCCCAACTCCCACGCAGGGCGCCCGGCGAAGCCCTGCTGCGATCTCCACTGCATCCGTCATCACGCCGTCGTGCTGTCGGATCTCTGACGACTTCTCCTCCCCCCTTGCTGGATCAAGAAGGAGGTGACGTTGCTGCACCGTACGTGTGTTGAACGCGGAGGTGCCGTCCGTTCGGCGCTAGATCATCGGTGACGAAGAACGTGAAGAGTACGACTACTTCATCCTTGCTTCGTTGAAAGCTTCCGCACGCAATCTTCATAACGGTATGTAGATGCACTCTTACTTGCTCGTTGCTAGATGCATCCATAGTTGGATCTTGGTGAAGACGTAGAAATTTTTTGAATTATGCTACGTTCCCCAACATCGACAAGTTCACCAAGTGGATTGAGGCCAAACCCATCAAGAACCTCGAGTCGAGCACCGCCATCAGCTTCATTAAGGAGCTAATATTCAGATATGGGGTTACTCACAGCATCATCACAGACAACGGCTCCAACTTTGACTCGGATGAATTTAGAGCTTTCTGTGCTTCCCAAGGAACACGAGTCGACTATGCCTCCGTGGCACACCCACAGTCGAATGGACAAGCAGAAAGAGCAAATGGTTTGATTCTCCAAGGCCTAAAGCCACGGCTCATGCGTGACCTTAAGCATGCCGCCGGGGCTTGCGTAACTGAGCTGCCCTCTGTCCTATGGGGTCTGAGGACGACTTCGAATCGGTCGACTGGTCGTACCCCTTTCTTCTTGGTCTATGGAGCCGAAGCTGTGTTGCCGAGCGACTTATTACACAACGCCCCCAGAGTGGAACTCTTCTCCGAAGCCGAGGCAGAGCAAGCTCATCAAGATGTAGTCGACCTTTTGGAAGAGGAAAGAGAGATGGCCCTGATCCGGTCGACCATCTACCAACAGGACCTGCGTCGATTCCATGCTCGTAACGTAAGAAGCCGAGCATTCCAGGAAGGAGACCTGGTCCTTCGGGTGCATCAGAAACGTCCGCACAAGCTCGCCCCAGCCTGGGAAGGCCCGTTCATCATCACAAAGGTGCTGCGCAATGGAGCATACCACCTCTACAATGTAGCCCAGAAGAAAGACGAACCTCATTCGTGGAATGCGGACCTGCTCCGCCGTTTTTGAACTTGAAACACTCGACGGTCGAGTTGTAATAAAGATTTCCCAATTTGTTTCAAAGACAAGATAGCAATGATCCCCTGACGATTGGTGTCCTCTAAATCCCCCAGTGGGTGCTTAGCTGCGATCCTCCGAGCTACGCTACAAGTACAAAGCGGCTCGGTCCTCCGAACTCCACCACAAGTAAAACGTAGCTTGGAATCGCCTAAGTTACAACCATTCCACTCCGAGTGAAGAGCGACCCTCTCACTCGGGGCCTTAGCTGCGACCCCGTGACTCGCCTAAGTTACAACCATTCTACTCCGAGTGAAGAGCAACCCTCTCACTCGGGGGCTTAGCTGCGGTCCTCCAAGCTACGCTACAAGTACAAAGCGGCTCGGTCCTCCAAACTCCGCCACAAGTACAACGTAGCTTGGAATCGCCTAAGTT
>LR738709.1:665873014-665888684 GCA_902687465.1 Secale cereale | reverse complement strand
TCCTCCAAGCTACGCTACAAGTACAAAGCGGCTCGGTCCTCCGAACTCCGCCACAAGTAAAACGTAGCTTGGAATCGCCTAAGTTACAAACGTTCCACTCCGAGTGAAGAGCGACCCTCTCACTCGGGGGCTTAGCTGTGACCCTGTGACTCGCCTAAGTTACAAACCATTCCACTCTGAGTGAAGAGCAACCCTCTCACTCGGGGGCTTAGCTGCGGTCCTCCAAGCTACGCTACAAGTACAAAGTGGCTCGGTCCTCCGAACTCCGCCACAAGTACAACGTGGCTTGGAATCGCCTAAGTTATAAGCATCTCACTCCGAGTGAAGAGCGATCCTCTCACTCGGGGGCTTAGCTGCGACCCCATGACTCGCCTAAGTTAACAACCATCTACTCCGAGTGAAGAGCGACCCTCTCACTCGGGAACTTAGCTGAAGGCGTCGACTCAAAGATTCAAACGATCAGAAGAAGAGCGACGAACCAAAGAATCAAAATAAAAGTCCCACAAAGATCGGGCAAGAGTACTTGGGCCATAGACCCACCAGAGTCTAACGATTACAAATCCACGCGGCATTCCGCGGCAAATAAGATTAATGTATCAAAGTCATGGCTCGGGAGGAGGCGGGCTTGCGGGCGCAACGAATTCGTCCAGATCAATCCCATCGGCGATGCGAGTGGCGGCTTCCAAGAAAGTCTCCATGAACGACTGGAATTGGAGCTCCTTCGTGTTTGCGACCTTCAGCGTAACAAGCTTCCTCTCCTTCACCTCCCTGCAGTGCACACGGACCAAGGACAGCGCCACGTCAGCTCCTCCCCGGGCCGCCGACTTCTTCCATTCCTGCACTCGGTCGGGGATCTCGTTGAGTCGAGTCATCAAGGACTCGAGGTCGTTCTCCCGCACGATCCCCCTCCAGAGCGCAGCGTCGATTCGAGCCATCGCCGCCTTCAGTCGTCCCACGTAATCCGTGGCCGCAGTGAGGCGGGACTCCAGCCTCAGTATATTCATCGACACCTCGTCCTTCACGATGGAGTTGGTTGGGTCCAAGCCAAGCTCGACCCGTCCAGTCTCCTCTGCGAAGTTACGCAGAACTCTGCACCAAGAACAGCGAGTCGAGTCAACGGATAAGACACGGGTCGACCGATCCAATTTTAACCAAGCCAAAGGAGGCATACCTTCGAGCACGAGGTACCATTTTTTGGTGATGTCGCCCAGATACCTCTCGAGATCAACCCTCTTCCGAAAGAGAGCCTCGTACTTGTCGTTCAGGACGGCCTTGGACTTCTTCAGCTGAGTCACCTCTTGGTTGGCTCGACCCCGTGACTCGTCGAGTGAACCTCTCAGTCGGATGATCTCCGCCTCGAGCACACCCACGGAAGCCAGCTTCTTCGCCGCCAGTTCTGACTTCTCCTGAGCCGCCTGCTGCGCCGCCGCCAGGTCGAGATCCTTTTGCTCCAAGGCTGCCCTCAATTGACCTACCAAAGCCGCCACTGGACGGATGAACATGAAGGAACGCAAGGCACATCTAGCGAAAAATCAGTCGACAGAAGACAGGAGTAAGTTACCAGCCGCATCGTCCTGCGTCTTCTTCAGATGGTCCCGAGCCAACTGCAAGTCAACATTAAGCTGGATTTGCTTCTGCTCAAGATCTGCAAACTTGGCCCCGAACTCGCAAGATTTCTACATCAACACAACAAAGCAAGATTATAAGACTACAGTCGAGTCAGAACACTCAACCGTAGCCTCGGGGACTACACCCAGTGGGTGCACTGAGCGTGCCCCCACTGGTTTCACTCGGCCAAGGTCAGTCCGGCGCGAGCAATTTTTTTTTCTCAACAACAAGAAAGAGTGGTTCTATAATAAGACCATGGCCGACCGCCAGCAGTCGACCACGGTCTCGGGGACTACACCCAGTGGGTGCACTAAGCGTGCCCCCACTGGTCTCACTCGGCCAAGGTCAGTCCGGCGCGAGCTCACAGAAGAAAGGAAGAGAAGAACACCCAGTGGGTGTGGTATTTCTCTCGAAATTAAGGACTACTTCAATGAAGACAACGTACCTGGACATTAGCCCGAAGGGCAGAACTGGCATCATAAGCCGCCATGCTGGCCTCGTACGCCGCCTTCGTCCTCCCCATCATCACCTCCGCCTGGCGAACGGCCTCTTGAGCCGCCCCCACAGGGTCCTCCGGGAGGCGGTAGGTAGAGAAGAGGACTGATGAAGCGGCGGGCGTCGGGCCGGCCACAGGCGCAGGCGCTGGATCTACAGCACGAACCGGCGCGGAGTCGATGACCGGAGCGGAGGCTGAGTCGACGATCGGCGCCGACGTCAGGGCGGGCGCTGGGTCGATGTTCGGCGCAGGCGATGGGTCGACAACGCGCGCAGTCGACACAGGGACGGCGAAAGAGACCGTGGCTCGGGCCGCGTCCTCCTGTCTCTGGGCCTCTGAGCCGGAAGACGCCCTCCGTCCCTTCTTCGCTGTGCGTCGGCGGTCCCCTCCCAACTGCTCCTCGTCTTCGTCGTCGTCCGGCAGCTCTATGACGAGGCGTGGCACTTCAGGTCAAGCGGAGGATTGAGTCAGCCGACTATCGCCCGCGAAAGAAAAGAAGGATAAGACAAGTCTCATAGAGCTCACACCTGCGCGAGAAGTCGCGGCATCCGCGGTCTCCTCATCGTCTCGACCCCGGTCGACGTCCATCGAGGTCGTGGAAGCAGCGGCTTGGAAAGATCCAGCCAGGAGATGAGTCGACTAAACGTGCAGTCGACCTCCAAGAAACAGAAAGAAACAAGTCCAAGTGGCGCTTACGTGGAGGCGATGGGTACGTCCACCTTAATCCTTGGCGGGGCCTTCCGGGGCTTGGTGGTGGCGACCTTGGGCTGTTTGGGCATCTTCTCGGCCTGCTCGGGGGTGGTCGTTCGAGTGCGTTTGGGCGTCCGAGACCCCGAGGGACCCACCTGGGGTCGTGCGGCCCCTGGGTCATTCTTCTCCTTGGATCGGCGCTCGACACGGGGAGGTGACTCGACCTCCTCCCCGCTGCTGTAATCCTCGCTCTCCTTGGTCTCCTCCTCCGACTTCCATTCGGCGGCGTCGCTCGTGCCCTCCTCGCCCTCCTGGCCCAAGTCCCCGTTGGGAAGCGAGTACATCTCTGTATAGATCTACAAAGAAAAGAAGTTTGACCAAATACCAGTCAGAACCATCAATAAAGACCACAAACCAGTCGACGGATACGTCACTCGGAAGCAGAAGGCTAACCTTGTCTGGCAGGTGATCAGCGTCGAATGGGATGATCCTCCCAGACCCCCTGGGGTTGTCCTTGTTCCCGGTGATGCTCTTCAAGCACCGCACTACGTACTCCGGGTGGGCCGCCTCCGGGTGGACTCGCGACGATTCGTCAGTGCCGGAGTACAGCCACATCGGATGGTCCCGGGCTTGAGGCGGCTGGATCCTCCGCGTGAGGTACACCTCGAACAGGTCCATCCCCGTGACCCCCTCGCGGACTAGCTGGACGACCCTCTCCATCAACATGTCCACCTCGGCCATCTCGTCCTTACTCACTACTATCGAAGGAGGTGGGCTGGCTCGACCTAGAGTAAATGGAGGAAGGCCAGTCGACTGGCCCGGAGTCGGACTGTCCTTGTAATAAAACCAGGTCGACTGCCAGCCCCGAATCGACTCTGGAAGGTTCATGGGAGGAAAGGCGCTCCTATTCCTAAGCTGAATCCCGAGCCCGCCGCACGCCTGGAGGACGTGCGTCTTGCCGTCACTCGGGTTCACCCTCTTAACGGTCTGTGAGCGGCAGGTGACGATGTGCTTGAACAAGCCCCAGTGCGGTCGGCAACCGAGGAAGTTCTCGCACATAGAAACGAAAGCGGAGAGGAAGGCGATGGAGTTGGGCGTAAAGTAATGCAACTGGGCACCGAAGAAGATCAGGAACGCGCGGAAGAAAGGGTGCGGGGCGTAGAAAAACCTCGGTCGACGTGGGTGGTGTGGAGTACACACTCGCCCTCCTGCGGCCGGGGCTCGAGCTCTCCTCCCGGCGCCCGCCAGGAGCCGCCGGCGATCAGCCCCTCCTCCTCCAGCTCCTCCAGATCCTCCACCATGACGGTGGACCGGATCCAATCCCCTTGGATCCATCCAGCGGGGAGTCCCGACCTCGATGATGAACCGATCCGGCCAGCTCGCCTCCCCTTCCCCGATGCCGCCTTCTTGGAGCGCTCCATGGCCGCAGTCTTGTCTTTGCCCATGGCTCGCGAGACGGCGGTCGCTGCGGAGAGAAGCAGGAAGGAGCGGGGGTGCGGCGGAGAAACAAGAACGCTACAGAGAAGCTGAGGCGAACGGGAGAAGACTAGGCGCACAGTGCCCCCCGCGGCGGACTCGGTGCGCCTTTATAATGGCTCGGTCGAGTGGCTGACCGGTGGCCCCGAGCAATCCTATCTGATCCCGTAACAGACGCTGACGCGATACGTGGCGAAAAAGGAGGCGCGGGAATCGAGGCGTTCGAACCGCACCCCTCCGATTGATGCGGCACGTCCCGTCCCGCGCGCTTCCCCAAATTTCGAAAGCCCCGCCGAATCCGGCGGCCAGAGGGCAACCGATCCCGTCGAAAACGGCGCGCGCTCACGGCGCCCGACGCCTAGCGCAAAACCCAGTCGACGCAAGGAGTTCAATCGACGCAAGACATCCAGTCGACGCAAGAAGCAACTAATTCACTGATGGCTTCAGAATCGATCGAGGCGACCAAGACACAACTGAGGGAACCTGCCCAAGTCACGAGCTCCGAAACAATACGGCCCAAGGACGTCGAGCCAAGACCAGAGCTTCCCTCAGCATCCCCTTGCTCAAGCCCCAATCCATTCGGGGGCTACTGACGAGGTTACAGATCTAGCGTAGGGTCGTAGGCCTGACCAAAGTACCCCTCCCAAGGTCACTACCCTAGAAGATCAAAAGACAAGACCCATGGCAGTGGAGACAGTCGACTGAGGCGGTCCAAAGAGACATTTCACTCGACCGACCCATGTACGCAGGACGACTCAATTCCACTCGACCGGACCGAGCACTCGACCTCCGAAGACCAAGTGCCTCTTGGAACAGCAACGGTCCTATATTTACTCTCTGTAGTAAATATCTTAATTATCCTTTAATGCAGGTGTTATCAGTAACGCCTGCCTTAATGTACCTTTAAGCCCTTGGTAACGTGGAGCATGGCTGGGGTCCTGGCACTCTATATAAGCCACCCCCTCCTCCAGAACAAGGGTTCGCACCTCTGTAACACACATATACACACATCAGTCGACCAAGCCTCCGGGCACCGAGACGTAGGGCTATTACTTCCTCCGAGAAGGGCCTGAACTCGCTAACACCCTGTGTACAACCTCGCCATAGCTAGAACCTTGCCTCTCCATTTGTACCCCCTACCCTCACTGTCAGATCTAGAACCACGACAGTCTCCCTGTCTAAGGCTACGTTTGTTACGAAAGAAACTGCCCATAGAACCATTGATAGTGACAGTCGTGTGCCCACTACACACGAGATGCATTATACGATGAACAAAGTCCGCCTCAAAACCCTTTTTGAGGAGGACCTCCCGCACAAACTCCCAGTTTACGCGGTCATAGGCTTTCTCAAAATCTAGTTTGAGTAGCACGCCCTGCGCCTTGGTACGTTTAAGCTCGTGTACTATTTCTAGCAGCGCAACTGGGCCTTCAAGGATGTTTTTGTTTTTTGAGAAAACCAGTCTGACTAGGGCTGATGACACGCTGCGCAGTCGGTGCCAAACACGAGGCAAAAGCTTTCGCACAGATCTTAAACGACACATTAATCAGAGTAATGGGGCGGAAGAGTTTGATGTTGTCTGCCCCTTTGACCTTTGGGATAAGGCTAATAGCCCCGTAATTAAGACGAGATAGGTCTACCGTACCCATGGCAAAACCGTTCAAGATATCATAGAAAAGATGCTTGAGGCAAGGCCAGAAACGTTTAAAGAACTCAACAGGCCACCCGTCAGGGCCGGGCGCCGTGTCTGTCTTCATATCATTCACAGCCTTGTCAATCTCCTCCGGCAAGAAAGAAAGAGCAAGGCTGTCGTTCTCAGCCGGAGAGACCCTTTCTGCAAGATCCCACAGATCCTCGCGCAGACATAATGGCTTTTCGTCGGCAGTCCCCAAAAGGCCTATGAAAAACTCATATATATGGGTCAAAATTTGGTCCTGAGTTAGCAAAAGATCATTGTCGGATTGGAGGCGCAGGATGGTGCATTTCCGTTTTCTTCCATTGGCATACGCATGGAAGTAACCGGTGTTTGAGTCTCATTTCGTCACCCAGTTGACTCCGCCCCTGCGACACCAGTATTCCTCCTGGGCACGCAGAATTGCAAGGATGTGGTTTTCCAAAGCATATCTATGGGACCACTCCGCCTCTGAAAAGGGACGGTGATCAGCCTCGAGGTCTAGCCTGGAGATTTCCTCCGTAATTCTGGCGCGCTCCTTCTTGGACTCGCTACCGTGGTTTGCTCCCCATCCCCTTAGGAAAGCCCGCAGCTTGCCCACCGCCGCGGTCCACAACTCGGCAGGCCCTCGTTGAGGGCCCAGATGGCCGCAGATCATCCCCCATCGATCCACCACCATTTGGGCAAAGCCCTCAGCCTCAAACCTGGCCGTTTCAAAGTAAAAACGCTGGCTTCTACGAATGGAATCCTCCCCAGAGAAAAAAAAATTAAAGGCACATGATCCGACCCAATACGCGTCTCAGCTACTAGAGAGCATAGGGGGAATAGAGCCTCCCATTCAGGTGTAAAAAGGACCCTATCCAAAACACCCCGCATCGGCTGGGATTGTTTATTGGTCACTGCCGCATGAAGAAGAGGAGATTGCTATGCTAGTGGCCAACTTAGCAAATGGAGAAGCACCACTGGTGACCTTCAAAGCAAATGGCCGCACCTACAACTATGGGTACTATCTTGCAGATGGGATCTACCCGTGGTGGAGTACATTCGTCAAGCCGGTTGCAGATCCTGAATGTAAGAAAGAACTTGTCTTTCATAATGCACAAGCGGCGGCTAGAAAAGATGTTGTGAGGACATTTGGGATTTTGCAATACCAATTTGCTATTGTGCGAGGACCATCTAGATTTTGGGATCAAAAGATTCTTTGGTACATCATGACCGCTTGCGTGATCATGCATAACATGATCATTGAGAACAAGCGTGAAATTTTTTTTGATTACAACTTCCATCAGTTGATGGGCATTCGTGTTAACCCCATGCGCAAAGAGGAGCGCATCAGACGTTTCATGAAGGTGTACATCGAGATTAGAGACACCGATGTGCATAACCAACTCCAGAAAGATTTGATGGAGGAGCATTGGAGATGGCATGGCGAAAGATCCGCATAGATTCATTATTTGTTTGTTCAAAACTATGTTGTATTGTGCAAAACTATATCGTATTTGTGTTGCATTTCATCTCCTGGATCTGAAGAACTATGTAATAATTTGATATTGTGGACATGAATTTTTTTATGTTGTTTTAAAACATGTTTTATGCAATATGTGCGGCCGCGCGGTTGCTGATCGGTTTTGGACCATGAATTTGGACCATCTATTGGAATTGTTCTTTTGGACCATTTGTTGGAGTTGGCCTTTTTTCGGAGCTCCAAAACACACTTTTTGACGGTTCAAATTTTACATTTCCGATTTTGGACCGTCAAAATTTGAACCATCTATTGGAGATGCTCTAAGAGTGTTTTTAAAAACACTTTTATATTATGAAACGGAGTGAGTACATTTTTATGGAGGTGCCCTTTCTTCATGTACACTTCTACTTTTCTAGACAAGTCGAACGAAGCAACTAGTAAGTACACCTGGATTAAGCTTGAGCATCAGTTAGGCTCGAGCTATTTCAGGAGCTAGCGGTTAGATTAGGGCAAAATTACTGCTACACACACCACTCGTTTCCTGGTTGGGATCCTCTTCAGTGGCGGACCTAGGATCTAATGCTGGGGTGCCACACTGCCATAGTTCAAATTTTGTTTAAATTTACACTATAAATAGTTTCAACAAATAATCCCCCAAAAGCATTCATGTTAAAGTACATACTACATGCGAACCAACTTGTGGTTGAGATGATTAGATGTACAGTGGTATCCTAACTCATCAGGGTTCAAATCCTGATGCTCGCATTATTTCTGAATTTATTTCAGGATTTCCGGCGATGCGCTTTCAGTGGGAGGAGATGTTCTCGTCGATGACGAGGCGCCTATGGTGAATTCGTAAATTTCAAGATGATATGCCGGCTCAGTCTGTCGGAGATGCTCATAGAGGTAGGATGTGCGTGTATATATTCATAGAGATAAGTGTATGCGCGTGTATATGAGTGCTTGCGTCTGTACTGATGCTAAAAAAAGTTACATATTACATGAAAGAGGAGTATGATTCAACACAACTTTTCCATTGATCGGGTGCCTATCTATACGGAATTACTTACAACCGAAGCTAGGACACGTGCAAACCACGAAGTGAGCAGGATCTAGAAGTCGTGTGCACGTGTGTTGATTGAGAGGAGACGAACGCACACCGACACTGGTCTAACTGCTAGCAAACGTTTGCCAAATTGCCATGATACCCCTAGATCGGCCCCTGGCCGTCTGTTTCCCGGCGCGTGAAACATTTCCAAGGTGTTGTTGACCGCCACCGCCACCGGGAACAGTAAGCAGAGCTCGCTCTCGTCTAGCTTCATCAAGTCCTGCAAGCCATCCCAGAGCTGTTCCTCTGTTTCCTCCCCGTCGGCGCTGCGGGCGGGGCGAAGGCGTGGGCGAGCACGTGTCGGCCTTGGCCGTTGCAGTGCCGCTGCCGCCCAGCTGCTGCTTCTGCTCCGGGAATGGGAAGTTGAGCTTGGCGCGCGGGCCGCGGAACTCGACGGCGGCGCGGTCGTAGGCCCTGGCGGCGTACTCGCCGTGTCGAAGGTCCCGAGCCACACCCGCACGGCGCGGCGCGGGTCGCGGATCTCCGCCGCCCACTTGCCCCATGGCCGCTGCCTGATGCCGCGGTACTGGGTCTTTTTGTTTCACCGCCTCCTCTGCGGCCCGCCTGCCGTCGCTCTTGGCGCGTCCAGTGCTGCGGTTGCCGGCCTGGCCTTGGCGCCGAAGAACTCGCACCATAGACATCCATCCATCCTGCACGCCGGGCACACCTCCTTGCGGAAGAAGTCCGGCGGCGGCGTGGTGTACCCGGAGATGACGTGCGACCATGGCGGTGTGCTCCCGCTCGGGCGAGATGGCCCGGACGGTAAACGGCTGCGTCGGCGGCGGCTCGGAGGTCGAAGGGTCCTCGAACTCGAAGTGGCCGTCGAACCGAATCATGCACTCCTGGCTTGCATCCATCGTCGCCGATAAGCTGAAGGTCATCTGCGCCTGCGCGTGTGCGTGTGCCCGCTGCCGCCGAGAGCTGAGCGTGGGCGTTGTCTGAAGTGAGAGCGCTGCTGAGCTCCTCGTCTCTGTGTTGAGCTCCTCGCCTCTGTGTTGAGCTGGGTGATGCCCGTGGGTGGTGTTTGAAGTGACGGGGAACAAGTGAGGCGGAGGAGAAATATATATGCGAGGTTGACGACGCATGGGACGCGGCGCATGCAAAACGGCGGAGGCCACCGACCTGCTCTCGTGCACTTGTTTTGGATGGGGGCTAGCTGGCTCATCCAGAGCTGTTTAATAACAAGGCTAACGGGGTTGGTGTGGGAAACGTGCGCGTTCGGGGGCCTCAGCCTCGGGTTTATTTGTTGGGTCTGCCTATGTCACATTAGAGTAAAGTCTATTCTAAACCTTGAACTTGTAGAGCTTGTCGAAACCGAACCCCGACGTCTGAATCCCTGAAATCGGTACCCTCACCTTTTTGATCCCGGTTAATACCAACCCTGAACCTGTTTGGCGCACCGGGAAAAGATTCATCACGCCCAGGATCACAGTCTACTATCGCCGATGTCCATGCCCCACCTGTCATATACATCCTCAATTCCCGGGCATTTTTCCTGGCCGCATGACCCGCGTGCAGGGGCGTCCACGGAGGTCTGGTGTTAACCCACGGGAGGTGCACGACGCGCGCGTACATCGGCTGGATGGGCTTGCTTGACTTCGTTCTTGGGTCCTCGGTAATCACATCAGTTGGCGACTACGTGCTGCAGCGCGCCATGGACCTGGTGACCAAGGTGCTCGGGTTCTTCCTTCAATCCTTCTAGCATGCTCTCGGCGGCGGCATGCCGGTGGGCCACGACAAGATGAGGGTGCGGTGCCATCTCACCAGGGCAGAGCTCACGAGGACCTTGTGCACCTGTACATGCACGTGCGTGAACTGCACCTTGTTTTTTAGGTACGAAAGCTCGAAGCTGGCTCCACCGTACCAGACGACCGTGTCGGCGCATGCCACCGTAGGCGATTACGCATAGCCCCAAGACGTCGAGCCGTCGCCGAGTACTCTGCGGCGAACACTATTGTGCAAAGCAGACTCAGACGATTTCGGTATTTCTAGCGTATTCACGTAGAAGTTGACTTCGAAGCAGGTATGCATGTGGATGGATTTTCCATGCGCTAGCTGACGTATGTAGTGACTTACACGCCGGCTAGCTTGATCAATCTGTACCGGCCAGCTGCCGTTCAATGGACGAGCGAGTACGCCCGAGAGCACGGCCTCTGGCTCTGCTTCGGCGTCTTGGCGGGTGTCTGGGCACGCCGTGGAGTTTGTCATGCATTGTAGCCCTGGCTCTTGCAGCATCGCTCGACGAGCTCGGCGCGACAGGGAAGAAGAAGGATATGATGTGCAGTGAGAGAACCTATAATCCGGCCCGGGATTGCAGTTTACCGGTGCAACAAACATGTCTATGATTGGTGTAGGGTTGATTTTAACCGGGATTAGAGAGGTCAGGGTACCGATTTCAGGGATTCAAAGGTTGAGGTTTGATTTCGACCAGCTCTACGAATTTAAGGTTTAAAATAGACTTTACTCTTTTAGTTTTGCATGGTCTGCACGTTAAAACGTTAAACGCTACAACGTTATAGCGTGTGTAGCGCGCTAATTACGCGATTAGCGACGTAGCGGTCGATTTTGTCAAAACGTAACGTCTCCCTTCCGAATATGCTATAACCGCGCTATAACGGCGAAATAGCGTGCTATTTTTTTCGTTGCTACCAACACATCACAGGTTTTCCATTAGCATGCCATCAATCATTGCCTCGCTGGTGAGGCCTCCCTTCTTTATGGGGTCGCGGTGGGCGGACATACAAGTACCATGAACGTCTGAAGCACGGGCCTATGGAGTGATGGTGAAGCGGGTCAATGTGCTAGATACACTCTGTCCATCTTCACCGGCCGTAGCACTCCTGCCATGTTCTGTCACATGATTTGTCCAGAAATGCCGAATTGCCTCCAACAGTAAGGTTCCCGTATGTACTTCCGGTGATTTTTCCACAAAAGTTGATTCGTCTCCAACAGTCAGTTCCGCCGGACGTAACGCACATTAGGTGATCTGTCCACAAACGATGATTCCTCACCAACATACTGTAATTTTTGTTTTAAATCTCCTATGTTTTCTTAGATCTATTCATTTCTTTCATTGCAGGAAGCGGTCAACGTTTTTTCATCCGCTGTTATCTCTCTGGAACATCGATCGAAGAACACTTGATTTTGTTTTTGCAACAACTACAAGTTGCAGGATGTACTACTATTTTTCTCCTTGAAACTGGATGATAAAATGATGCCTGAGCCAATCATCTAGCCCATGTTGATCTGCCATCTCATTTTGTTTCCGGGGAAGGCAATCTCTACAGAAGCAGACAAGTTAAATTACCATGTACGTTCTCTTATATTTTCGTCTAATAGTCTGATGCCATATGGTGGTGGAGCATAGAATTTATTTTCATTTGTCTGATGATATAGATGCTTATGATTAGATTGGATTATTTGTCGACTGGCATCTTTTCTCTCTCTTGCAAATAGTTTGTACACATGCTTCACTTATGTGCTACTACTTTTCGCGTTGAAATAATAGGGATATACTACTCAACCATCAAAGATAATTACGACCGATGTTTACATTACAAATTTCCCTTTCTTGCAGATTTTTGAACTTCAACCGTCGAACGAGATGCTTATATGCCTGAACCTGTCCTCCGAGTTGGTCTCCACCAATTTGCATAGCTCAACACAATCGACTTCTAGGAGATGGCGATGGTATTTCTTTCATGGATTATGTCCTATGGGCTAGCCGGAGCTAGCTAATACTGGGTTCTTCCAAATTAATATCAGTGTGCAGGATGTGTGCAGTACAACCCAATCGAAGAAATAGATAATAACTATTTGATTGTCCGGTGAGAGTTTCTTTCTTAGTTTTGCAAAGATGTAAAATATTTAACAGGTGTTGGCCTTAGTTATGTTCTCGACCAATCTAACATTTAACTGTCCCCATTTAGAGAACTATTCTATTTTACCCTAAAAAGGAACCATTGTGTTTGATGGACAAGCTTGGATGCAGTCTGACATCCAGTAGGTGCGACACCATTTTTAGTTTTTTTATGTCTTTAGAATTTTAGTGACTCTTGCTTTAATTAACTCTTTTTAATCTCCATTTAGGTCTATGTTTGCTGGCATATTAAATTGAAAACTACTATGTCACGGACCTTAATTAACTATTTTTATCTCAATATATGTCTACGTCTGCTAGCATGTTAAACTAAACATTGCTACATATTTGCATCATTATTCCTTGGTTCAATCTTCTGTAGGTGAATTTAGAGAAGAAGTTAAACCGTTTGCTTGAATTGGTACTATGAAATTTATGATATTGACAAGCTAACCTTCTTTTTTTATCAATGAAAATGGAAAGTCTCTCATAGCCTTTTGAATGGAAATATGCTACAAAACCCTCAATGTCAGCCAAGGGTCCCGCAGCAACGCGCGGGGTATCATCTAGTTTTGTATAGAAGAAAACTCCGAGCACCAAGCACTCAAGCCGAGACTCGAATTCTAGTAGGCTGGCTGCGAACTCCCGCATCGCAAACAGGGCACAAAACAGATCAAAATTAATGATCGAATCGATCGGCTGGCTGCGAACTCCGACCAAAATTAATGATCAGATCACAAACAGAGGACTCACTTAACAAACCCAAAACTTACCACAGCGGCACCGTCTATATGTAGAAACTGTTTCCACACCGGCAAAAACATATCGCACTCCAGCTCCAGCTCCAGCTCCACAGTAATATGCAAACATCCAGCTTTTGCCTCTGTGACACTACATGCAATGCAAGCATCCAGCTCCAAGTCTCCGGTTTTCCTCGCCACCTACTGCTGCAGCAGCTCGCGCTCGTCTGCTCCTACGTATCCTTTGGCCGGCGGTGACTATAGAGAGGTGCTCGCGTTGTGGTCTCTCCGCTCGCGTGCTCCTGATCTTCGCTCCATGGTGTTCCACTTCCATCTTCTTCATTCCGGCCGAGTGCACCACACCCGAGGGTACACTCCATTACCGATGCTCGCCGCACTAGAACCCTCTAAGCCGGTCGAAGAGGAGGAGGCGGCGTATGGGGAGCCACGTACCACGCGGCGCGTGGGGTGGCCGTGGGAGTAAATTGCAGAAAACCACCAGTTTGAAGGCAAGGTCAGCAGAAATCACTACGTTACAGTTTCGTTGCAAAAAACACCACCTCTTGTGTAAACAATTTGCAGAAAGCACTGATCGGCGCATCGGGCACCGATAAGTGGGATTATAATAGGTGGGTCCCGTTTTTTGCCGACGTGGCACTGTCGGCCGGTTCGACAGTTGTTAGACGCCGTTAGACGGCGTAAGACGGCGCTCTCGCATCGGCAATAAGAGAATCGATGCACACTCTACTCCTCCTCTGTCTCTCACTCTGCTCTCGCACACTCTAGTTCTTGCTCTTGTTTGCTCGCCGCCGCCGCCGCCGGCTCGTCATGGTGTCCTGGAGTGAAAGCGACGGCAGCGAGCACACCTTGGAGTACGTCAGCTCTGGTTCTGACGACGGCAGAATCCAGGTAAATTCCTCGACCTAGGGTTAGGGTTTGCTATAAGATTTGGGGATTTTTTTCCCTCAAAGGAGCTTGTGTGTATGGTAGTGAAATGTTATGCATTTCTTTGCAATCGTAGGTCCCTGCTTCAACCCAGGACTCCGATTTCGAGGGGCCTGAAGATGAACTGGTTGTTTTGTGCCATGGTCACGGGAAGGTACCAGAGAGGTGTGTTGCTTTTGAAGGAATTGTAACTGGCAGGAGGTTTCTCTGTTGCTCTGAGAAGGTATATGCTACTAAGTGACAGCACAGTCATTGTTAGGATTTGACCATTGTTTATGTATTATTAAGTTGGCAGATTGTTGAGGCAGTCATTGTTTAGTATGAGGATAGTGTGGAGTCAGTCATTGTTTATTCTTAGGGGAGTGTTTAGACAGTCATTTTTTAATCTGGCAACCATGTTAATTAGATTAAAGGACAGTGGATGCATGGGTTAGTTAATTCATAATAGCAGAACATCATTGTATAATTGAGAGCAAAAAATCAGTGCTTTCTTTATGATGTACCTTTAGCTTGGAAGCTTTTAAATATGATATCTTTAGCTTTGGTTCTGATGAAAGTTTTTAATATGGTTTAGAATACTACCTTATTTCAGGAAGGTAGAAACTGTGGACTGGTTCAATGGATTGATCCTGCTTGGCCCAATACCCTAGAGAATGCATTGCACAAGTTATGGTTGATGTATGAAGAGAGCAAGAGACAGAGGACTGAGGACAATTTGATGAATTCTTTTGTTCTTCATAACCTGACCCAAGAGAAGAATAAGCTGCAAGCCAGCTATGAGAAGCTGGTTGAAGATGTCAATGCACTTGTGGATGCCTAGCAACATAGGGTAGAGATAGAAAAGAATGATGCTGAAACCAATAAGTTGCAGGAGAAGTATGACACGGTGAAGAACCTGGCAGCTGCTCAGGGCAGTGTCATTAGGAACATGAAGCTCAAGCTAGCTGAAGAGAGGAAGAACTTGCAGTTCCAAATTGATGAGCTGCAGAAGATTGTTGAAGAGAGCTATGTGAAGCTGCACGAGAGCAATGTGAAGCTGCAGGAGAGCAATGTGAAGCTGGAGCAGAGCAATGTGAAGCTGGAGGAGAGCAATTTGAAGCTGCAGGGGATCAAGGCAATCCTAAATGAATGATCAAGAGGGCACTATCATTTGGCATTTGCTTACTTTTGTAGGGTGTGGCTGTGATGTGCTGTAATGAGATTATGGTTTTAATTTCCTGAACTATGGATCTGTAATGTAGTAATCTAGTAGTATGATTATGTATGGAATTACTTCTAAATGTGATTCTATTTAGAGTTGATGGATGAAATCTCATCTGTTTATAATTTATGTATTTGAGCCATCAAATACAGTGTTTAGGTAGATATGGTGGTTTTGTGGACATATAGCCTTCACTAGGTTTATCTGGCATTATGATGATTTTGTCGACATCTAGCCATCACTAGGTTCATTTAGGCATATTTGGTTGTTTTGTCGACATCTAGCCATCACTAGGTTCATTTAGGCATCTTTGGTTGTTTTGTCGACGTCTAGCCATCACTAGGTTATTTTAGTCATCTTTGGTTGTTTTGTCGACGTCTAGCCATCACTAGGGCATTTACTGATCTTTGGTT
>LR738709.1:665807094-665863992 GCA_902687465.1 Secale cereale | reverse complement strand
CTTATCGGGGACACTAGCAGTCCCTCCGCTCCCAACGCTTCCACCCTCTCTCTCCCGCCCCGCCCCGCCGCCGGCGCCGCCGCTATTCTCCAGCCGCCTCCCCACCGCGCAGCCTCCGGCCGTCCCTACCAAACCACTTCTCGACATGGCCGCCACCACGCCCGTGCTTTGGCCGTCGATCGGAGGTTTGGCCGTCGCCGTCTTTGCCGTCCGCAGAGGGGACAGGACCGTCGACGACGCACCACGGTTGCCTCGGCAGCTTCTGACGTGAGCTCCAGAGCGGCCAGTAGCCGGCCGGCAACCACCCCTGCTGCGTCGAGGTGATCATCGCGGCCTCTTCGCCACCACGACCTCAAGGTGTTCTGCATTTTGCCCACAAAGGTATGGACAGTGGAGATGAGTTTTTCTTCTATCACTTCCTTTGTTCATCGGACGATTCGTCGTCCGATGATGAAGATCTTGTGGTGGCTGCACTGGTCGTTGACGACCACATTCAACGGCAGCTTCCTCGGTACAGGGGGTCAGTCCTTGGCCGTGCTCCCAACCTGAACCGCAACAAGGAGAGAGGCCACGTCCTGCTCTATGCTGATTACTTTGCCAACACCCCGCTCTTCAAGCCGGATAAATTCCGTCACCGTTTTCGAATGGCAAGGCATGTGTTCAATCGTATCCGAGAGGGAGTGGTTTCTCATGACCTGTACTCCGAGTGCATGACGGATGCCCTTGGCAAGCTTGGATTCTCCTCTTACCAGAAATGCACCGCGGCCATCCGCATGCTTGCATATGGAATTACAGGCGATCTGGTGGATGAGTACGTGCGGATGAGTGAGACAACATGTCTGATGTCAATATACAAGTTCTGTCAGGCTGTGATCGAGGTGTTTGGCCCTGAGTACTTGAGGCAGCCAACTGCCGCTGACACACAGAGACTGTTGGCGACTAACGCAGCTAGAGGCTTTCCAGGCATGTTTGGCAGCATAGATTGTATGCACTGGGAGTGGAAGAACTGTCCATTTGCTAGGCAGGGCCGGTACAAGGGGCATGTCAAAGCGTGCACTGTCATATTAGAAGCGGTGGCATCACAAGATCTTTGGATATGGCATTTTTTCTTCGGCATGGCAGGTTCTCACAATGATATCAACGTGCTGCAGTGTTCTCCAGTCTTCGCGAGGCTTGCAGAAGGCCACTCCCCACCTGTCAACTTTGAGATCAACGGCCACCATTACAACAAGGGATACTATCTAGCAGATGGTATATATCCTCAGTGGTCAACTTTTGTGAAGACAATCTCGAAACCCCTAGATGAGAAGAGAAAGAGATTTGCCCAAATGCAAGAGAGTGTTAGAAAGAATGTGGAACGTGCTTTTGGTGTGCTTCAATCCCGGTGGGGTATCGTTCGAAACCCTGCACTGTCATGGGATGAAAGGAAGCTTTGGGAGGTGATGATTGCTTGTGTGATCATGCACACCATGATTGTCGAGGACGAGCGTGATGAGAGTATCTTCGACCAATGATTTGATTATCAAGGTGAAAATGTTGAGCCCTGCACCAAGACCCGGCCACATTTTAATAGTTTGCCCAGTTCCACCTTGAGATGCGTGATTGGCACACTCATTTGAATCTTCAAAATGACTTGGTTGAGCACGTGTGGGATCACATTGGCAACCAATAGATGTATTGCTCCATTTTATGTTCAGTCAAGACAATTTCGATTTGGTTGTAAAACTATTTTATTAAAGACAATTTTAATTGGGTTGTAAAACTATTTTAACTTTCAGACAAATATTTGGGTTGAAAACTAGTTTTGATGCAAAGTTGGGCATTTTTGGCCCTGACGGACAGGATGGGGCAAATGGATGCGGCCGCGCGCTGGTCGCACGGCCACCACATCCCAGGACAGGCCCGGACACGACCCCAAATACCTACCCAAATGGACGAAATCCGGACAAAACGGACGTCCGTTTGGGGTCGCGTGGTGGAGTTGGACTTATTCCTGTGGAGAGCCGCAGCTGCAACTCCAACGAGCATGAAGTGCCGGGGACGACCGGTCGCAGGAGACGCCTACTCGCTACTCCCTCCGTTTCTAAATATTTGTCTTTCTAGATATTTCTACGTACAAAGCAAAATGAGTGAATCTACACTTCAACATATATTCATATACATCCATATATGATAGTCCATTTGAAATCTCTAATAAAACAAATATTTAGGAGCGAAATGAGTAGATAACACGCGGTCGCGCCTTTCCAACTCTTGGAAGGATGAATCATGCACTTCTTATCTTATCTTATTTACCTAGTAATAAAATAGCTATTGCTTTTAGTCGTTCCCATCTAGTAAAATGCTCTTAAAGTTGGCAACAATTACTCACAAATGTCACCCGTAAGTTTTTTTAGGCAACCTCGTGAGACTTTTTATTAAACCGTCACACCATTTGCATGGACGAAAGGAATCCCATCCGGCTGGCCTAACCAAATATGACGCCCAGCCGACAAAGAAAGTGCGTGTCTCGCTAAGTTGTGACCATCTACATTAGATCTGCTAGATTCAAAGACTAAATTACATGAAGTA
This sequence comes from Secale cereale, assembly GCA_902687465.1. Classification (NCBI taxonomy): domain Eukaryota; kingdom Viridiplantae; phylum Streptophyta; class Magnoliopsida; order Poales; family Poaceae; genus Secale; species Secale cereale. The sequence goes on along the minus strand of LR738709.1, from coordinate 665,861,421 downwards.
AAAGTTGTAGCTTGTTGCTTGATTTCTTGGATAATTGCACCATGCGATGATCCGCTTCCTGAGTTAACTTCTTGCACAACTCCTTTGCAGTCAGATGCCCCCTGGATTCGATTCAGATTCAAATCCGTGCATAAAGCTAGCCCTTCTCTAATTGCTAAAGCCTCCAAAATAGTTGGGTCTCCTACTCTGAACAAGATAGCAGAAGCGCCCAAGAAGACACCTGAATGATCTCTGCATACTGTTCCAACAGCTCCGTACCGGCCTCCGCGCCCTACTGCTGCATCGCATTAAGTTTTGCATGGTTTGCCGGCGGTGCTATCCACCTCGCAGTCTGAAGTGTAGTAGAAACCCTTTCTGTAGGATCTCCGTCGCTGGTGGGTTTTGGCGTCACTTCAATCTCCGTGAGGAATGTGTTGATAAAACTGTGAATAGCATAAGGGCTCTTGTGAATATCCTCATAGATTGCTTTCCTGCGTGCGCCCCATATCGCCCATAAGGACACTACAAATCTGACAAACTCCTTTGTAGATAGGGCTGTATTCATTGCAAAAATCCACTTCTTCGGGCATTCTTCCCTGTTGGCACTCAACTGATCAATGGTCGCTTCCGAGGACAACGCCCATGTGCTCCTGGATACTGCACACTCCGTAAGTGTGTGCCTCCATGTGTCGTGAGCTTCGCACAAGTGACATGCTGCCATGGTAGACATTTTTGGTGATTTAGTAGCTCTCCCGCTGGTATAGAATCCCTTGCCAAACGCCAAATAAACACCCTGATTTTCGACGGCACCTGCAAGGGAAAGTTGTGGCTACTCTCGGGTGTAGGTACACCCGAGTTTGGAAAACTTCGAAAAATGCGATAAAACAAGGTCCAAAAAATCTGAAATTTCGAGACAACAAGCTTCATCAAGTGTTTGAACTTTTTGCAAGATTTCAGCTAAAAACAACATCCGAGGAGCTCTCACAAAACAAAAACAAAATCAATGCTCAAACAGTGCACAAACATAGAGCATTGATTTTGTTTTTTTTTTGCCGAGAGCTCCTCTGATGTTATTTTTCTGTGAATTTTTGCAGAAAGCTTGAACATTTGATGAAGTTTCATGTCCCCAAATTTCAGATTTTTTTGACATTGTTTGATCATGTTTTTCTATTTTTTTTCCAAACTCGGGTGTAGGTACACCCGAGAGTAGAAAAGCTGGTCCACCTGCAACTTCCATATAGACTTCCATTCATCGCTATCCAGTGTTGTACCGGATGCTTCCTGACGCCCCTCAAGCCAGATTTCACAGTTGCATTTTGTTCGAACCAACATGCGATATGCCGAGCAGACCGTAAAGTTTCCACGTGGTTCCTCACTCCAAGCCCAGAAATCATCGATTCGCCTTGTACAGAGTGGTATTTTCAGGATCGCCTCCGCATCCAGAGGAATGAAAACAGACCGGATCAGATCCTCATTCCACGAGGCGGTCGCTGTGTTGATCAGTTCGGAAACCTTTTGGGGTGGATCTTGGACCAAGTTGTGTATCGGTGTCCTGTAGCTTTCTCTAGGTAACTAATTGTGTTCCCAGATATGGGTAAATTCACCATGCCCAACTCTCCGAATAATACCTTGAGCCATGACATCTCTACCGTCTAGAATAGCCCTCCAAATTTGGGAAGGATGGGACCCCAACTCGGCTTGCAGTAGTGTGCATGACGGAAAATATATGGCCTTCAGTATCCTCGCGCTCAAGGAGTCCGGTTCTTGCAGAAGCCTCCATGCTTGCCTGGCTAGAAGTGCAAGATTGAAAAGTTCCAGGTCTCAAAAACCTAGGCCACCCATATACTTTGGTTTAGTCATAACATCCCATGCTACCCATGCTGGCTTGCGCTTCCCCCGTTTACTCCCCCACCAAAACTGCCTGATGATCGATGAAACACTTTCACATAGGCCTCTTGGAAGTCTGAAGCAAGACATAGAGTAAATTGGTATTGCCTGAGCCACACTCTTGATAAGAACCTCTTTTCCCGCTGCAGACAAAAGTTTCTCCATCTAACCTTTCACCTTCTCCCATACTCTATCTCGCAAATATTTGAAAGTGCCATTTTTAGAGTGTCCCACGTCGGTTGGCATACCCAGATACTTATCACCGAGGGATTCATTCTGCACATGGAGCTGGTTTTTTACATCTGTTCTTATACTCCCAGCACATCCTTTACTAAAAAAGATGGTGGACTTTGTTGTATTTACTCGCTGCCCCGAAGCATTGCAATATGTCTCCAACAGGTTTGAGACTCGCACTGCACCCTCCACACTGGCCTTGGAAAGCAACAGGATGTCATCTGCAAACAAAAGATGGTTAAGGGCTGGGGCCATGTGTGCCACCTTAATACCTGCCAATGATGATGACTGAGAACTGGATTTCAGGAGGCACGAAAGGCCCTCTGCTGCAATCAAGAAAAGGTAAGGGGAGAGGGGATCTCCGTGACGGATTCCTCTGGATGGTGCCATGCCACCTGTAAGTGATAAATAAAGTTTCGCACATGGGAATCTTCGCCTGGGCCGACCCAAGTAGGAACCTACTATAATACGCTCCGCGCGCTTGAAAAAGACACAACGCGTGTTTGGGCCGGCCATCTCCAGGAGGCTTGTTTTTAATTTCGTTTTCTATTTTTTGTGTTTCGTTTTCTATCTTTGTTTATTTATACTATCAATAATTTGTGACTTCAAAAAAATTACAAAAACTAGAAAAAAATGAAATAAAATGCTTGTGGATTCAGAAAAAGTTCGTGATTTTAAAAAAATGCACGCATAAACATCAAATATTTACAATTGTGAAAATAAATGTTTGGAAAATCAAAAAATGTTCAAGATTTTCAAAAAAAAAAGTGTATTTAAAATGTTATTGAAATTGAACAAAATTTGACCAATTTAGAAAATATTCATGAATTGGAAATATCCTAAAAATTCAAAACCCGTTTGTGACTTACAAAAGGGTTTGTTGATTCATAAAATGTTCGCCGATTAAAAAAATAATCATGCATTTCAAAAGACATTTGCTAAATTAAAAAACTATTCGTGAATTCCAAAAATAATTTGAAAAAAAGAGGAAACATCATCTATGCGTGGTAACAGTGAGGTTTATGCTTTTCCAATATAGTATTTCGGGGATCGCCGGACATGAGGAAGGGGCACCGCTTATGGAGAGCGGCCACCGGAGAAGTCATTTATAATCATAATAAACCAGATCCATAATTGTGAGTAGACCTTTCACCATGATGGGTAGTTATGCACGCCCAGTTGATCTTCAACATGATCAAAGTTGCGAGCACCATTTCTTATCATTCAGCAGAAAAACTTCGATTGGCCACGCTCGAGGACTACTAGTCGCCACTGCATCATTTCAGCTAGTACAGTTGCTCTGATCAGGTAAGTGCAAACACGAGACCCATGACTGAAACCGCCTCGTCTCAAAGGTAATAGAATGTCAAACAAATGGTGAGCACTTATGATCAGCTTCAGAGTACCAAGTGAATGCACAAGGGTGGCCTGCCGACCTCCAGGATCAACATATTGAAACAAGAGCATGAAATCACTTTTGAAAATATGGATGTAGCAAGAACCACCCCGTTGCTGACGAGGACAAAAACCACTACAGTTCCATGGTGACCATTTGTCCATCACGAAATTCAAGCTCTGGATGATATTGCACCAATGACTGAATGCCTTTTGTCTCCATGAGTGTACTGTACCAAGGAAAACGAAAGCACCATCTAATCCATTTATGCCAAGGCTAACCCCATCACGTGTAGAAGACCCAACCCATGGTATAGCATAAACAAAATTGTACGGCACCCAATAGCACTCAAGAAGCTGCAGATTTGCAAGGAATCCTACGTGAAAAATGCCAGGATCCCACAATCTAGCTGCTGAAATTGTCACCTTCTCCAATGCTGAAACAAGAATGTGCAGAGTTAAAGATATCCTCATTGACAATAAACTAACAATTATGTGCACATGTTCAGTACTGCTTGTGAGCCAACCAGAAGAAGTATGTAGCTCATCAAGTATCTTCATGATAGAAACTGAATCTTCATCAAGTGTTAGCTGGCACACCCATATTTCATGTCGTCTAATAACAGTTGCAATGTTGCCAGGGCTGAAAGTACTACAAAACCAATGCGATTTGTCAATTGCCACACTTCATTAGTACAAGCTACACTCCGGTCCTGACCAAACTCCAGGAAAAGGAAGAGGCCACTAACATGAGTGAGCACCTCATAAGGCACATACACATCCTCGGGGAGCGCTGCATCAAACACCTCATCAGCAGAACTCAAGTCCTCCTCCTTTGCAGGTTCTACACAAGGCTCTAGGAACAAGGATACACCTCCAACATGTGTCAGCATTTCTTCGTAACCATCGGCAATTGGCTTCCCACACAACTCAAAGAACAATGATGCACCTCCAACATGAGTAACCACATCATCCATAATCTCTTCGTCCCAGACTGATTTTTTGAGAGGATTACTGTCGACTACAATTATTTTCTCATCCGCAGAATCTGAACAAAACTCCATGAAAGTTGACGAGCCTCCAACATGAGTGAGTTCTATGTCCTTGTCATGCATTGGGCCAATCACCTGGTCGGCAACACCCACGACTTGTGTCCGGGATAGCAAGACGACCTCACCCATGTTCTGCTTCTGCCTGCCAAAGGAGGACAAAGCAAGTGGAGATGAAGGCACTGGGTGCGTCACCGCAAGCATAGGAGCAAGCATAGGGATCAAACACCTGACCAAGTACCTTCTCTGTCACCGGGTAGAGCAGATGGGTGACGGTGACAACAAGAACATGGCTGGTGGTCACGGCTGGGCGCCCAGGTATTCCATCGAACAGCTAGCGCGCACTCTGTAGCTGTGTTTCGCCTTGTACAGAGGAAACGCATTCTGCAGTCGCGACCGATCGAACAGGGGCTCGGGAAGATTTGGGCATGTCGTGGATGATCATACAGTCCCGCGTGGTGTGCACACTGTCGCCGGCATGGCCAGGGCCCGATGTCGAACGGGTGGAGAGCGTCGCAGGCGGGAAGGCCACGTCCATCCGCCGCGAGTGCCACCTCTGTCGTTGTCGCCCTTACATCCATCATCCCGGCACACTCAACAGGAAACCAAATCGAATGGGAAAAATATTTGGGGCGATTTTGGAGGATCTGATGGAGATTTTCGAAGGGGCGATTTGTGGCTCTGAATATCAACTATCACATCCCGTGCCCCGTGGCCACGGAGATCGCCGGACGTGAGGAAGGGGGAGGTAATGCCGCTTGTGGAGAGCGGCCACCGGAGAAAACTGGAATTCAGAGAGACAGAGAGAGGGAGACAGAGGTAGACGAAGGTTCAGTTCAGTGTTCCTATGCAAATCCTCTCTCGATGCCTCCTTTTTTTATGGTAAGTGTTTGGGGCCAGAGCGCCGGCCGAAGCGCTCGGCCGGTATCGTGTTTAGTGGATCCAAACAGTTTTCTTTTTATTTTTTATTTTTTTCTTTCTTTTTCTCTTTTTCTTCCTTCTGCCTTCGTCTGACCCCATCTCGTCTCCTTCATTGTAGCGCGCGGAGCAGCTCGTTGTCGACCATGGATATAGGTTGCAACCCCGTTCGCCTTCCGACCTTATTTTTCTTCTTTCTCTCTCTCTTCCCTTTTCTTCCTCCTCTCTTCCCCTTTTGTTGCAATGGGCGACATGCGAAACGCCGGGAGGACCGAGGTGCCCGTGCTACAACCATGGCCACGAGGAGGAGCTGCATCTGGGGTACTGGGAGAGTTGCAAACGGCGTTTTCCCGTGCTACAACTATGGACACAAAAAGCTACATCCAGTAGATAAAAATGCTTCAACCAGACAACAAAATACAGGAAAAGTTACAACCGTTTGACAAAAAGCTTCAACCCGCAGATGAAAAAGCTTCAACCAAAGATTGAGAAATCTTCCTCGACGACGGCCATGGCGTCTCTCTGTGTGTTTTGCTGCAACCGTAGAGTAAATAGCTGCAACCCGCAATGTAGAAAGCTTCAACCGGCCTTTGCAAAAAAGCTTCAATGGACATGCGTCGGAGCTGCAAACACTACTGTAAAATGCTACGACCGACAACGAAGAAAGCTACAACCAGCTTTGAAAAAGATTCAACTGGATATGGGGTAGCTGGAGGTCGGCCACCGCGCAGCTGCAAATAGCTGCAAACGGCATCGAGAAAAGCTACAAACCGCTTCTAAAAAAGCTTCAAACAAAGAACATCTAGATAACAATGGCGAACGACGAACGACGATGGAGCTGTGTGGCGATGTTGCGACGGACGTGCGGCGAGCTATGACGGCGGCTGGTGGCGATGCTGGAACCCTCACCCGATGGTGCTGCAACCAAGGGGGTGGGAGAGACGACGAGAGGCAAAGGTCTGAGATGCTAGGGATGGCTTTCTTTCGACCACCCAGGCGGAGCTGCATCCGACAAGCTGCGGTGGTGAGGGTGCGGAACGGCGACGAGGAAGACCACCGGAGGGGACTGGAGGTGCGGCGACGAGGCCCCCGAGCGGGAGTTGCAGATCTAATCCGAGGAAGAAGAAGGTTGAGGACGAATCGTTTTTTTTCTCATATCCAATGGCCAGGCGGCTCATATCGGCTGGGGCACGACCGGCCGAAACTTTCGCCTGGCGCACCGGCGCAGATCATTGCCCTTTTTTTATTGAGGGGTTCTTTTGATGCCTCCTGATCCAAAGTTTGATCAACTGGGCCGGCCCACATCCAGCAGCCCATAATACAAGTGCAGTCCAAAGATATGTGGTGGTAGCATAGTTGTTTGTGATTCTAAAAAAAATAAGCATAGTTGCTTGCGTTTTGTGTGATTCGTTTATCTTTGGGATCGACGTTGTATGAGGGTTACCCCATCATCTTGTATCATTCGGTCGTGTATTTTATGTGGTTGTTGCTTTATATATAAAGCGGGACAAAATACTGTATCGAGAGATATGTTCAAACGGTCGTGAAGGAATGCAGCAAAGATCCACATGTTCAGCGGTATCTTGACAGAAAATTAGCAGCCCTACGTTTTCCCTCTGGCTAGGGTTTTGGTTCTCGTGCTGGCGATTTTGTCGCCGCCGTCGAGTAGTCTGGTTGTCCCTGCCGCTGAGGACGCCTTGTTTCGGTGCTTGATCGCGCTGGCAGGCAGATCGGCGGAGTAGGGTTCCTACCCAAATCACCTGATTCGTTCAACATCGGTTAAGGAAATCTCCATGGCTTCTGCCGAGGCATCAGATCGGGCGGATATAAGCGATGTTGAGAAGATGATGCAAGAGCTAGGGTTGACAAAGGAGGACTTGGATGATGTGGTTTTCGAGGACAAGGATGCACCATCTGAGGTGGTCCGTTGGGTGGCGTTGGCTAGGGTTCATACCCCAAAAACCTACAGCCAAACGTGGTTCTACCGGTGAAAGGATCGATATGGTTGACTAGAGGCGGGGTGAATAGGCAACTAACAATTTTTAGCTTTTCTTAACCAATTAAAATTAAGCAACAAGGTAAGTTGTCTAGATAGGCCACTAGGATGACAACTATAAAGAAGCAAGGAAAACAACCTACCAAGCAAGCTACTTAAGATAAACAAGGAAAGCTTGCACAAGTAAAGGATAGAAATAACCACAAGTGGAGCCGGTGAAGACGAGGATGTGTTATCAAAGTTCCTTCCCTTTGAGGGGAAGTATGTCTCCGTTGGAGCGGTGTGGAGGCACAATGCTCCCCAAGAAGCCACTAGGGCCACCGTATTCTCCTCACGCCCTCACACAATGCAAGGTGTCGTGAATCCACTAGTGGTGCCCTTGAAGGCGGCAACCGAACCTTTACAAACAAGGTTGGGGCACTCTCCACAACTTAATTGGAGGCTCCCAACGAAACCCCGGAGCTTCACCACAATGGAATGTGGCTCCGAAGTGACATCTTCCGTCTAGGGTGCTCAAACACCCAAGAGTAACAAAATCCACACAAGAAAGTATGGGGGAATCAAGTTTCCTTTGGTGGAAGTGTAGACCTAGGTCTCCTCCTTCAATCCCTAGCAAATCAACAAGTTTGGTTGGCTAGGGAGAGAGATCGGGCAAGAAAGCTTTAATGGCAATAATGGAGGAGAGAGAGAGGCAAGAGATAAGATGGAGGTAGGAGAAGGACCTCCTTAAATAGGGTCCCCAAGATTCCAACCGTTATGTGCAGAAATGCACTGGACCGGTACTTCCGCTCAACCCACCGGTACTACCGGTGTGTGAAGGAAACCGCACCCAAGGCACCAAGGCGGTACTTCCGGTGTAGCACACGGTAGTACCGGTCTTCCGGAGAAAACCGGAACTACCGCCCCTCCACCGGTCAACTACCGCTTCGAGTCGAGAAGGTTTTAACCAAGGACGGTAGTTGGGGCGGTGGTGGAGCCGAAACAACCGCAAGGGTAGTAGTTCCAGTGTGAAGGCAGTCAGAGCGGTACTACTGCTCTGAGCACCGGTAGTACCGGTTTCGTCGGGAGGACACCGGTACTTCCGGGCCACCACCGGTCCACCACCGCACCTAGTACAGAAGGTAATCACCCTTGTGCGGTACTTGGGGCGGTGGTTCGACCGGAACTACCGGCCACCGGTACTACCGCGTCCAACAGCGGTACTATCGTTGTACACACACATTAGAAACCAAGGGGACCTCTGTCTCCTCGAACGGAGGCAATATAGTGGGTGCATAGTAACTGTGTACGTGACTTGATTCACCCATTACCTTCCGATGTGGGTTCCCTCTTAATAGTACGGATTTCCTACGACCAAGGGAAACAAAAGGCATCGGAAAATCCGTCTTCGATCTTTTCCTTCTAGAGGGAAGGCCTAACTGTCTTATGCCACATACTGTATACCTGAGTAATATTGACGCACGATTAGTCCACACATGAATTGTCATCATCACAAAACCCTAGGCAAGAGATGCCCTTACAATCTCCTCCTTTTTGGTGGATGATGACAACCACATGAAAATCACGGGGGGTCTATAAGATGTAGGCAGAGCTCCCCCTGAGTGTGAGCACTTATTTAGAGTTTGCTTTTGGAATGCAAAAGTGCTCAAACTAGGATCTATGATCCCCCTAGGTTTTATAGACCGACCAGCGACCACAATCCAAGAAGGTAGTCAACAGAGCATATGATTGCAGAGAGCTAAAAATAAGTGCATAGATAAGTAGATAAGGGCACACATGTCTCACACCATGCAAGAGGACACAACACAGGATAAGTTCACAGGACAGAAATAGCAGGAACAGACGAGAGAAAAAAAAGAGCAAGAAAGACCCATGCAACTCCCGTGACCTAGCAACTCTCTCCCCCTTTGGCATCAAGCACCAAAAAGGAAAAGAGCGAGACTAACGCCCCAGGGCTCAGTAAAGCTCATCGCCTGTCGCCAGGGAGTCATCAGAATCATCATCGTCAGAGTCCTCAGCATCCTCAACATCTTCAGCAGCCTTAGCCTCAGTCTCCATAGCATCCACAGTCGCTCGAGTAGTAGATGTCGTGGGCTCGTCATCAGACCACTGGCAGTTAGCCAGACACCACTTATCCTCAGGAGTGATGCTCTTCTCAGAGCCACTCTTCACATCTGGCACATTGAGGTGCTTCATCATTTGAATCTGTCTGCGGCGCGCCATCTTCTCAGTCACATGTGCCTTGTATAGCTTCTTCTGAATGTGGGCCTGTAAGCAGAAGGTCTTCTTGACCTTGGCAGTAAGCTTCTCCACCCAAGAAGGCTTGTCCCCCGCTTCCAACTCAAAGTCATCATCATCCGAGGTAGCAAAAGTATCCTCCTCATTCCCCGCATGGAATCGAGGAGCAGCATGTTTCTTCTGCTTCAGCAACTTGACCTCATGCTCCGTGAGCCTATCCGGAGTAGAAAGAGGCTCTCCAGGCCTCCGGACTTCCCAAACTGAGTATAGGAAGCGCATCACAAAGGGAGCGTAGATCGGTACCTTGCGGTACCAGACACAGTTGTACATCTCCTCCCACATCCACTTGGACACATCAAAAGTGATGCCCTTGCCACGCTTGGTCTTCATGGCCACAAGCAAATCCACCAGATATCCATAAATGTCATCCTAGTTCCCAACCTTGGGCAGCAGCACACAATGGAACATACGGTGTAGAATATAATAGACTGGCAGGAGATCATTGGATTTACCCACAATGCCACGGCCAGGGATATACAGAGGAGCAAGTTTCACCTTATCCATGGGGTTGGCTCGGTCGTGAGGACGGAGACCACCTTGACCCTGCAAGCCTGTGTCAGCATAGCCCAGAGCATTGCAGAAGGCACTCCAGGGAACACGGAAGAACTCATCCCGGCACATAAAAGAGAGGTGACGCTGATCATCACTGCCGAAGTGGACAGTAGCATAAAACTGATGAATAAGCTCCACATCAAAATCACAGCGCAACTCCATGAGCTTGATCAGGTCAAACTCCTCACAGACCTCCAGAGCCTCTCCAAAGTAATTGAGGTTGTTTCTCCACCGCTCAAGGTCAATGGACCACATTCGGGTGAACTTTTTCTTGTGGTGCTCGAAGATTTCAGACACAATTCTTATTTGCATTTCATTGCAGAACTGAGGATTATTCCAGCGCGGAGGAGGTGGTGCGGTGTAAGGATCCTGAAAGCGAAACCTCTCCTAGTCCGAAAGCTTCCACTTATTCATAGGAAGCGTTGCACGCTGCTTGGCAGCAACTGACTTTTCCCGGCAAGTGGTTTTGGAGGGGACCACAACCTCGTGAACTTCTTCATTGTCTGTCAGCCTCTTGCCCCTACGGGCCTTCTTTTTGGCGAACTGACCAGCACGAGAGCTAGAGCCACCTGCAAATGCACACGGAGAACACATAGCAACCCAGAAAAGATGTGAGGAATGTACACAAGATCAGAAGAATAATTCACAAGTACGTAAGGAGAATAGAGACAATGCATATATATTCAGAGCAACCGGTAGTTCCGGTAACCGAACCGGTAGTTCCGGTCCGGCGGTAGTACCGGTCGTGGGACCGGTAGTACCGCTGAGAATGGATCTGCCAAGTAGAGGAGAGGAACTACCCGATCTCAAAACTACATGCACGATGTCTATTATTAACTACGCACAAGTGAATAGGAGTCTATAAGGATCTCTCCCTCAAAACGTTTAGCCAAAAATGAGGGAATACAAGCATTGCTCTAGAAGAAGGATTCAAGATGAGAACCCTAAAAAGGAGAAAAGCAGGGCAATACCGGTATCCATGGGAGGAGATCGAGGAGGAGGCTGCCTCCACGGAGCGGATCCGATGAAGGGCCGACCGATCCGAAGTGCCGGAGGGCGCTTAGGGGCAGTGGGTGGAGCAACCTGCGGCTAGGGCAAAAAGAACGGACGAGTGAAGGGGAAGAAACCCCTTCAGTCCGTGCTATTTATACCCGCCCTGTTCAGCAGCCGGTAGTACCGGTCCAGGGACTGGTAGTACCGCTCCGGACGCTACCAGGTGGTTGGGGCGGTACTTCCGCGCTAGGCGGTAGTACCGTGCACCGACACCGGTAGTACCGGCCAGGGGCACAGGTCAGAGTACTAGCGGTAGAACCGCTGGCTCTTGACCGGTACAACCACTGGGCTGTAACCTGGTGGTAAAGTGGTAGAACCGCTTGTACCACCGGTTGTACCGCCAGGGAGCAACATCCCACTCCAAGATAACAAGCTTGTGTACATTTGGAATAGATGGCTTGGATGATAAGGCTTAGGATGGAGCTAGTCACTGTAGTATGAGGAAGAAACTACAAAGAGCAAAAACTAACCTAGCCTGAGGGCGGTGGCCGGAGCCACCTATGTTAGAGTCAATTGGCATGGCACCGCGAAGAATTATCCTTGGGCCCATAACCAAAACTCGTCTTTGAAACACAAGTGTCATCATAAATGACGAGTGTGAAAAGATGATCAATTTATGCATAATGGGGGGAGGGAGAGTTCATTGAGAGAACAACACTCCCCCTATGTCCATGCCTACACCTAGATTAGACAATATGAAGAGTATGGTGGGGTGTGCACGTGCTCAAGCCACATTGCTCAAATCAATGATATTTAGCTCATGCCTTAACTCGCAAAATCTTGCTTCATCCAAGGGCTTCGTGAAGATATCTGCAAGGTTATCATGAGTGTTGACATAGTGAAGCTCAATTTCTCCTTGCCGAATATGATCCCGGATGAAGTGATACCGAATCTCAATATGCTTCGTCTTGAAATGTTGCACCGGATTAAGAGAAATCTTGATGGCACTTTCATTGTCACACCAAAGAGGCACTTTGTCACAAGTAACACCGTAATCCTTTAAAGTTTGCCTCATCCATAGGAGTTGAGCACAACAACTGCCAGCTGCCACATACTCTGCTTTGGTGGACGAGAGAGACACACAACTTTGCTTTTTGGACGACCAACTTACCAGAGAGCAACCAAGAAATTGGCACCCTCCGGAAGTGGACTTCCTATCCACTTTGTCTCCTGCCCAGTCCGAATCAGAGAAACCTAGAAGGTTGAAGTTTGCTCCTCTTGGGTACCATAAGCCAAAGTTTGGGGTATGAGCCAAATATCGAAAGATTCGCTTGACTTCCACAAAGTGACTTTCCTTAGGTGAGGCTTGAAACCGTGCACAGATTCCCACACTCAACATAATATCCGGTCTAGATGCACAAAGGTAAAGCAAGGAACCGATCATAGAGCGATATACCTTTTGATCCACCGCTTTACCATTGGGATCAATGTCAAGTTGGCACTTGGTTGGCATTGGAGTAGTAGCCGGCTTGACATCACTTAGATTGAACCTCTTGAGCTGTTGGGGAACGTAGTATTTTAAAATTTTCCTACGATCACGCAAGATCTATCTACCAGATGCATAGCAACGAGAGGGGAGAGTGAGTCTACGTACCCTCGTAGACCGAAAGCGGAAGCGTTAGAACAACGCGGTTGATGTAGTCGTACGTCTTCACGGCCCGACCGATCAAGCACCGAAACTACGGCACCTCCGAGTTCTAGCACACGTTCAGCTCGATGACGTCCCTCGAACTCCGATCCAGCCGAGTGTCGAGGGAGAGTTCCGTCAGCACGACGGCGTGGTGACGATCTTGATGTTCTACCGTTGCAGGGCTTCGCCTAAGCACCGCTACAATATTTATCGAGGAGAACTATGGTGGAGGGGGCACCGCACACGGCTAAGAGATCAAGAGATCAATTGTTGTGTCTAGAGGTGCCCCCTGCCCCCGTATATAAAGGAGGGAGGGAGAGGCCGGCCCTAGAGGGGGCGCACCAAGTGTGGGGAGTCCTACTAGGACTCCCAAGTCCTAGTAGGATTCCCCTTTCCTTTCCGGAGTAGGAGAGAAGGAAAGAGGGGGAGAGGGAGAAGGAAAAGGGGGCTGCACCCCTTGTCCAATTCGGACCAGAAGGGGGGGGGGGGTGCACGCCTCCTTCCTTTTGGCCTCTCTCCTCTATTCCCGTAACTCCCCGGTACTTCGAAAATACCCGAATCACTCGGAACCTTTCCGATGTCCGAATATAGTCATCCAATATATCGATTTTTACGTCTCGACCATTTTGAGACTCCTCGTCATGTCCCCGATCTCATCCGGGACTCCGAACTCCTTCGGTACATCAAAACTCATAAACTCATAATAAAACTATCACCGAAACCTTAAGCGTGCGGACCCTACGGGTTCGAGAACTATGTAGACATGACCGAGACACGTCTCCGGTCAATAACCAATAGCGGAACCTGGATGCTCATATTGGCTCCCACATATTCTACGAAGATCTTTATCGGTCAAACCGCATAACAACATACATTGTTCCCTTTGTCATCGGTATGTTACATGCCCGAGATTCGATCGTCGGTATCTCAATACCTAGTTCAATCTCGTTACCAACAAGTCTCTTTACTCGTTCCGTAATACATCATCCCGCAACTAACTCATTAGCTGCAATGCTTGCAAGGCTTATAGCGATGTGCATTACCGAGTGGGCCCAGAGATACCTCTCCGACAATCGGAGTGACAAATCCTAATCACGAAATACGCCAACCCAACAAGTACCTTCGGAGACAACTGTAGAATACCTTTATAATCACCCAGTTACGTTGTGACGTTTGGTAGCACACAAAGTGTTCCTCCGGTATTCGGGAGTTGCATAATCTCATAGTCATAGGAACATGTATAAGTCATGAAGAAAGCAATAGCAGTAAAACTTAAACGATCATAGTGCTAAGCTAACGGATGGGTCTTGTCCATCAGATCATTCTCCTAATGATGTGATCCCGTTGATCAAATGACAACTCATGTCTATGGCTAGGAAACATAACCATCTTTGATCAATGAGCTAGTCTAGTAGAGGCATACTAGGGACACTCTGTTTTGTCTATGTATTCACACATGTATTAAGTTTCCGGTTAATACAATTCTAGCATGAATAATAAACATTTATCATGATATAAGGAAATAAATAATAACTTTATTATTGCCTCTAGGGCATATTTCCTTCAGTCTCCCACTTGCACTAGAGTCAATAATCTAGTTCACATCGTCATGTGATTTAACACCGATAGTTCACATCGTCATGTGATTAACACCCAAAGGGTTTACTAGAGTCAATAATCTAGTTCACATCGCTATGTGATTAACACCCAAAGAGTACTAAGGTGTGATCATGTTTTGCTTCGTGAGAGAAGTTTAGTCAACGGGTCTGTCACATTCAGATCCGTATGTATTTCGCAAATGTCTATGTGTCTACAATGCTCTGCATGGAGCTACTCTAGCTAATTGCTCCCACTTTCAATACGCATCCAGATTGATACTTAGAGTCAGCTGGATTTAGTGTCAAAGCTTGCATCGGCGTAACCCTTTACGACGAACTCTTTATCACCTCCATAATCAAGAAACATTTCCTTAGTCATCCAGTTACTAAGGATAATTTTGACCGCTGTACAGTGATCTACTCCTGGATCACTATTGTACCCTTTTGACAAACTCATGGCAAGGTACACAACATGTTTGGTACACAGCATGGCATACTTTATAGAACCTATGGCTGAGGCATAGGGAATGACTTTCATTCTCTCTATATTTTTCTGCCGTGGTCTGGCTTTGAGTCTTACTCAACTTCACACCTTACAAGTCAGGTAAGAACTCCTTCTTTGACTGATCCATTTTGAACTACTTCAAAATCATATCAAGGTATGTACTCATCGAAAGTCTTATCAAGCATCTTGATCTATCTCTATAGATCTTGATGCCCAATATGTAAGCAGCTTCACCAAGGTCTTTCTTTGAAAAACTCCTTTCAAACACTCCTTTATGCTTTCCAGAAAATTCTACATCATTTCCGATCGACAATATGTCATTCACATATACTTATCAGAAAGGTTGTAGTGCTCCCACTCACTTCTTGTAAATACAGGCTTCACCGCAAGTCTGTATAAATCTATATGCTTTGATCAACTTATCAAAGCATATATTCCAACTCCGAGATGCTTG
The DNA here is from genome assembly GCA_902687465.1 of Secale cereale. Lineage (NCBI taxonomy): Eukaryota > Viridiplantae > Streptophyta > Magnoliopsida > Poales > Poaceae > Secale > Secale cereale. Next base: position 665,845,873 of record LR738709.1, on the reverse strand, counting down.
CACCAGTCCATAGATGGATCGCTGGAGCTTGCACATTTTGTTAGCACCTTTAGGATTGACAAAACCTTCTGGTTGCATCATATACAAGTCTTCTTTAATAAATCCATTAAAGAATGCAGTTTTGTTATCCATTTGCCAGATTTCATAAAATGTGGCAATTGCTAACATGATTCGGACAGACTTAAGCATCGCTACGGGTGAGAAAGTCTCATCGTAGTCAACTCCTTGAACTTGTTGAAAAACTTTCGCAACAAGTCGAGCTTTGTAAACAGTAACATTACTGTCAGCGTCAGTCTTCCTCTTGAAGATCCATTTATTTTCGATGGCTTGCCGACCATCGGGCAAGTCACCCAAAGTCCACACTTTGTTCTCATACATGGATCCCATCTCAGATTTCATGGTCTCAAGCCAATTTGCGAAATCTGGGCTCGTCATCGCTTCCTCATAGTTCGTAGGTTCATCATGGTCCAGTAACATGACTTCCAGAACCAGGTTGCCGTACCACTCTGGTGCGGAACGTACTCTGGTTGATCTACGAAGTTCAGCAGTAACTTGATCCGAAGTTTCATGATCATCATCGTTAGCTTCCTCACTAATTGGTGTAGGAGTCACTGGAACCAGTTTCTGTGATGTACTACTATCCAATTCGGGAGAAGGTACAATTACCTCATCAAGTTCCACTTTCCTCCCACTCACTTCTTTCGAGAGAAACTCCTTCTCTAGAAAGGATCCACTCTTAGCAACAGAGACCTTGCCTTCGGATTTGTGATAGAAGGTGTACCCAACAGTTTCTTTTGGGTATCCTATGAAGATTTACTTCTCCGATTTGGGTTCGAGCTTATCATGTTGAAACTTTTTCACATAAGCATCGCAGTCCCAAACTTAAAGAAATGACAGCTTAGGTTTCTCGTCAAACCACAGTTCATACGGTGTCATTTCCACGGATTTAGATGGTGCCCTATTTGACGTGAATGTATCTGTCTCTAATGCATAACCCCAAAAGCGATAGTGGTAGATCGGTAAGAGACATCATCGATCCCACCATATCTAATAAAGTACGGTTATGACGTTCGGACACACCATTACACTATGGTGTTCCAGGTGGCGTGAGTAGTGAAACTATTTCACATTGTTTTTACTGAAGGCCAAACTCGCTAACTCAAATATTTTACCTCTATGATCATATCGTAGAAACTCTTATTTTCTTGTTACGATGATTCTCCACTTCACTCTGAAATTCTTTGAACTTTTCAAATATTTTAGACTTGTGCTTCATTAAGTAGATATACCCATATCTGCTCAAATCATCAGTGAAGGTCAGAAAATAATGATACCCTCCGCGAGCTTCAACACTCATTGGTCCACATACATCTGTATGTATGATCTCCAACAAATCTGTTGCTCGCTCCATTGTTCCGGAGAACGGAGTTTTAGTCATCTTGTCCATGAGGCATGGTTCGCAAGCACCAAGTGATTCCAAAAGTCCATCACTATGGAGTTTCTTCATGCACTTTACACCATTATGACCTAAACAGCAGTGCCACAAATAAGTTGCACTATCATTATTAACCTTGCATCTTTTGGCTTCAATATTATGAATATGTGTATCACCACGATCGAGATCCAACAAACTATTTTCATTGGGTGTATGACCATCGAAGGTTTTATTCATGTAAACAGAATAACAATTATTCTATGACTTTAAATGAATAACCGTATTGCAACAAATATGATCAAATCATATTCATGCTCAACGCAAATGCCAAATAACATTTATTTAGGTTTTACACTAATCCCGAAAGTATAGGGAGTGTGCGATGATGATCATATCAATCTTGGAACCACTTCCAACACACATTGTCACTTCACCTTTAACTAGTCTCTGTTCATTCTGCAATTCTCGTTTCGAGTTACTAATTTTAGCAACTGAACCGGTATCAAATACCCAGGGGTTGCTATGAACACTAGTAAAGTACACATCAATAATCTGTATATCAAAATAAACCTTTGTTCACTTTGCCATCCTTCTTATCCGCCAAGTATCTAGGGCAGTTCCACTTCCAGTGACCATTTCCTTTGCAGTAGGAGCACTTAGTTTCAGGCTTGAGTTTTAGCTTTGGGTTTCTTCACAGGAGTGACAACTTGCTTGTCATTCTTCTTGAAGTTCCCCTTCTATCCCTTTGCCCTTTACTTGAAACAAGTGGTCTTGTTAACCATCAACACTTGATGCTTTTTCATGATTTCTACCTTCGCCGACTTCATCATTGCGAAGAGCTCGGGAATTCCTTTCGTCATCCCTTGCATATTATAGTTCATCACGAAGTTCTACTAACTTGATGATAGTGACTAGAGAACTTTGTCAATTACTATCTTATCTGGAAGATTAACTCCCACTTGATTCAAGTAATTGTAGTACCCAGACAATCTGAGCACATGCTCACTGGTTGAGCTATTCTCCTCCATCTTGTAGGCAAAGTACTGTCAGAAGTCTTATACCTCTCGACACGGGCATGAGTATGAAATACTAATTTCAACTCTTGGAACATCTTATAGGCTCCGTGGCGTTCAAAACGTTTTTGAAGTCCCGGTTCTAAGCCATAAAGCATGGTGCACTTAAACTATCAAGTAGTCATCATACCGAGCTTTTGTCAAAACGTTCATAACGTCTACATCTGCTCCTGCAATAGGTATGTCACCTAGCGGTGCATCAAGGACATAATTCTCTGTGCAGCAATGAGGATAATCCTCAGATCACGGAACAATTCCGCATCATTGCTACTAACATCTTTCAACTTAGTTTTCTCTAGGAACATATAAAAAATAAACGGGGAGCAACATCGCGAGCTATTGATCTACAACATAGATATGCTAATACTACGAGGACTAAGTTCATGATAAATTAAAGTTCAATTTAATCATATTACTTAAGAACTCCCACTTAGATAGACATCCCTCTAGTCATCTAAATGATCACGTGATCCAAATCAACTAAACCATGTCCGTTCATCACGTGAGATGGAGTAGTTTCAATGGTGAACATCTTATGTTGATCATATCTACTATATGATTCACGCTCGACCTTTCGGTCTCCAGTGTTCCGAGGCCATATCTGCATATGCTAGGCTCGTCAAGTTTAACCCGAGTATTCTGCGTGTGCAAAACTGGCTTACACCCGTTGTATTTGAACGTAGAGCTTATCACACCCGATCATCACGTGGTGTCTCGGCACAACGAACTTTCGCAACGGTGCATACTCAGGGAGAACACTTATACCTTGAAATTTAGTAAGGGATCATCTTATAATGCTACCGTCGAACTAAGCAAAATAAGAAGCATAATAAGATAAACATCACATGCAATCAAAATATGTGACATGATATGGCCATCATCTTCTTGTGCTTTTGATCTCCATCTCCAAAGCACCGTCATGATCACCTTCGTCACCGGCGCGACACCTTGATCTCCATCGTAGCATCGTTGTCGTCTCGCCAACTATTGCTTCTACGACTATAGCCACCGCTTAGTGATAAAGTAAAGCAATTACATGGCGATTGCATTTCATACATTAAAGCGACAACCATATGGCTCCTGCCAGTTGCCGATAACTTTACAAAACATGATCATTTCATACAAAACCGTATAACTCATCATGTCTTGACCATATCACATCACAACATGCCCTGCAAAAACAAGTTAGACGTCCTCTACTTTGTTGTTGCAAGTTTTACGTGGCTGCTACGGGCTTAGCAAGAACCGTTCTTACCTACGCATACAAAACCACAACGATATTTCGTCAAGTATGTGATGTTTTAACCTTCACAAGGACCGGGCGTAGCCACACTTGATTCAACTAAAGTTGGAGAAACTGACACCAGCCAGCCACCTGTGTGCGAAGCACGTCGGTAGAACTAGTCTCGCGTAAGCGTACGCGTAATGTCGGTCCGGGCCGCTTCATCCAACAATACCGCCGAATCAAAGTATGACATGCTGGTAAGCAGTATGACTAGTATCGTCCACAACTCACTTGTGTTCTACTCGTGCATATCATCTACGCATAGACCTGGCTCTGATGCCACTGTTGGGGAACGTAGTATTTTAAAATTTTCCTACGATCACGCAAGATCTATCTACCAGATGCATAGCAACGAGAGGGGAGAGTGAGTCTACGTACCCTCGTAGACCGAAAGCGGAAGCGTTAGAACAACGCGGTTGATGTAGTCGTACGTCTTCACGGCCCGACCGATCAAGCACCGAAACTACGGCACCTCCGAGTTCTAGCACACGTTCAGCTCGATGACGTCCCTCGAACTCCGATCCAGCCGAGTGTCGAGGGAGAGTTCCGTTAGCACGACGGCGTGGTGACGATCTTGATGTTCTACCGTCGCAGGGCTTCGCCTAAGCACCGCTACAATATTTATCGAGGAGAACTATGGTGGAGGGGGGCACCGCACACGGCTAAGAGATCAAGAGATCAATTGTTGTGTCTAGAGGTGCCCCCCTGCCCCCGTATATAAAGGAGGGAGGGAGAGGCCGGCCCTAGAGGGGGCGCACCAAGTGTGGGGAGTCCTACTAGGACTCCCAAGTCCTAGTAGGATTCCCCTTTCCTTTCCGGAGTAGGAGAGAAGGAAAGAGGGGGAGAGGGAGAAGGAAAAGGGGGCTGCACCCCTTGTCCAATTCGGACCAGAAGGGGGGGGGGGTGCACGCCTCCTTCCTTTTGGCCTCTCTCCTCTATTCCCGTAACTCCCCGGTACTCCGAAAATACCCGAATCACTCAGAACCTTTCCGATGTCCGAATATAGTCATCCAATATATCGATTTTTACGTCTCGACCATTTTGAGACTCCTCGTCATGTCCCCGATCTCATCCGGGACTCCGAACTCCTTCGGTATATCAAAACTCATAAACTCATAATAAAACTATCACCGAAACCTTAAGCGTGCGGACCCTACGGGTTCGAGAACTATGTAGACATGACCGAGACACGTCTCCGGTCAATAACCAATAGCGGAACCTGGATGCTCATATTGGCTCCCATATATTCTACGAAGATCTTTATCGGTCAAACCGCATAACAACATACATTGTTCCCTTTGTCATCGGTATGTTACATGCCCGAGATTCGATCGTCGGTATCTCAATACCTAGTTCAATCTCGTTACCAACAAGTCTCTTTACTCGTTCCGTAATACATCATCCCGCAACTAACTCATTAGCTGCAATGCTTGCAAGGCTTATAGTGATGTGCATTACCGAGTGGGCCCAGAGATACCTCTCCGACAATCGGAGTGACAAATCCTAATCTCGAAATACGCCAACCCAACAAGTACCTTCGGAGACACCTGTAGAGTACCTTTATAATCACCCAGTTACGTTGTGACGTTTGGTAGCACACAAAGTGTTCCTCTGGTATTCGGGAGTTGCATAATCTCATAGTCATAGGAACATGTATAAGTCATGAAGAAAGCAATAGCAGTAAAACTTAAACGATCATAGTGCTAAGCTAACGGATGGGTCTTGTCCATTAGATCATTCTCCTAATGATGTGATCCCGTTGATCAAATGACAACTCATGTCTATGGCTAGGAAACATAACCATCTTTGATCAATGAGCTAGTCTAGTAGAGGCATACTAGGGACACTCTGTTTTGTCTATGTATTCACACATGTATTAAGTTTCCGGTTAATACAATTCTAGCATGAATAATAAACATTTATCATGATATAAGGAAATAAATAATAACTTTATTATTGCCTCTAGGGCATATTTCCTTCATGAGCATGTCTTGAGTATACTTGGATTGTTTGATGAAGATCCCTTCTCTTCTTTGCTTGATCTCAAACCCAAGGAAGTACTTCAACTCTCCCATCATGGACATCTCAAAATGTGTGGTCATGAGTGCGGCGAACTCATCATTGAAAGCTTTGTTAGGAGAACCAAAGATAATATCATCAACATATAGTTGGCAGACAAACAACTCCCCTTTGACCTTCTTAGTAAAAAGAGTGGGGTCAATTTTCCCAATTTCAAACCCACGATCTTGTAACAACTCGGTAACATGCTCATACCACGCATGTGGGGCTTGTTTAAGGCCATAGAGTGCCTTATCGAGTTGGTACATGTGATTGGGGAGCTTGGGATGCTCAAACCCTGGGGGTTGTTTAACATACACCAACTCATTAATAGGACCATTAAGAAATGCACTTTTCACATCCATTTGTTGCAACTTAAAGTTATGATGGGAAGCATAGGCAAGCAACAAACGAATAGATTCAAGGTGAGCAACGGGGGCAAAGGTTTCACCGTAGTCGATACCCTTGACTTGGGAGTAGCCTTGAGCCACCAGACGTGCCTTGTTGCGGATGACTATGCCATGAGCATCTTGCTTGTTCTTAAAGATCCACTTGGTTCCAATGACATTATGGTTCTCCTTTGGCCTCGGCACCAGATGCCACACTTTGTTGCGCTCGAAGTTATGGAGTTCTTCATGCATGGCATTAAGCCAATCAGGGTCTTCGAGCGCCTCATAGACCTTCTGAGGTTCAACACAGGAGACAAAAGCTTGGTGAGCACAATAGTTAGCTAATTGTCTACGAGTGCTTACCCCCCTTTTGATGCTTCCAAGAATATTCTCCATGTGTTGTTCTCTAGAAGCAAGCCTGGAGGCAACTTTTGCAACACGACGCTCCAGTTGCTCCTCAAGAGATAATTGAGGAGCACTGAGTTGATCATCTTGAGCGACGTCAGGAGCTAGATCTTGATCTTGAGCTTCCTCTTGATCATGATCTTGCTCAGAGGGTAGAACTTGGCCTTGTGTATCATTTGGTGGCTCCGCACCATCTTGTGATTGATCTTGCACTTGGCCTTGTTCGTCTGGTTGAGGGTCTTCACTTTGTTCTTCGGAAGCGTGTGGGTCTTGGGTTGGTGATGGTTCCACTTGAGTGGAACATTGTCCTTCTCCTTCGGTCACAAGGGGTTCTTCAATGGGTAGGATATATCCAACACCCATTCTTCTTATGGATTGAGGAGGAATTTCATCACCTACATCACAAGTACCACTTTGCTCCACTTGGGAGCCGTTATTTTCATCAAACTCTATGTTACTTGTTTCCTCAATGAGTCCATTGGACTTGTTGAGGATACGGTAAGCATGAGAGTTTGTAGCATAACCAACAAATATGCCCTCATGAGATCTAGATTCAAATTTAGACAAACGAACACCTTTCTTGAGGATGAAACACTTACACCCGAACACCCGAAAGTACTTGAGGTTGGGCTTGTTACCGGTAAGTATCTCATATGGAGTTTTGTTCAAGCCTTTGCGGAGATAGAGACGATTGGATGCATGACAAGCGGTGTTGATGGCTTCGGCCCAAAAGTGATATGGAGATTTGAATTCTGCCATCATGGTCCTTGCCGCGTCCATCAGAGTCCGGTTCTTTCTCTCCGCTACACCGTTTTGTTGAGGGGTATAGGGTGCTGAATATTGATGTTTGATCCCCTCATCACTGAGAAACTCATCCAAGGTGTAGTTCTTGAATTCGGTGCCGTTGTCACTTCGGATCATCAAAATCTTTTCTTCATGTTGTCGTTGAGCTTCATTTGCAAAGTTGATGACGGTTTGTTGGGTCTCACTCTTCTTCTTGAAGAAGTATACCCAAGTGTATCTTGAATAATCATCCACAATCACCAATCAATACTTTCTTCCCCCAAGACTATCAAAAGATGGAGGCCCGAAGAGATCCATGTGAAGGAGCTCTAGGAGTCTTTTTGAGTAGCTGATAGTCGTGGGAGGGTGAGCCGTCTCATGTAATTTTCCTTCAATGCAAGCCCTGCAAGCACGATCTTTGGCAAAGCTAACATTTGTTAGTCCACGGACATGGTCCCCCTTGAGAAGACTTTGCAAAGATCTCATATTGACATGGGCTAACCGGTGATGCCAAAGCCATCCCACATCAACTTTAGCCATTAGACATGTCGCGGTCTTAGTGGGTAGCTTTGAGAAGTTAACCACATAAAGACCGTTCTCGACATGTCCAACATAGGCTACTTTAAGAGTCTTGCTCCACAAGAGGGCCACGGTATCAATATCAAAGAATGTAGCAAAGCCCATGAGTGCGAGTTGGTGAACAGAAAGTAAATTATATGCAAGGGACTCAACGAGCATGACTTTCTCGATCGTGAGATCATGAGAAATCACAACCTTGCCAAGACCCAATACCTTAGAAGATGAAGCATCACCCCATTCGACGTTGGTGGCCATAGATAAACCTAGATGCACGTCCACCACCAAGTCTTTGCTTCCGATCATATGATTTGTGGCTCCACTATCGAGCAACCATGACCCCCCACCGGAAGCAAACCCCTACAAGATATCAATGCTTGGATTTAGGTACCCATTTGGTAATGGGTCCTTTGAGGTTAGTAACAAGGGTCTTAGGAACCCAAATAGACCATTCAATGTACTCATAAGAAGAACCAACAAATTTAGCGAATACATGACCATCACTAGCACGACATAAAACATATGAAGGATTAAAGTCGCCGGCCATGTTTGATGGTACGGTGGGGTTTTTCTTGACACCTCCACCCTTCGCATCGTTCTTCTTCTTAGAGCCGCCCTCTCCCTCTTTCACAAAGGTTTGTCGGACAGGGGGAGGTAGCTTGGTCTTGTCATTCTTCTTCTTCTTGGGCTTAGGAGCAAACCCAATTCCTTCCTTTGCCACAACCTCCTTTTGATTGCTCAAAAGGTTGTTGAGTTTCTTCTCACCTTGTATGCATGTCACAAGGCCTTTCTCAAGTTGCTTCTTCAACTTGGCATTTTCTTCAACAAGATGCACATGCTCGCAACATGGGTTAGTAGCATTTGCATTCTCAATCAACACCATGCGAGGAAATATGGCTTTTTCCTTGGTTAGCGAAACTTGGAGTTGATCATGAGACTCCTTGAGGGAAGCATGCATACCTTTCAAGGCCTTGTGAGCCTTGTCAAGTGTAACAAACTCCTCTTTGAGTCTATCGTGGTCAACCCCAAGTTTTGCCTTCTCGGAGTTAAGCATGCGAGAGACAACTAAAGCATGATCGAGATCTTTCTTTAATTTAGCATGATCATCGTTGTGTGACTCCTCAAGAGCCAAACGAAGACCACGCTCTTCCTCTAGAGCATTAGAGAGATCCGATATTTCATCGACATAGTCTCGACTATGACTCTCCATTTTAGCAATGGTCTCCTTGTGAGCCTCGATCATGTCATTGGCCTCACCGAGTTGTTCCAAGAGAGCAATAAAATGCTTCTTGGGTTTGCCCTTGAGTTTGCTCATGAACAACTCAAATTCATTCTCTCCCTCCTTAGTTCCCTCACTCTCATCAATACAATCCGTTAATGAAGGATTAGAAGTGATGGTAGTATTAATGTTTGGGGTTACCTTGTTGGTGGCCTTGGCCATGAGACACTTGGCGGTGATGTTCTCATTTGGTGAGTCGAAGAGAGATGGGTGCGGAGTGGCAGCAATAGCAATTGTGGCCATGGTGACCATCTCATCATCTTCATCATTATCATCATCCTCAACATATTCTTCTTGGGCCACCAACACTTTAGGAGGGGTCTTCTTGTTGAAGTTGTTCTTGTTGGGATAAGACTTGGCCTTGTCCTTCCGGATAAGTTTGCCTCCAAAGTCTTCTCTTTTCTCATATGGGCAATCCGCAACGAAGTGGCTTACATTTCCATAGTTCAAGCATGTCCTCACTTGTTGCTTGCCCTTGTTCCCACTTGAGTTGTTCTTGTTGAAGTTGGGCCTCGTGTTCTTCTTGTTGCCCCAAGAAGCAAGAGCCATGTGCTCATGATAGGCATATTTGGTGACCTCGGGGCAACTCTCATCATCATCCTCCTCCTCCTCTTGTTCCACACAAGCCTTGGCCTTCAATGCAAGGTTAGGCTTCTTTGATCGTTGAGCTCTTAAAACCACATTGTCGGCGGTCTTGTCCAAGATCCTCATGGCAACGAACTCATCCAACACTTCATTTGATGACAAGTGATGGAAGTACGGTCTTTGACGGATGACAGAGGACATGGCCTTATGGTAGGGCATCATGGCCTTGAGAAACTTGCGCTTGATCCAATTGGCATCCGTGTCCTTACTCCCATGATCTCGAAGAGAGACCGCAAGAGTGGTTAATCTCCGATAAAGTTCACGTGGATCTTCTTCTTCGATCATAGAAAACTCATCGGCTTCATCTTGCACAACTTCATAGTTTGAGCGTTGAATGCTAGCGCTCCCCTTGTACATAGCGCCAACATGCTCCCAAGCTTCCTTGGCCACAGTGAAGGGTTGTAGATGTGCAATGTCTTCGGGAGGGATAGCATCTTGAAGTATGCAAAGAATGGACTCGTTGAAATGATGATCCCCAGTTTCTCTTGGAGTCATGTTGTCGGGATCACGTGGATAAAAACCTTGCTCAATGATTCTCCAAAGATTAGTAGAGCAATGATTTAAATGACGTTTGAAGCGAAACATCCAAGTAGCAAAATCAGAGTTTTTTTATAAACTTGGGAGGGGGCCCAACGGAATTTAAATGCGGTGTGGGAACGGGTCCTCCATAGTGAGTAGGAGGAGCGGAGTGGGCAAAGACCCCACTCCCATTCTTAGTAACCGGGCTTGTTCACTACTAGCTTCTCCCTTGTCGAGAGTAGCCTCCGACACGTTGGTAGCGGGACGAACCACTTCCAACGGTGTGGTGGATAATTTAAGCCCCTCAAGCAAATCTTTAAACATGCCTTTGACCTCGGTCGCTAGTGATTCTTTCAATGTGGTCATAGACACATTGAACTCCTCACGAGAGACCGAGGCTCCCCCATCGGACGTAGGCAAGGACGGAGTTCCACCGGAATGTCCCTCCGTCTCGACTATGTTGTCACCCATACTCTTTGGACGGTAAAGTCCTTAAAAAGAGACAAGGCTCTGATACCAATTGAAAGGATCGATATGGTTGACTAGAGGGGGGTGAATAGGCAACAAACAATTTTTAGCTTTTCTTAACCAATTAAAATTAAGCAACAAGGTAAGTTGTCTAGATAGGCCACTAGGATGACAACTATAAAGAAGCAAGGAAAACAACCTACCAAGCAAGCTACTTAAGATAAACAAGGAAAGCTTGCAAAAGTAAAGGATAGAAATATAACCACAAGTGGAGGCGGTGAAGATGAGGATGTGTTATCGAAGTTCCTTCCCTTTGAGGGGAAGTACGTCTCCGTTGGAGCGGTGTGGAGGCACAATGCTCCCCAAGAAGCCACTAGGGCCACCGTATTCTCCTCACGCCCTCACACAATGCAAGGTTCCATGAATCCACTAGTGGTGCCCTTGAAGGCGGCAACCGAACCTTTACAAACAAGGTTGGGGCACTCTCCACAACTTAATTGGAGGCTCCCAACTAAACCCCGGAGCTTCACCACAATGGAATGTGGCTCCGAAGTGACCTCTTCCGTCTAGGGTGCTCAAACACCCAAGAGTAACAAAATCCACACAAGAAAGTATGGGGGAATCAAGTTTCCTTTGGTGGAAGTGTAGATCTAGGTCTCCTCCTTCAATCCCTAGCAAATCAACAAGTTTGGTTGGCTAGGGAGAGAGATCGGGCAAGAAAGCTTTAATGGCATTAATGGAGGAGAGAGAGAGAGGCAAGAGATAAGATGGAGGTAGGAGAAGGACCTCCTTAAATAGGGTCCCCAAGATTCCAACCGTTATGTGCAGAAATGCACTGGACCGGTACTTCCGCTCAACCCACCGGTACTACCGGTGTGTGAAGGAAACCGCACCCAAGGCACCAAGGCGGTACTTCCGGTGTAGCACACGGTAGTACCGGTCTTTCGGAGAAAACCGGAACTACCGCCCCACCACCGGTCAACTACCGCTTCGAGTCTAGAAGGTTTTAACCAAGGACGGTAGTTGGGGCGGTGGTGGAGCCAGAACAACTGCAAGGGTAGTAGTTCCAGTGTGAAGGTAGTCAGAGCGGTACTACTGCTCTGAGCACCGGTAGTACCGGTTTCGTCGGGAGGACACCGGTACTTCCGGGCCACCACCGGTCCACCACCGCACCTAGTACAGAAGGTAATCACCCTTGTGCGGTACTTGGGGCGGTGGTTTGACCGGAACTACCGGCCACCGGTACTACCGCGTCCAACAGCGGTACTACCGTTGTACACACACATTAGAAACCAAGGGGACCTCTGTCTCCTCGAACGGAGGCAATATAGTGGGTGCATAGTAACTGTGTACGTGACTTGATTCACCCATTACCTTCCGATGTGGGTTCCCTCTTAATAGTACGGATTTCCTACGACCAAGGGAAACAAAAGGCATCGGAAAATCCGTCTTCGATCTTTTCCTTCTAGAGGAAAGGCCTAACTGTCTTGTGCCACATACTGTATACCTGAGTAATATTGACGCACGATTAGTCCACACATGAATTGTCATCATCACAAAACCCTAGGCAAGAGATGCCCTTACAACCGGAACATGAGATCAGCTTGGGACTTAGCACAAGAAGTCAAATTCAGACCATTGGAGGACAACCTTTACACAATCCAATTCTCATGGCTGGGAGATTGGGAGAGAGTAATGGATGACGGTCCATGGCACTTCCGGGGAGATGCGATGATCATGAAACCCTATGATGGAGTAACTAAGCCGTCGACAATTAAGATGGATACTATTGATATTTGGGCACAGATTCATGACGTCACTGATCTGTATGCCCACCTAGTACCATCCCTCGCTGCAAAATTGGGGGAAGTATTGTATGCTGAACCCCCCTCTCAAAATTTCGCGAGAAACTTCTACCGCGTCTGGATTAGAATTGTGGTAACCAAACCGCTGAGGAACCATGTGTCTATGATACGCGATGCGAAGCGACTGATCTACCGAGTGAAATACGAAAAACTACGAGACTGGTGCGCGGTGTGCGGGATGCTAGGTCACTTGTACAAGGAACATGGCACGGGAAAGGTTGAGCCAAACATGAAAAGAATTTGAAAGTGATCTTGGAGAAGGCATATGACTGATGGAATCCATACTTACATCACAATTAACAAGAATTTTGGAACACTCCGGGAAATAACTAGAAGAGTCAGGTAAGATCCTGGGAAAATACCTGTGGGTTATGAGCCCACCGAAGAGAAACACCGTTGGAAAGGATTGAAAAGGAGATGGTGCACTGGAACGATTGAATGACTTGAATGAGGTGACAACCTCTAATAAATTGGAAAATAGACGAATTTCTTGAGATTTCTTCAGAACTCCGGAACAATTAAATGGCGAGAGGCGAATGAGCAAAAGGAAACAATTGAGCCGAGGAAAGAATAAGAACAACACCGAGAACAAATTGAATTGGAACCACCGGAGAAGAAAAGGAGATGAAGAAGGACGAACTGGACGAGAATTCATCAGTTGAAACAATTGAGGAAATAATTCAAAGACTTGGAACGAGTAGGATGGATACTCGATTAAGGACTCCGGCTCCGAGAAGAAAAAGGGTGGGCGGGTGGGAAAAAGAAAGACCACTTCGGATGGGGAAAACACCGTCGGTTGAAAAGAACTGAGGGTTGAACTTGCAAAGAAGAAGAGGGTCGAATCCACTTGACGAGAGATGCACCAGATGAAAGAACTCACAATGCGACGAACGAAAATCTAACCACGTGCTCCTAAAAAAATTTGAAGGGGAAGAGGAGTAATTCAAAACACCTATGTCAAGATTCCTCACGAGAGCGACGAAGGGGCAGGGGAGCAAAAAGAATTCCTACTCTCCGATATAACTAGACTCTGGAAAAGTTTTCTGCTAGACTCAACAACGGCCAAACTACGATCAATCAAGGGGGCTCCTATGGTCGGTCGAGGCTCTGATACCAACTTCTCAGGCCCAAGATGCGATTCTATCCCGATCACGTGACACTTACGTGATTGGGGCACAACCGCATTTCGGGCGCTTAGCAAGATGGATATCATTACATCGTACCATTACATACATACATGGGGGATACAACAATACATACAAGTCACATGAATACAACAACATCAATACAAGGCATCCGACTACGGATGCAAACATGAAAAGCACACGACATCCATCTGCTATCCCAGGCTGCCGACCCGGAACCTAACCCAAGACTGAAGAAGAAGAAGAAGAAACAACTCCAGCTCAAAGATCAACGCTCTCACGTCAAGTCATCGGAAACCTGCACCTGCAACAGTTGTTGAAGTATCTGTGAGCCACTAGGACTCAGCAATCCCATAACCATGGGTAACAAGACTAGCAAAGCTTAATGGGCAAGGAGAGGTTAAGTGGTGAGGTTGCAGCAGCGGCTAACCAAAAGTATGGTGGCTAACTTACGAGTACAAGAATAAGATGAGCATCTACGCAGACGGTCGCAAACTAGTAGTGATCGCTAAAGATCCTGAACTACCTACGAGTCAAACATAACCCCACCGTGTTCTCTTCTCAAAGTGAAAAGAGACGGTCACGGTTACTCACACAGTTGTGTGTTTTATTTTGGATCCTCTGTCAAGTTTTCTACAACCGGACATTAACAAATTCCAATCTGCCACATAACCGCGGGCACGGCTTTCGAAAGATCATAACCCTGCAGGGGTGTCCCAACTTAGCCCATCACAAGCTCTCACGATCAGCTGAGATAATAATAATATTACCCCTTATCTTAGGGAAGGCCCGATCAGACTCAGAATTCCCGGTGCACAAGAAATTTGGACAATGGTAAAACAAGTCCAGCAAGACCTCCCGGTGTGTCGACACCCTGATAGTAGCCGCGCGTATCACGTCTCAGGCCACGACCGGATGGGCGATGCTACAGGAGCCAGATACCTCGAGTTTCCCCATGGCGGCCCTGCAGGACCCCCGTTCGGGACCAACACCATCAGCACTGGCCCCCCTGCTATGTAGAAGAATCCTCGGGGACGTGACCCCCTATGCAATTTAATTAATTAATTAAGTTGTTATTATGAGGCAAATTAAAACCAATGTTGGGCCTTGCTGGAGGAGTTTTATTCAAAGACGAACTGTCAAGGGGTCCCCATATACCCAACCGTGTAAGGAACGCAAAATCAAGGAACATAACGCCGGTTTATCGGCTCCTAAGGCGGCATGAGTGGAACAAAACACCGAGCAAAAGGCCAAGCCTTCCACCCATTGCCAAGTATATAGGTGTGTTAATAATAATTGTAGATATTGTGATAGTCCAACAACAAGATCCGACATGGATCAATCTTCATCTTCACCTGCAACTAACAACGCTATAAGAGGGGCTGAGCAAGCGGGTAACATAGCCAAACAACGGTTTGCTGGTAAGGTGTCAAAGGTTAGAGGTTTCATGGCAACAAGGAGAGGGGCTGACAACAAATGATGGGTAGCGCGACATATAACGATAGCATCGAGACATCTAGCATAGCAATGATAGTAAAGGTATCCAAGGTGATGGTCATCTTGCCTGAGATCCCGCAAGGAAGAAGAATGAGTCCATGAGTTACACGAAGAAGAAGCCTTGAAGACGAACCAAGTGTAGACGAACGAATCCTCACAATCGCAACGGAAAAGAACTAGCGAGAAGAAAGCACACAACACGGTAAACACACCACTCAAGAACATGACAAGATGCTCAACCAAGAATGATGCAAGACAAGTCTATATGATGCAATACATGGCAATGGATGAAGCACACAAAAACAACACAAACCGACAAGTTTAAATGTGGCCGGAATCAACATATAACAAATCCGGTAAGTCCTCATATGCACATTTAGAAATTGGTCCAGATATGAACAAACCTTAAGTTAAAGTTGTTAAACAGCAGGTTAACATGCACCATGATGATCTACTCGAAATTCTAGTCAAGTTTCATATAAAGTTTGTTTAATTCGGAGCTACGGCCTAGAAGATATGAGCAAAACAAGTCAAACAAGTCAACGGTGCAAGATGCACCCAAACAACAAGCAAACACACTCCAAACATGAAAACAACATGATATTATGCTTCTACATGCAAAATCACACAAGTTTCATATAGAGCACGCTCAAAACAGAGCAACGGTTCAACACATACACATGAAACAAGATAAACAACAAGCTGTCCAAAATCAGCAACATAGCAACTTGGGAGCAAGGTAATTATATGCTACGGCACCCAAACAAGGTAACAAGAAGCATGGATGTGAAATAGACATGATACTTAACAAGCATGAACTTAGAACACACCCAAAAGCTTACTGGAACACAATTAAACAAGCATGGCCAGTTGCAATAAATTTATCCGGACTTAGTCAAAAACCTGGGAAGGCAAAAACATCATCATGATGCTACCTTCGGAGGCACAAAACAATAAGCATATCAACTCTAATAAGAATATAAAGATCATGGACATGTAATAGATGTCACATACATCAAACAACTCCATTGGAGCAACTCCATAGGAGGCATGGATCAATAACAACAAGCTTCACCAAATTGATCATGCTGATAAAAGTCTGACAGGTAAATTTATAGCAACTTGAGAGCAAGCAATAAATAAGCTACAGCTGGCCATATATGCAAACAAGGGCATGGATGGATAGGGCATAACATGGACAACAAGACATGATCATTTGACATACTAAAACATGCATGGATTTGAGTGAGGCATCAAGCAAACATAGCATCAGGTTTAACAGATTCCAGACTTAGCAGTTTTTTCACTAAGTATAAAACAGCAACAACGACATGGCATGTTCACAAGCTTGTTTAAGTCACCTCAAGGCATATCATGGAAAGAGGATTGCACCACAGCAAAGACCATATGATTGTGCTTCTAAAACATCTAGACATGTGGCATGAAGACAAACACATCAATAACAATGGACAAGTGAAATCAGCATCTCATAACAAGTTTCAGCACTTAACATCCACATGTACTTTTGCAACAAGATTAACATGGCAATATGGCACCTAACATGAATGCTACAGCAACCATCATGTAGAGCACTTCACAATGAACATTTTGACATATCATATGCTCCATTTGGATAAACATGCACAAAGTTATCACATCTCAAACATGCTAACAAAATTATAGCTAACTGCAGTTTTAAACATGTAGCACTCTTGCAACAAGGATTAGAGCATCAAGATGATCTCAAACAAGCATGCCACAGTGGAACAAAATGAAGAGCACATTACCACGATCATTTTGACATATTATTCACTCAATTTGGATAAGCACACAAAAAGTTATAGCCATGCAAAGGTGCCAACATTTTTACACAGAACTGGGGACTTAGTCATTTTCACAAAAAAAATGAGCGTAAGAAGCTAAAAGTCACGCGGGCGAGAGATAGGGCTGGACCGGCGCTCACCAGAGTGGGCTTTGGCCCAGTAGGCGAAGCAGGCTCGGGCAGTTGGGCCGGCCCACATCGGCGAGGAGGACGGGCCAGGCCGGAGTGGGGCGGGGCCCACATGCAAGAGGAGGAGGAGGCCGACTTAGGCCATGGCAGAGCTGGGCCGTCGGCGTGGCATGGCCCACGCGGGCACTCTCGGCCCGAACTGGGTTGAGCGGCGGACGACATGAGGATGCAGGGGAGGTCGAGCCGCCGGGAGCTCGACGGCGGTGGCGGCTCGCGGCAGCTCCGGCGCGGGGAGAGTCCGGAACCGGTAGATCCCAACGGTTGGGCGCCGGATCCGGATCGTAGGAAGAGCGGGAGGCCATGGCGGCTCGGGGACGCGCGGCGGCCGTCGCGGGGTGGTGGAAGGCTGGAACGGGGCACTCCGGCGGTCGACGGCCGGCAGGACGGGCTCGCCGGAGCGGCGGCGCTCAGGCCCCCTCCCGATCCAGATTGGATCGAGGAGGAGCGAGGGGAGCGAGCAGCGAGCGAGGTGCGGGGCGCCTGCGGGTGCGTGGCGGCGGCGGCCGGGCCTGGCGGGCTGGATCTGGGCCCTTAGGGCCTAGCATGGTGGGAGGCTTGGGGAGGCGACGTGGCCAGCGCTGGTTGGCGGGGGAGCTGTACAGGAGGCAGCTGGACCAATAGGGGGGTGCCAAGTGGCGAGGAGGAGGTGGAGGGCGCCAGATTTCGAGGGGATTGTGGTGGAGGTGGGTGGTGGCACGGTTTTCGAGGAGGATTCGGTGGCTGGAGGTGGAAGTGGGGTCTAGGGGCTAGGGTTGCCCAAAATTGGAAGGAGTGAGTGTATATATAGGGGAGGGGGTTAGGACTAGGTTTTGAGGTCGTTTTCGGGCGTCGGATCTCGATCCGACGGTCCGGAGCGGTAGGGTTCTAGGTGGGCTGCAGATGGGGTTAGTGGGCTGTGTAGAAGGCCTCGGGCTTAGAGGAGAGAAGAGAGGGAGAGGCCCGCGGGGGTTTTCGGAGACCGAAAACGTCCGACGAATTAACCGGCGACTAGTGGCGCTATATTTAACGGTTGGGCTATCAAACGGACTCCGAATGCGATGAAATTTGACAGGCGGTCTACCTATGCTATAATAAGAGCACACGCCAAGTTTCATCCCATTCCGAGAACATTTTTCAGCCACTCATAAAATAAATATTCGGAGATGCCGCGGGCGCGTGCAAGTGTGTCTTGGCTCAGAACGGACAACGGAAAGGACGAGGGGACTCGGACGGATGCAAGTTTTGAAAACATGAGGATGCAATGCACACGATGACATGGCAAGATGCAACACGCAAGCAGATGACATGGCAACGACGAAGAATAACTGGCTGACACCTGGCGCATCGGTCTCGGGGTGTCACAATACTGTTATGGATGATCCTTCTCGGAAGAGGAATGAGAGGATGGAGTTGGGTAGTAACCCCTCGGCTACGCCGATTCTGCATGATACTACGCTAGGAGAGGATCGACTGGCACTTGTTCCAGCAGGGACTGTCGTGGCAAGCCCACCTATTAAAAGAGATCCAAAAAAGCCAAGGACTGAACTGGGTGGTAGAGAGGGACATAATAGCATTGTTAAAACTCTAGCGGGCTCCCTCGAGGGGCGCCGCCCAGCCCAATGAGTGAACTTTGCAAGAACTGTCGTGGCGCGGGTAAACCTGCGACAGTTCGAGAGATTCGTGATTTCACGATGAAGTTTACCCCTACCGTGCTCTGTATCGTTGAGACCTAGATCAGCGGGGCATGTGTAGAAGCTCTTGCTAGTTCTTTTGGTTTTGATCACTATTATGCTATTGATTATCAGGGGAGAAGCGGTGGGATTGGAATATTCTGGAATGACTGTACCAAGCTTGAGATTTTGGGTGACTCTAGTTACCATATAGTTGCTAAGATTGAGGAGGCAGGTCAAGAGCCTTGGCGAATTACATGTGTGTATGGCGAGGCACGGACACATCTTATGCACCAGAATTGGGATCTAATGAAGGGCATTAGCACTCTGAGCGATCTGCCATGGCTTTGCTTCGGAGATTTCAACGAAGTGCTGCAACCAAATGAACACGAGGGTGTAGCCAACAGAAGTAATGTCCAGATTCAGAGCTTTCGGGACACCGTGGATATTTGTATGCTGATGGATTTAGGCTACCAAGGTCGTTTTTGGACTTTCGAGAAGAAGGTAGTAGGAGGCTCTTATACTCGCGTGAGATTGGATAGAGCTTTGGCAACCTCGATGTGGGTAACTCGATTCCCACAAGCAGTACTCACTCACCTGACCTCGACAACCTCGGATCATGGACCAATCTTGTTACAATTGGAACTGGCTCAGAACCATGTTACACCGAAGAAACCCTTCAGATACGAGGTGATGTGGGAATCATAGGAATCTTGGAAGGATACAATCTCTAATAGTTGGAATGTTGCGGATGCAGGCTATGGCATTGGAGATTTCCGGGACAAGCTGCTGAATATAACTAAGGAGCTGTCTAGGTGGAGTAGGGATACCTTTGGTAGTGTCCGAAAAGAAATAAAACAAATCAAGGGCCAGCTAGAGACCTTACGCAATGAACCGGCGCGTGTGAGTCCTTCATATCCTGAGTTGAAACTTAATGAGAGATTGGCTGAACTATATCACAGAGAGGAGATCATGTGGAGACAAAGATCGATGCTGGAGTGGCTATCAGCTGGCGGCATGAACACCAAGTTCTTCCATATGAGGGCAAGTATGCGGCGTAAGAAGAATATGATCCGAGCGCTTACTAATGCACTCGGAATACACACACATGACCCTTCGGAGCTGAAAAGCATGGTCTTGGAGTTCTATAAAACACTATACACTTCAGAAGGGATCCAGGGGATGGATGAGGTATTGAGGCATGTGCCAAGGAAGGTGACACCGGAGATGAACGAGTCCTTGTGCGCGCCGTATACAAATAAAGAGATAAAGGATGCACTGTTTCAGATGTTCCCAACAAAATCTCCAAGCCCAGATGGTTTCCCTGCTTAGTTCTACCAGCGGCACTGGGATATATGCGGGGATGAAGTAACCGCGGTGATCATGCGCATCATAAAGGGATAGGAGAGCCCAGAAAGCATTAATGATATTTGTCTTGGTATTAATTCCCAAGGTAACATAGCCCTCAACTTTGTCACGGTTTAGACCTATCAGTCTTTGCAATGTATTGTACAAAACTGTGTCAAAGGTGGTGACAAACGGGCTTAAAGTTATTCTCCCAGAAATCATTTCCGAGGAACAGTCGGCCTTTGTGCCTGGTAGACTGATAACAGATAACATCATAAGTGCATATGAGTGTTTGCATTTTATGAACAGAAACAGGTCAAACAATAATAGTTTATGTGCTCTGAAGTTGGATATGATGAAGGCGTATGACAAGGTTGAGTGGGATTATCTACAAGGTATAATGATCAAATTAGGCTTTTCTCAAGCCTAGGTGGATGTTGTCATGGGAATGGTAAGATCTGTTTCCTTTTTAGTTCTCTTCAATGGTGAGAAGCTAGAGGAATTCAAACCAACAAGAGGCATTCGGCAGGGAGATCCCATTTCACCTTATCTATTATTGCTTGCAGCAGAGGGCCTTTCGTGCCTACTAAAATCCAGTTCTCAGTCATCACCTCTAAGTGGTGTTAAGGTGGCTCCCACAACTCCTGAGGTGAACCACCTTCTATTTGCAGATGACAGTCTGCTGCTATTTAAGGCTAGTAATGAGGGGGCAAATGAGGTGTCAAACCTTTTGAATGTTTATTGTAATGCTTCCGGTCAGAGGATTAATAATGACAAGTCCTCTATATTCTTCAGTAAGGGATGTCCCAACAATACCAAGCAGCAAGTCAAAGACATCCTCGGCGTACAGAAGGAATCCCTGAGCGGGAAATATTTTGGTTTGCCTACAGAAGTTGGACAATCCAAAAATGGCATGTTTAAGTATTTAAGGGATAGAGTGTGGGAGAAGATTCGCGGATGGATGCAAAAACTTCTTTTGACTGCAGGAAAAGAGGTACTAATAAAATCTGTAGCACAAGCCATTCCGGTGTTTTCCATGTCTTGCTTCAGGTTACCTATAGGGCTGTGTGAAAATGTGACTTCAACCATTAGACAATTCTGGTGGGGCAGCAAGCAAGGGAAGAGAAAACCATGCTGGGTTTCATGGGACGTGATGACAAGACCTAAAAACTTGGGAGGACTGGGCTTCCGAGACCTCGAAATTTTTAACCTCGCCCTTTTGTCAAGACAAGCATGGAAGTGCTTGGAGGAGCCTCATTCCCTTAGTGCTCGAATTCTGAAGGCTGCATACCATCCGGATTGCTCAATCACCGATGCAGAGTTGGGGGCTCATCCATCTCAGATCTGGCGTGCTATTTTGGATGGAAGGGAAGTTATCAAACATGGAATCATCAGAAGAATTGGTGATGGACTGACAACCAAGATATGGCAACATAACTAGTTACCACGAACGGGACTGATGAGACCAATTTCCTCGCTGGTTCACAACCCTCCTGAGATAGTGGCTGATCTAATCGATGCAACCTCGGCTTCCTGGAAGGAGGCGTTGGTAAGGCAGGTTTTTGTGCCGCTGGACGCTGAGGTGATCTTGCGGATACCCATATGCACCAGGCAAGTGGATGACTTCTGGGCTTGGGATGAAGACCCGAAGGGCCGATTCTCTGTTAGAACGGCATACAGAATGATATACAGAACAAAGATGAGGAGAGAGGAATGGCTAGAGGAAGCGGAGAGCTGGTCAAACTTGCAAGCAGAGAAGAAAGGGTGGTCGGATCTTTGGAAACTAAAGGTGCCCTTGAAGCTAAAGATCTTTGCTTGGAGGTTAGCTCAACATTCTTTAACAACGGGAGACGTACTCCAGAAACAGAACATGGCAACTACGGACGTGTGTGCTATCTGTGGGCTCAAGACAGCTGGAGACACGCCCTGCTTGAGTGTGCATTCGCCAGATGCACCTGGGCGCTATCAAAGGAGGAACTGGTGCATCATTTGGCCTCGAACCATGACACTGATGCTAAACGTTGGCTTCATTCCATGTCAGATGCTCTTCCGGACGATGAGTTCAGACTCATGATCGTTACAGCATGGGCGATCTGGTTTGCAAGGTGAAAGGTGATCCATGAAGGTATTTATCAGACTCCTCATGCTACCAATGGCTTTATATCTAGATACATATCAGATATCGAAGTTCTTGAGCATCCATGAGTCGTAGAGAGGAATGCACCAGAGCCCAGGCCGACGACCTGGTTACCACCTCTTGATGAGCATTTTAAAGTGAATGTAGATGCGGCCGTCGCAAGGCACGACGGACTTGGTGCAGTTTCTGCGATATGTCGAGACGGTCCAAGGGCATTCCAGGGAGCATCAGTTATAACCTTTCCAAATATGGATGAGCCGGAAGTGCTAGAAGCTCTAGCGATACGTGAATCGATGGCCCTCTCTGAAGATCTATATGTTCAGAACATTACAATCGCCTCGGATTGTAAGATGGTGGTGGAAGCGATCAAGTCTGGTACCTCTGCTGCTTATGGAGCAATTGTACTTGTGATCACAGAACGAAGTAGGTCTTTTTCTTCTTGCCAGATTAGTCATGAATTTAGAACCTCGAATGTCGAGGCTCACAAACTTGCAAAGCATGCTTCAACTTTGGGGACCGGACGCCATGCTTGGTTAGGCCACCCCGGAAATCTTGTTTTTGTCCCTGTAAACATTGTGACGGATGAATAAAGCTTTGTGGGTTTGCCTTAAAAAATAAATAAATCAGCAGCTACATACTCAACGGAGCTGATGGAGATGGACGACCAGGCTCTAGGATCTGGTGGTTGACGCAACCCAGCAGCTCGAGCCTCGAGGAACCATAGGCTCGTGTCCATCTGACAAATGGGCCTCACCACGAAATCAGTTGGCCCCGGCGCACCGCGTGACCTGGTCAAAGCCGATTTCAAATCGGGCAACTCAATGGATGATTAGATTGGCGCCCTCCCGCAAAACTTGCCTCTTCTGCTCCTCACTTTCCCCACTCCACCAGGAACAGAGGAGAGAACAGAGCACCGGCCATCGTCGGCGGCGGCGCGGCTGAGCTCCTGCCGGTGCCGCGCACCCCTCTTCCTCCCTCTCCCGACCGCGCAGGTCAGATCCATCTCGCGCCCTCCCTCCCGTCCCCATTCACCTCCGCCGTGCGGCCCGTGCCCTCCATCTCTGTTCTCACATCGGACCACCCACGAACCCGCCCGGCAAAGCTTCGTCCTCCTCCCGCCCGCGAAAGCTCCGTCACGCAGACGTCCCCATCCACCTCCGCCGCTCACCCTCCCCATCTGTTTAGTGCGCATGCCACCTCCGCCCCATGCCTCATGTTCCCTGTTAGAAGCCATGTCATCCCATAATCAGTAGCTGCATCATCCCCTCTTAACCCTAATTCTTGTATTTTTTTTCAACGAATGCTAAATTTCTCTCTGTGTGTATTGTGCAGAACTGCAGATTAGCGTGGTTTCGTCGATCTGCGGGCTGATTGAAGGTATATGGCCGAAATCCCCTTTTTTTGTTATGCTTTTGTATGTGATGTCTTCTTTAGAAGTGTCCAATGGTCCAACTTTAGGCAACGACAGCTGATGATATGTTTGCTGGGTAGCTGCGGTGTTCTTCTTTTGTGTAGGTAGCTGTGGACTGTGGCTGGCTTCTTTTGTATAGCTGATTAATGACATATATGGAGCCAATAAACAACCAAACACGCGAATTCGTTTCTGTGCCATTTCATTTTCTTCACTGAATTGGAATTCCAGTCTGATTCAAATATGGAGCTCTCCAATATGGACATCCGAAGTTCCAAACAAAGCGTTAGTGAGATTGGCTTTTCTTCCCGCAGCAGCGAACAACATCTCGCGATCATGCAGCAGTGCGTGCAATACAGCCCCAGCCTCCGGTACCCATCTGTGCCGAGTATGCCCCATCAAAACCGATCATTTCAAAATCTTCATGTGGCGCTTTCATCCGTTTACTTGCTCCTTCGGCTGTTTTGGTTGCGGTGTACAGAATTGCCCCTACTCCTGAATATATTGGACAACCTGGTATAGTTATAAACTCACCTGACAGCAAGTGCCTTTATCGGTGGTTTGCTCGGTTCCCCTCTTCCCACCATTTCCACAGCACACATATTGACATATTGTACGTAGTTTACAGTTTTTCTGGCTGTTTGAGCACGTGTTCAAGGATCTCCATAGGTGTCTGGCAGGCTAACAGCTGCTCCAGGACATGCTCAAGTTGTGTTGCCCTCCACATCTTATTTCACCTACCTTGCATTACCCTTATTTTCAGGTTGCTTACCACACTTATACCACGTGGTAACAAATCTGGTAGACTAATTAACCACCAAATATGTAAAACCCGCTGATTAAACCCGGAGCGCTATCTCCCATAATGCATATGCGCACAGGAATATCTCATCCTTGATGTGTGTATATGGTAACTAATATTCTCAATCGCATATCATTCCTAACCAGGTGTAGCTCACTACGTACCATACCTTTTATGCATCCTTTCAATCAATCAATTAGCGTCATCAATCAATTAGCGCGTACTCATAATTAATTCGGACTGTAACCTCTATATATACTCAGGTTTGTGACTGCCTCGCCATCTCGTCGGAACTATGAAGGTGGGCGGCATGGCATTCACGGTTGCTCTTGTGCTCATCGGGTGCCTAGTCATTGTTGGACAATGTAAGCAAATCTTCACTATCATATTGTTTATATCCTTGCATCCAACCTACTATCATTCAAAAGTATAGTTCCTCTGTGCACATAAGGTACTTGCCATATAATATCTTGTATGCAACAGGTCGTCCTGAGCCCAAGAGCACTTACGAAGATGGCCATAGCAACACGACTATGGTGGTTCAGAGCAAACTTGCCTTGAAATGGTGTGTCGCAAGGGATTGTAAGACCAAGCAAGAACCGTCGCTATTCGCCCCTCGATGCTTTTGCTGCTTCAATGCGCAGGGAGCACCTTGTTTCAAATCCATAGGGGATTGCCAGAACCACTGCCCAACTCTGCCACCCGGAAAATAAGGGTGCGCTTTACTAGATTACAATGTGATTTTTTTCACATTTGAATAAAACAATGTGATGATACTTGCACACTGCATGTTTTCATTAGTCTCTGTCGATGCAAATTGAGTGGCGGGCCAGTGTTTGAATATTAAGTTAACTTGAGAATTAAACCTTTTGTCTGATGATTACGGGTGTTGTTTTACTTCAGGACCACCTTGTTTGTGGCTTACTAAAAGTGAAATATTCTGCTTTCACAGACGGAAATAGTTGTATGATGCATATGTGTTTTTCCATGCTATATATATAGTTTGTGCATAAAAATAAAATCATGTGAATGCCGGCACCTATAACATGCTGAAGGGAGGTGCAGGTGGCGGCTGCGGCGGATGAACTAGCTGGTCGATGCCGGAGGAACTGTACCCAGTTCTCACAGTATACTCTCAATTTGCGATGTAACTCTGCATCAAGCTCCTGTCAGTCTCGTACCTTCTTGCCCTCTGTACACCTTGGCAAGTTCCGATGGGCCAATCAAAGCAGCCGCCGTTTCAGCTTCGTCAGGTGACTTGCATTTACCAGAGTCTCGGCAGACTGACAGGAGTAACTCTGCACCGCATCAGCTATCCCCTGTTGCTTCGATGTAGGAGGCGTCAGAGTTGAATTTCAGCCAGCCCTGCGCCCAACTCTTCCACAGTTCCACCCATTTGGCTCGCTCGGTTGAGGGATGTGTTTCCACATAACTCAAAAACTCCATCAGTGGAGTAGTTTCATCCGCAATTGCTCTTCTGCCTCTTAATGCATTCTGTTTAGCAGCAAGGGGCTGAGTAGCTACACGCCATCCAAAAATGATGCCCCAAGTAAGTCTATCGCCCGGCCGCGTCGTTCCCGGTGGAGGATGCAGCAGCAGCAACAGTCCTCTTGATCATATCGGTGAGCTTAAAAGCATTTTTAATTTTGAATTAACAGGCGGATATACAGATCTGCTTGCACACTCAGATTCCTCACAATGTTCAGGCTTACGTCGATGACGTCGTTGTGAAATCAGCCAAGGGATTCGATCTCTTAACTGGCCTTGATGAGACGTTTGCTAACCTCAGAAAGTACAACATCTGACTGAACCTGAGCAAGTGCGGCGAATCAACCTGTGGTTGAGATGGTTAGGTGGACAGTAGTATCCCCGGCCCACCAGGGTTTCGTATGAGCCAAGGAAGGCGATCAAATCTCAAGCCCTCGCTGATTTTGTTGTGGAATGGACAGAATACCAAGACCCTCCTACCCAGCAACACTCGGATAGTTGGACCATGTACTTTGATGGATCTAACTAGCATAGCTCGCGCGGCGGCAATGCCGCGCCCATCGATACGTTGTATCCATATGGAGTGTGTTTACTATTTACAGCAAGTGTTACTTGATTAAGATAAAAGAACCCTGCACGTAGGAAACTAAATTGAAAAGAGGCATATTATTGGCATCATGCATGCTACATGTTGCTAAACGGGGGAAATACACATTAATACATATCTAATAAGTTTCATTTATTCTTGCCATGCCATTCTGTAAGACAAAGGGTATGCTAAGATGGTAACTTCCTTTCATTAGTTTCAGTATATGAAGGCGCTCATTTAAAAAAAAGTATATTAAGGCACCATTAGCTGAGGGAGTGTCATATAAGTAGTTAACATGATAGAGTTCATACATGGGGCAAACAATGTGCATGAACCTATGCCTGAATCAGTAATTTATGACCATATACACTTCAGCTATACATCAAGATAAGGTTTGTGTATATTGGAGGTACCAATTTTTATGTATACGAAGAAATACCAATAGGTACTCCCATTTGTTGCAGTTTTTTTTGTCGGTGACTAACTTGCATCCATGACATAGCAATTGAAAAACATTTTCTCAGCCTTAGCCAGCCAAAAGTAGACACATTTCACTGAGCTTTTAGACTGGTCATTATCTTACAACATTAAGAGGAAAAAAAAACATATACAACAATAAGAAACATAGCTAGTGCGATGGGAACATACCACACAAAGAAAAAGCACAGTGATCGTAGTATAAACCAAGTAAACCGTGCATACAAATCTTGATTCGTGAACTAAGTTTTTTTTCTCTCCAAAATATGCACTCGGAGAGAAAAGTAAGCTTTCGAAATCATATACTGGGAGAAAAATGTAAGATGTATGTGTAAAGTTGGTGTGCTGCAGAAACAAATGAATACTGAGAATGACAACTCACAACAACACATTGCATTATCGTCTTGACATGGTAAGCATTTTAACAGCTAGAACAGGATAGTACACTTTACATTTTTCATATAAGTAAAATCTGGCTCAACCTGAACCTAAAATATGCAATAGGTCAAGAGGGCCATTAAAATACATCGTGTTGTTCACCTTCACTAAAAATCAGGGTGGTCCAATCAATATAAAAATATATTTACATCACAAAACAACGTATGAACATACTGTTAAGATGAGGGGGCCAATGCCCCCCCCCCCCCAAGGAGACGGGCGAGGAGATCGTGCGGATGCGTAGGCGTACCGGGGTGGGAGGGGGGACCAGAGGCTCGTCGGTGTTCTCCTTGTCCGAGGCGGCGGGCACTGGAGACTCCTCGGCGATCTCCAACTCCATGACGGCGGGCAGCGCGATGATTTCCGACATCGAGGCGGAGTGGGGCGGTGGATCGTGCCGGACGAAGGGTGTTGTTCCGCCGCTCACACCACTCCGGCTGGCCGAGGGTGTGCCAAGCGAGATAGTCCTCCATCTCGCTCCGCCGCCGCTCCTCTTCGCGGTGCTGCCATCACAGCGCGAGGCGGCGGCGCACGCAGCCGGCTACCGTATAGGTAGCACCACCGGCTACGAGCAGGCTGAGGCCGGCGAGCCCCGCGACTTCCCATCCGTCGACCATTGCTCGATCAGGTGTCACAAGAGCAGGGGGTGAGGTGTGAGATGAGAGCGAGAGGGGAGAAAGATGAGAGCAAGAGGAGAGGAAGATGAGAGTGAGAGAGGAGTAAGATGAGGAAGATGAGAGGGGAGCAAGATGGGACAATTGGACGGTGACGAGTGGGCTTCAGTAGCATGCAGGATTATTTGAATTTGATTCAAGCCAAAGCCAAAGCCAGTTCAAGTTCATGCAGACTGAGTACATGTACGTCTGCACCGTCTAGAGTATATTGTGTCCTAAGTACTATTGTGTCTACGTACCGAGTAAACTAATTAACTACAGTCTTGCTAGGAGGCCCTATCTTACTTAATAAATGACTAACAAGCAATTATAATCTATATATATCTTGCAAAAAATGACTAATGGCTACCTGGTTTGAAGCCGTGAAGCACCCAGAGGATGGAAGCGGTGAGAGTTGTCGCCGTGTGCCCGTGTCAATCCTCTCGCCAGGAACTATCGCCGCGAGGCACTCTCGCCAAGAGTTTGGAGCTATCACGATCGCCGATCGATCTCACGATCCCGTTTCCAATCAAGGAGCGGCCTAAGGATTGTCGCCGATCGATCCGACGACCCCATTTAAAACTAACTGGGAGGGAGCCCGCTGGGCTACTTGTTTACTAGCATGGAATGAAAAGGACACCGATCCAAAAGTGTATTATGTGCACTCGCGGTGAGCCGAGTAAATACTATAAAACTACTATTTTTTGATCGGTGAAGTAGCGCACAAGGACGGAGGGCGTCCGCGTCGCCCCACCCCCACCTCCCGCGGGCGACCGGCCGCGCGACCGCGCCCCTCCCTCCAGGCCCCCCTTCCTTCCTTCCTCCCCGCCGCCATCGCCGGCGCCCGCGGCCGGCTTGGCCCCGGGGCTGCTGGTGGCGACGGCCTCCCTGCCCTTCCCCTCCCGGTCGCTCCTCGGCGCGGGCGAGATGCACCGGGGGTGCACTCAAGCGGCGGCGGTCTGGCGTGGCGGCGGGGTCCCGTGGCGCGGCGCAGGCGAGCAGCTGGACGGCGGCACCGCCGTTGGAGGCGGGGCGGCGCGACGGCGTGATCTGGCGTCGCTCGCTCGGCCCAGATCCGGGCCCTTCGGGCCTCATCTGGGCCTGGGCGGGCCGGCGGCGGAGATGGTCTCCGGCGTGGCTTTCGGGAGGCGGGGGAGACGCGACGAGCGGCTGGGTGCTGGCGGCGCCGACGCCGGCCTACTGCATTGTGGCCGGCGGGGCTTAACGGGCCCGCTTCGGGCCTGGCTGGGCCAGGGGTGGCCCGGCATGCCCCGCTGCCACGTCCGGACGGCTACCGCGACGGTGCCGGAGGCACGGGCCTCCCGCACGACAGCGTGGAGGTGGTTCCCTCCCGCTCGGCTTCGGTGTTGCTACTCCCGTCGTGGTGCGTTTCTCTCCGGTCCTCTTTGTTGGGGAACGTTGCATGGGAAACAAAAATTTTCCTACCGTTCACCAAGATCAATCTAGTAGATGCAACTACGAGGGGAGAGTGTGATCTACGTACCCTTGTAGATCGCTAAGCGGAAGCGTTATGAACGCGGATGATGGAGTCGTACTCGTCGCGATTCAGATCGCCGAAGACCTAGCACCGAAGCAACGGTGCCTCCGCGTTCTTCACACGTACGGCTCGGGGACGTCTCCTCCTTCTTGATCCAGCAAGGGGTGGAGGAGAGGTTGATGGAGAACCGGCAGCACGACGGCGTGGTGGTGATGGTGGAGAAGAACTCCAGCAGGGCTTCGCCTAAGCACCGCGGGAGAGGAAGATGTGACGGGAGAGGGAGGGCAGCACCGAGGCACAAACTGTGTTGGCTGCCCTCCCTTTGCCCCACTATATATAGGGGGGGTGGAGAGGTGAGGGCGCCCTAGGGTTTCCCCCTAGGGGCCGGCGGCCAGGGCAAGGGGAGGGGGCGGCGGCCAGGGCAGGGGGAGGCGCCCAGGCCCTAGGGTTTCCCCCCTAGGTGCCTTGCCCCCCAAGCCCAAGGGGTGCGGCCAGCCCTAGGGGGTCCCACCCCCTTAGCCGCATGGGGAGAGGGCCCAGGGGGGGCGCACAGCCCCCTGAGGGCTGTGGTGTCCCCCCTTGTGGCCCAATAGGCCCAGAACAACTTCCGGACCCCCCGAAAACCTTCCCGGTACTCCGCCGATTTCCCGATGCTCCCCGGAACACTTCCGGTACTCCGAAACCTTTCATCCTATATATCAATCTTCGTCTCCGGACCATTCCGGAGACCCTCGTCATGTCCGGGATCTCATCCGGGACTCCGAACAGCCTTCGGTAACCATGCACTCTTCTCACTAACAACCCTAGCGTCACCGAACGTTAAGTGTGTAGACCCTGCGGGTTCGGAAACCATGTAGACATGACCGAGACACTCCCAGGTCAATAACCAATAGCGGGATCTGGATACCCATATTGGCTCCTACATGTTTCTCGATGATCTCATCGGATGAACCACGATGTCAAGGATTCAGGTAATCCCGTATACAGTTCCCTTTGTCTCGTCGGTATGTTACTTGCCCGAGATTCGATCGTCGGTATCTCTATACCTAGTTCAATCTCGTTACCGGCAAGTCTCTTTACTCGTTACCGTAATACATAATCCCATGACCAACTACTTAGTCACTTTGAGCTCATTGAGATGACGTATTACCGAGTGGGCCCGGAGATACCTCTCCGTCACACGGAGTGACAAATCCCAGTCTCGATCCATGTCAACTCAGCAGACACCCTCGGAGATACCTGTAGAGTACCTTTGTAGTCACCCAGTTACGTTGTGACGTTTGGTACACACAAAGCACTCCTACGGTGTCAGTGAGTTACATGATCTCATGGTCATAGGAACTTATACTTGACATGCAGAAAAACTATAGCGATAACTGACACGATCAAAAGCTATGTTTACGTTTGGGTCTCGTCCATCACATCATTCTCCTAATGATGTGATCCCGTTATCAAATGACAACTCATGTCTATGACCTGGAAACCGCGGTCATCTTTGATCAACGAGCTAGTCCTGTAGAGGCTCACTAGGGACACAAAGTCTGTCTATTCATCCACACGTGTATTTGAGTTTCCAATCAATATAGTTATAGCATGGATAATAAACGATTATCATGAACAAGGAAATATAATAATAACTCTTTTATTATTGCCTCTAGGGCATATTTCCAACAGTCTCCCACTTGCACTAGAGTCAATAATCTAGCATTACAAGGTAATGAATCTAACACCCATAGAGTCTTGGTGTTGATCGTGCTTAGCCCGTGGAAGAGGCTTAGTCAACGGATCTGCAACATTCAAATCCGTGTGTACTTTGCAAATGTTTATGTCCTCCTCCTTGACCGAATCGCGGATGGAATTGAAGCGTCGCTTTATGTGTCTGGTCCTCTTGTGAAACCTTGGTTCCTTGGCTAGAGCAATGGCACCAGTGTTATCACAGAACAGAGTCATTGGGTTCAGTGCACTAGGCACAACTCCAAGATCTGTCATGAACTCCTTCATCCAGACACCTTCCTTCGCCGCCTCTGAGGCAGCTATATACTCCGCTTCACATGTAGAATCAGCTACCACGCTCTGCTTGGAACTGCACCAGCTTACCGCTCCCCCGTTGAGAATATATACGTATCCGGTTTGAGACTTAGAGTCATCCGGATCAGTGTCAAAGCTTGCATCGACGTAACCCTTTACGACGAGCTCTTGATCACCTCCATAAACGAGAAACATATCCTTAGTCCTTTTCAGGTACTTTAGGATATTCTTGACCGCTGTCCAGTGATCCATACCAGGATTACTTTGAAACCTTCCGGCCATACTTATGGCAAGGCTGACATCTGGTCTTGTGCACAGCATTGCATACATGATAGAGCCTATGGCTGAAGCATAGGGGACGACACTCATCTTTTCTCTATCTTCCGCAGTCACTAGGCATTGAGTCTTACTCAACTTTGTACCTTGCAATACCGGCAAGAACCCCTTCTTGGATTGATCCATTTTGAACTTCTTCAAAACTTTATTAAGGTATGTGCTTTGTGAAAGTCCTATCAAGCGTCTTGATCTATCTCTATAGATCTTGATGCCCAATATGAAAGCAGCTTCACCGAGATCTTTCATCGAAAAACTCTTGTTCAAATACCCCTTTACGCTATCCAAAAATTCTATATTGTTTCCAATCAGCAATATGTCATCCACATATAATATCAGAAACGCTATAGAGCTCCCACTCACTTTCTTGTAAATACAAGCTTCATTGTAAACTTGTATAAACCCAAACGCTTTGATCACCTCATCAAAGCGAAGATTCCAACTCCGAGATGCTTGCACCAGCCCATAAATGGAACGCTGGAGCCTGCATACTTTGTCAGCATTCTCTGGATCGACAAAACCTTCTGGTTGCATCATATACAACTCTTCCTTAAGAAAACCGTTAAGGAACGCTGTTTTGACATCCATCTGCCAAATTTCATAATCGAAATATGCAGCTATTGCTAACATGATTCGGACGGATTTAAGCATCGCTACGGGTGAGAAAGTCTCATCGTAGTCAATCCCTTGAACTTGTGAAAAACCCTTTGCCACAAGTCGAGCTTTATACACGGTGACATTACCGTCAGCGTCCGTCTTCCTCTTAAAAATCCATTTATTCTGAATGGCCTTCCGCCCTTCAGGTAATATTTCCAAAGTCCATACTTTGTTTTCATACATGGATCCCATCTCGGATTTCATGGCCTCTAACCATTTGTCGGAATCTGGGCCCACCATCGCTTCTCCATAGCTCGTAGGTTCACCGTTGTCTAACAACATGACCTCCTAGACAGGGTTACCATACCACTCAGGTGCAGTGCGTACCCTTGTCGACCTACGAGGTTCGGTAGTAACTTGATCAGAAGCTTCTTGATCATCATCATTGGCTTCCTCTTCAACCTCTGCAGGCTCCACAAAAACATCTTTCTGTGCTGCGCTACTTTCTGGTTGAAGCAGAGGTTCAATAACCTCATCAAGTTCTACCTTCCTCCCACTCAATTCTTTCGAGAGAAACTCTTTCTCGAGAAAGGACCCTGTTCTTAGCGACAAACACTTTGCCCTCGGATCTGAGATAGAAGGTGTACCCAACTGTTTCTTTTGGGTATCATATGAAGACACATTTGTCCGCTTTGGGTTCGAGCTTTTCTGGCTGAAGCCTTTTGACATAAGCATCGCAACCCCAAACCTTGAGAAAAGACAACTTCGGTTTCTTACTAAACCATAGTTCATACGGTGTTGTCTCAACGGACTTAGATGGAGCCCTATTTAAAGTGAATGCAGCTGTCTCTAACGCATATCCCCAAAACGATAGTGGCAAATCGGCAAGAGACATCATAGAACGTACCATATCTAATAAGGTTCGATTACGACGTTCGGACACACCATTACGCTGTGGTGTTCCGGGTGGTGTCAACTGTGAAACAATTCCACATTTTCTTAAGTGATCACCAAACTCATAACTCAGATATTCTCCCCCTCGATCAGATCGTAGGAACTTGATCTTCTTGTTACGATGATTTTCAACTTCACTCTGAAATTGCTTGAACTTTTCAAAAGTTTCAGACTTATGCTTCATCAAGTAAATATACCCATATCTACTTAAGTCGTCAGTGAAGGTGAGGAAATAACGATATCCACCGCGCGCCGTTACACTCATCGGACCGCACACATCAGTATGTATGATTTCCAATAAGTCACTTGCCCGTTCCATTGTCCCTGAAAACGGGGTCCTTGTCATCTTGCCCATGAGGCACGGCTCGCACGTGTCAAGTGATTCAAAATCAAGAGACTCCAAAAGTCCATCAGCATGGAGCTTCCTCATGCGTTTCACGCCGATATGACCGAGACGGCAGTGCCACAAGAAAGTGGTACTATCTTTATCTACTCTACATCTTTTGGCATCAATGTTATGAACATGTGTATTATCACTATCGAGATTCAATAAGAATAAACCCCTAACTTCGGGTGCATGACCATAAAAGATATTACTCATATAAATAGAACAACCATTATTCTCTGACTTAAATGAGTAACCGTCTCGCAATAAACAAGATCCAGATATAATGTTCATGCTTAACGCAGGCACTAAATAACAATTATTCAGGTTCATAACTAATCCCGATGGTAATCGAAGAGCGAGCGTGCCGACGGCGATCACATCAACCTTGGAACCATTTCCCACGCGCATCGTCACTTCGTCCTTCGCCAGCCTCCGTTTATTCCGCAGTTCCTGTTTAGAGTTGCAAATGTGAGCAACCGAACCGGTATCAAATACCCAGGCACTACAACGAGAGTTGGTAAGGTACACATCAATAACATGTATATCATATATACCTTTGTTGTTGTTGGCCCCCTTCTTGTCCGCCAGATACTTGGGGCAGTTCCGCTTCCAGTGGCCATTCCCCTTGCAATAGAAACACTCAGTCTCTGGCTTGGGCCCAGCCTTGGGTTTCTTCACTGGATTAGCAACTGCTTTGCCACCCTTCTTAGAGTTACCCTTCTTGCCCTTGCCATTCTTTTTGAAACTGGTGGTCTTATTGACCATCAACACTTGATACTCCTTCTGGATGTCTGCCTCAGCGACTTTCAGCATCGAAAATAGCTCGGCGATGGTTTTATTCATCCCTTGCATGTTGTACTGCTGGACGAAGCTCTTGTAGCTTGGAGGGAGTGACTGGAGAATTCTGTCAATGATAGCCTCATCCGGGAACACAAGTCCCAGATCAGCTATGCGGGTATAGTACCCAGACATCTTCAGTAAGTGCTCACTGACAGACGAATTCTCCTCCATCTTGCAAGCGAAGAATTTATCGGTGGTCTCATACCTCTCGATCTTAGCATTCTTCTCAAAGATGAATTTCAACTCCGTGTACATCTCATATGCACCATGACGTTCAAAACGCCTTTGGAGTCCTCCTTCCAAGCCGTACAACATGGCACATTGTACTATCGAATAGTCATCCGAACGCGTCTGCCAGATGTTCATATCGTCTGCAGAGGCTCCAGGAGCGGGGGGTTGACCTAGCGGTGCATTTAGGACATAAACCTTTTGGGCAGCTGTGAGGATGATCCTCAGATTGCGGAGCCAGTCCACAAAGTTGCTCCCATCATCTTTCAGTTTAGCTTTCTCTAGGAACGCATTAAAATTCAGGGGAACTCCTGCGCGAGCCATCTACAACATAAATTTGCAAAGACATTTTTAGACTATTGTTCATGATAAGTGAGTTATTACCTAATCAAATTAATTATAACTCCCACTCAAATTGACATCCCTCCGGTCATTCGAGCGTGACATGATCCAAATTCACCAACCCAAGTCCGATCATCACGTGAGATGAGGTGGTGTCAATGGTGAACATCAACATGTTGATCATATCTACTATATGACTCATGCTTGACCTTTCGGTCCTCCGTGTTCCGAGGCCATGTCTGTACGTGCTAGGCTCGTCAAGTCTAACCCGAGTGTTCTGCACGTGCAAAACTGGCTTGCACCCGTTGTATGCGAACGTAGAGTCTATCACACCCGATCATCACGTGGTGCTTCGAAACGACGAACCTTCGCAACGGCGCACACTCGGGGGGAACACAATTTTATCTTGAAATTTTAGTGAAGGATCATCTTATAATGCTACCGTCGTCCTAAGCAAAATAAGATGCATAAAAGGATTAACATCACATGCAAATCATAAGTGACATGATATGGCCATCAACTCGTGCTTTTGATCTCCATCTCCAAAGCACCGGCATGATCTCCATCGTCACCGGCGCCACACCATGATCTCCATCATCATGATCTCCATCATCGTGTTGCCATCGGGGTTGTCGGCGCCCCACCATGCTATTACTACTATTGCTACCGTTTAGCGATAAAGTAAAGCATTACAAAGCGCTTCATGATTGACACACAGGTCATACAAAAATTAAAGACAACCCTATGGCTCCTGCCGGTTGCCGTATGCATCGACATGCAAGTCGATGTTAACTATTACAACATGATCATCTCATACATCAAAATATATTTCATCATGTCATTGGCCATATCATATCACATACATACCCTGCAAAAACAAGTTAGACGTCCTCTAATTTGTTGTTGCATGTTTTACGTGGCTGCTATGGGTATCTAGCAAGAACGCTTCTTACCTACGCACAACCACAACGGTGATATTCAAGTTGCTATTTAACCTTCTACAAGGACCGCCTTGTTCTATTCCGATTCAACTAAGATAGGAGAGACAGACACCCGCCAGCCATCTTATGCAACAAAAGTCACATGTCTGTCGATGGAACCGGTCTCATGTACGTGGACATGTAAAGTTGGTCCGGGCCGCTTCATCCTATAATACCGTTGAATCAAGAAAGACTAAGGAGGGCAGCAATTTAAACATCAACGCCACAAACTTCTTTGTGTTCTACTCGAGAAAGCATCTACGCAAGATCCTAGCTCATGATGCCACTGTTGGGGAACGTTGCATGGGAAACAAAAATTTTCCTACCGTTCACCAAGATCAATCTAGTAGATGCAACTACGAGGGGAGAGTGTGATCTACGTACCCTTGTAGATCGCTAAGCGGAAGCGTTATGAACGCGGATGATGGAGTCGTACTCGTCGCGATTCAGATCGCCGAAGACCTAGCACCGAAGCAACGGTGCCTCCGCGTTCTTCACACGTACGGCTCGGGGACGTCTCCTCCTTCTTGATCCAGCAAGGGGTGGAGGAGAGGTTGATGGAGAACCGGCAGCACGACGGCGTGGTGGTGATGGTGGAGAAGAACTCCAGCAGGGCTTCGCCTAAGCACCGCGGGAGAGGAAGATGTGACGGGAGAGGGAGGGCAGCACCGAGGCACAAACTGTGTTGGCTGCCCTCCCTTTGCCCCACTATATATAGGGGGGTTGGAGAGGTGAGGGCGCCCTAGGGTTTCCCCCTAGGGGCCGGCGGCCAGGGCAAGGGGAGGGGGCGGCGGCCAGGGCAGGGGGGGCGGCCAGGCCCTAGGGTTTCCCCCCCTAGGTGCCTTGCCCCCCAAGGCCAAGGGGTGCGGCCAGCCCTAGGGGGTCCCACCCCCTTAGCCGCATGGGAAGAGGGCCCAGGGGGGGCGCACAGCCCCCTGAGGGCTGTGGTGTTCCCCCTTGTGGCCCAATAGGCCCAGAACAACTTCCGGACCCCCGAAAACCCTTCCGGTACTCCGCCGATTTCCCGATGCTCCCCGGAACACTTCCGGTACTCCGAAACCTTTCATCCTATATATCAATCTTCGTCTCCGGACCATTCCGGAGACCCTCGTCATGTCCGGGATCTCATCCGGGACTCCGAACAACCTTCGGTAACCATGCACTCTTCTCACTAACAACCCTAGCGTCACCGAACGTTAAGTGTGTAGACCCTGCGGGTTCGGAAACCATGTAGACATGACCGAGACACTCCCAGGTCAATAACCAATAGCGGGATCTGGATACCCATATTGGCTCCTACATGTTTCTCGATGATCTCATCGGATGAACCACGATGTCAAGGATTCAGGTAATCCCGTATACAGTTCCCTTTGTCTCGTCGGTATGTTACTTGCCCGAGATTCGATCGTCGGTATCTCTATACCTAGTTCAATCTCGTTACCGGCAAGTCTCTTTACTCGTTACCGTAATACATAATCCCATGACCAACTACTTAGTCACTTTGAGCTCATTGAGATGACGTATTACCGAGTGGGCCCGGAGATACCTCTCCGTCACACGGAGTGACAAATCCCAGTCTCGATCCATGTCAACTCAGCAGACACCCTCGGAGATACCTGTAGAGTACCTTTGTAGTCACCCAGTTACGTTGTGACGTTTGGTACACACAAATCACTCCTACGGTGTCAGTGAGTTACATGATCTCATGGTCATAGGAACTTATACTTGACATGCAGAAAAACTATAGCGATAACTGACACGATCAAAAGCTATGTTTACGTTTGGGTCTCGTCCATCACATCATTCTCCTAATGATGTGATCCCGTTATCAAATGACAACTCATGTCTATGACCTGGAAACCGCGGTCATCTTTGATCAACGAGCTAGTCCTGTAGAGGCTCACTAGGGACACAAAGTCTGTCTATTCATCCACACGTGTATTTGAGTTTCCAATCAATACAGTTATAGCATGGATAATAAACGATTATCATGAACAAGGAAATATAATAATAACTCTTTTATTATTGCCTCTAGGGCATATTTCCAACACTCTTGGCCTCGTGGTGGTGTTCGTAGTGAGGCAGCCTGGGTGACGGCGCAACCGCGTTAGCGCATGGGGGTGGGCGGTGGTCTGGCTGGTCGGCCCCGGTCCGTTGGGCGCGGGGG
>LR738709.1:665795238-665805769 GCA_902687465.1 Secale cereale | reverse complement strand
GGGGGGGGGGGGGGTTGGAGTGCGGGAGAAATCCTTGCCGGTTCTTCGGCTCCGATGCGGTGACACCTGCGGGTGCCACCATTCCTTCCTGGAGGGTGTCGGTGATATCCATCCCCTCCTCCCTCCGCGTGCCAGGGGAAACCCTAGGACATGTCCGGGTAGCAGCGTCGTCGGCGTCGCATTTCTTCTTGGAGGTACTGCTTGGTACGCGGCGGTTCGGAGCCTCGGGTTGTGGTGGTGTGTTCCTGGAGGGTGTAGCGGTGGCGGGTCATCCATTCTTTGTCGAGCTGCCGTTGTTGGCACTTGTTTCTTCTCCTTTTTCTTTTGGGCTTGATGTGCTGTTCGCCCCAGCAATCCTTGTATCGGTGTTGGTTGCTTGGAATACAAAGCGGGGGAAACCCTTTTTCGGTAACTACTACTTTACGGGCTAGGGTTTCAAAAAACTACCGTTTTTTTATTTTTCTCAGATAACTACCAAATGGGTGGTCGGCTGTTTCAAAAAAAACCAAATCATCGAGTGATTTACGATTAATCGTGATTATGCCAGTTCGGACCCGCACCTAAACAAACCATCAGTTTGACCGTTTGTTTGACTGTTAACTGACATATGATGCCCACGTGGCAATGTCTCTTCCTCGTATATTTTTTACAAAAGTAATCGGGTCCCTGCAATTTTTTTAGAAAGCAATCCGGCCCCTGAACAATTTAAAAAAAAAACAATCGGGTCCTCCAGTGGCTGTGCTTCGGATCGTGAGCTCGCCGGCCAGCAGCCATGGCCCCGCCGCGGAGCTCTCATCCGTCGTCATCGAGGAAGTCTCGGAGAAAATGAGAGGAGAAGAGGAGGAGAGAAGGCACACGGCAGCAGGTAATAGCAGCGGCGGTAACGACATCAAGTAGCAGCGACGGCGGCAAGGGGTTGCAGGAAGCAGCGGCGATGGCAAGTAGCAGGGACGGCGGCAAGGAGTAGCAGAAAGCAGCGGCGGTGGTAAGGAGCAGCAGAAGCTAGCCGCAAGGAGCAGAAGAAGCTAGATGGAAGCAGCAGCAAGGTTATTGGCACGGAGCAGCACATAGCAGCGGCAAGGAGCAGTAATAGTTAGTGCAAGGAGCAGCAGCAGCAGCCGCCATGGCGCCCGTGCTTTTGATCGAGCAGCTCCAGCGCATGCCCCCTCGCCCGCCTGGAGAAAATAAAATCTTATTTTGTATATTTATATGAGACCAAAAAATCTGAAAGTTTTTCACACATTGATGTTCTAATATTTGTTCGATCTGCAAAGTTTGAAGTTCATATATTGTTTCATTTTAAAGAAACGAAAAAAAAAAATCTTCTAGTTATAAGTTAGTTGAAGAGTACGGATCTCAAAACAAGGCTTGAGGGTTGAGGATAAGAGGTTTCATGTAGCCCGAGCTACAAAGAAACTTCGTGAAAGCATTTTTATTTTTCAGTTAACCGACGGATATACAGGTCTGCTTGCACACTCAGATTCCTGACAACGTTCAGGCTTACGTCGATGACGTCGTTGTGAAATCGGCTAAGGGATTCATTCTCTTAAATGGCTTTGATGAGACGTTTGCTAACCTCAAAAAGTACAATATCCGACTGAACCCGAACAAGTGCGTCTTCGGAGTTCCTGCGGGAATGCTTCTCGGATTCCTCGTGTCTGCATGAGGGATCGAGGCAAACCCAAAGAAGATTGACGAGATTCTCAATATGAAGAAGGTGAAGGAACTGAAAGATGCCCATGTTAGGGTAATCTTGAGTTTGTTAGATTATTATTGTTTGGCAATGCAACTCTCAATTGATTTGGGTGCATACACGCACGTATATATATACAAGGAGTGGTCCACGGCCTCGGCTATACAAGGAAACTAGAGGCGGGACTAGGTAGGAAATGATCCTACATATACATGCGATATATTGCCTATACAAATATATTCAACACCCCCCCGCAGTCGATACGGCATCTGTGACGCATAGACTGGACCGAAACTCCTCGAACTGAGTCGTCGGTAAACCCTTGGTCATAACATCGGCGAATTGCTGAGCAGTGGGAACATGCAAGACTCGTATGTGTCCGAGAGCCACCTGCTCACGCACGAAGTGGATGTCGAGCTCGATGTGCTTCGTGCGACGATGATGAACGGGGTTGGCGGAGAGGTAGACTGCAGAAACGTTGTCGCAGTAGACAACGGTGGCCTTGGCCACACCGAGATGCAACTCCTGGAGAAGCTGTCGCAACCAGGAGCACTCGGCCACAGCATTGGCCACAGCGCGATACTCAGCCTCGGCGCTCGATCTGGACACCGTGGGTTGTCGTTTAGACGACCACGATATGAGAGAGGGCCCGAGGTAGACGCAATAGCCGGAGGTGGAGCGGCGAGTGTCGGGGCAGCCAGCCCAGTCGGCGTCTGAGTAGGCCACCAGGTCGGTGGAGGATGACGATGTCAGCGTGAGGCCCAGAGCCATGGTGCCGCAGATGTAACGAAGGATCCTCTTCACCAGGGACCAGTGAGAGTCACGCGGAGCGTGCATATGGAGGCACACCTGCTGGACGGCATACTGCAAGTCGGGCCGAGTGAGCGTCAAGTACTGAAGAGCACCAACGATGGACCTGTAGAAGGCGGCATCCTGTGCCGGAGTACCCTCAAGAGCGGAGACCTTGGCCTTCGTGTCGATAGGCGTAGGTGCAGGCTTGCAATTAAGCATGCCGGCGCGCTCGAGCAACTCGTGGGCGTACTGCTGCTGATGAAGAAAGAACCCATCGGCACGTCGTACCACCTCGATCCCGAGGAAGTAGTGTAAAGGACCAAGGTCCTTCATGGCAAACTCGGTGCCGAGGCGAGCTGTGAGCTGGCGAAGAAGCTCAGCCGAGGAAGCGGTCAGGATGATGTCGTCGACGTAGAGCAGCAGATAGGCCGTCCCACTGGTGTGCTGGTACACGAACAGAGAAGCATCCGAGCGAGTAGCTTGGAAACCAAGCTGCTGAAGGAAGGCGGCAATACGCTGGTACCATGCACGAGGGGCCTGCTTGAGCCCATAGAGCGAGCGCGAGAGCAGGCACACGTGATCCGGCTGGGTGGCGTCGACGAAGCCGATAGGCTGCTGGCAGTAGACCTGCTCGGTAAGATGGCCATGAAGAAACGCGTTGGAGACATCCATCTGGTGGACGGGCCAGGCGCGAGAGACCGCCAGCTGCAGGACGGTGCGGATGGTGCCCGGTTTGACAACCGGGGCGAAAGTGTCGGTGAAGTCCACACCCGCACGCTGGCGGAAACCGCGAACGACCCAACGAGCCTTGTATCGCTCGAGGGTCCCGTCAGGTCGAGTCTTGTGCCGAAAGACCCACTTGCCGCTGATCACATTAGCATGCGGCGGCCGAGGCACCAGCTGCCAGGTGCGGTTGCGCTGAAGCGCATCAAACTCCTCCTGCATCGCGGCGAGCCAATGAGGGTCACGAAGAGCCGCTCGAGCCGACGATGGGAGAGGTGAGGGTGTCGAGGTGGAGGCCGCGAGAAGGTACTCGTCGGCGGAGTACCACTGACTCGGGCGGAGCGCTCCAGTCCGGGCGCGAGTCACCATGCGGTGAGGTGGAGAGTCCGGGGCAGCAGCGGGCGAGGCTGATGAAGAGCCCGCTGCGGCCGAACTGTCCGAGGGCGCCGAAGAGACCGGCGCGGACCCGGATGACCCGGGTGCTGAGGAGGCCGACCCGGGCGTAGGGAAGGCCGGCGTGGTCGGCGCGG
The DNA here is from genome assembly GCA_902687465.1 of Secale cereale. Taxonomy (NCBI): domain Eukaryota; kingdom Viridiplantae; phylum Streptophyta; class Magnoliopsida; order Poales; family Poaceae; genus Secale; species Secale cereale. The sequence goes on along the minus strand of LR738709.1, from coordinate 665,802,031 downwards.
CCGAGGCCGCCGGAGAGGCCGGCGCGGTCGTTGCGGCTGAGGCCGCTGGAGAAGCCGGCGCGGGAGAGCCGGCGGAGGGTGATGCAGGCGCCGACGCAGCCGTCGCTGCGGAGGCGGACGTCGGGGACGCCGGAGCGTCGACCGAAGCCGCGGGGCTGGGCCTCGAGCTCGTAGCCGTCGAGCGGGGCAGCGGGCCAAAGCCGGGAGGCGGCCCAAGGTGGGCTCGAGGGCGCGCATGCACACCAAGAGAGCCCGATGTCGAAGGTCCAGGAGCCGGTGGTGTAGTCGTCGAGGAGTCAGACGGTGGCACCTGCTGAAACGGAAAAACCCTTTCATCAAAGTAAACGTGTCTAGATGTGAAAACACGATGGGAGATCGGGTCGTAGCATCGGTAGCCCTTGGTGTTGGGAGGGTAGCCCAAGAAGATGCATGCGAGAGAACGTGGAGCTAGCTTATGAGGGGTGGAGGAGGCGATGCTAGGGTAGCAGAGGCACCCAAAGATGCGAAGATCGTCGTAAGATGGTGGGCTCCCGAAAAGCAGGTGGTGCGGTGCAAAGTTGCCGCGAACACGACATGGCCGAATGTTGATAAGAAGTGATGCGGTGGCGAGGGCGTCGGGCCAGAAACGGGGTGGCACATTAGCATGGAAGAGTAGGGTGCGAACGCAATCGTTGAGAGTGCGTAGGACCCGTTCGGCCCGCCCGTTTTGTTGCGAGGTATAGGGGCAAGTGAGACGAAAAATCGTCCCATGTGTGGCGAGGAGATTGCGAACCGCAAGGTTATCGAATTCCTTCCCGTTATCGGTTTGGATGGCATGGATGGGGCGACCAAACTGTGTGATGACATATGAATAAAATGCGGTGAGAGTGGAAAGAACGTCGGATTTCCGCCGTAACGGGAAGGTCCACACATAGTGCGAAAAATCATCCAAAATGACAAGATAGTAAATATAGCCTGTATTACTCGCAACTGGAGAAGTCCACACATCACTATGAAGTAGTTCAAACGGATACGATGCAACCGAGGATGACGTGCCAAAAGGAAGACGAGTATGTTTGCCTAGACGACATGCATGACAAGTGTGACCGTCGGTCTTATTACAAGTGAAGGAAAAACTCCGAAGAATATGACGGAGAGTGGTGTCGTTGGGATGGCCCAACCGAGCGTGCCAGAGGTCCACACCGACGGAGAGGGCGACCGGAGAGGTGTTGGTGGAGGAGGGTGGGTGGACCGGGTAGAGCTCGTCGGGGCTATCACATCGGTGAAGCACCATCCGGGTACGGGCATCCTTGACAGAAAAACCACACATGTCAAATTCAACGGTAACGGGATTGTCACGAGTAAGAGAACGAACGGAAACAAGATTTTTAATGAGATGGGGAGACACAAGTATGTTAGATAAAGATATCGGTGTGGATGTAGATGGAAAATAAGCATGGCCTATATGCGTAATGGGAAGTGATGATCCATCACCGAGAGTAATACGGTTGGAAGTGGCAACTGGATAGGAGGTATGAAGAGTACCAGGGTTGGCAGCCATATGAGCGGTGGCGCCGGTGTCCATATACCAGTCGCCACCACCCGTATAGTTGGCCGGCGAGGGGGCGGAGTGCAGAGCCGCAAGCAGTGCTGGATCCCACGGAGCCGGCGGAAGAGGAGGCGCCGAAGGCTGGGCGGCGTATAGCGCCGCGGCATGGGGCGCCGGAGGGGGCGCGACGTACGGCGCCGGCGGGAGCGCTGCGTACGGCGCCTGGGGAGCGGCGAACATCGCCTGATGAGAGGCCGGGCGCGGGCCCAGAAGGCCAGGAGCGGGCGAGCGGGGTACAGGCATGCTGTACGCATGGACCAGCCCCGTCCATGGGTTTTGGGCCGCGGCCCAGGGCGCGGCGGCCTGCTGCTGACGGGGCGGACCGCCCTGGCCGTTGCCCTTCCGACCGCGACGCCCACCACGGCGGCGATCAGAGGGGGCAGGCTGGGGCGCCGGTGGCTGGGGAAAGCCCGCCGCGGGGTGCGGGTACTGGCCATAGGTGGCCGCCGGTGGAGGGAACCGCGGTGCCGGAGGCGCCTGGGAGGACGGCGGTGGCGGACCGCCGCGGGACGTCCCAGCGTGGAGGGCGGTGTGGGTGGCCCTGGCTTTGGCCATCTTCATGCGACGCTCTTCCAACCGCAAATAAGCCACGACCTTCGGAAAAGTCGGCTCCGGGATCAAGGTGAGGTTTGAAGCGGCGTTGCCGAATTCCTCATTGAGCCCGGCGGTGAGAGTGCTGAGGAGGAGTTCGTCGGAGATGATCTCGCCAAGGTCACGGAGCTCATCTGCAAGTTTCTTGAGACGCATGCAAAAATCATCGATAGACGAATCAAGTTGATGAGACCCAAAAAATTCTTGCTGAAGAAAAACCCGGCGTTGGAGTTGGTTGTCGGTGAAGAGCCCGTTGAGTTTGGTCCAAACGGCGAGGGCGTCATCCCCGTCGGTGACCACCGTGTGGAAGAGATCGCGGGAGATGGTGAGGTAGAACCAACGAATGAGTGTAGCATCGATGGTCATCCACTCAGCATCATCATGCATGCGGCTGGAATCAACGGAACCGTCGACGTGATCATGGAGATGATACTCGCGGAACACTAGATTGAAGTATGTCTTCCAGGCATAGTAGGCGGAGGTGGAGTGATCAAGGCACACGGGGACGCGGCGGTGGATGTCGATGTCGCGGATGATGATGGGATCGGGGACGGCGAATGGGTTGGAGCCGGAGGCGGATGATCTTGGTGAGGCCATGGCAATGAAGGGAGGTGGTGGTGCGGCGGCTGAAAGAAAGCAGCGGCAGCGGGGAGGAGGTGCGGCGGCTGTATGGAGGCAGCGGCGGCAGGGAGGAGTGTGGCGGCGGCGCGACTAGAGGCGCGGCGGCGGCGGTGCGGCGGCGGCGGCCTAGGGGCGCGGCGGCGGCAGGAGCGGAAGCTTTAGGGATAGGATCGTGGAAAGGAAACTGATACCATATTGTTTGGCAATGCAACTCTCAATTGATTTGGGTGCATACACGCACGTATATATATACAAGGAGTGGTCCACGGCCTCGGCTATACAAGGAAACTAGAGGCGGGACTAGGTAGGAAATGATCCTACATATACATGCGATATATTGCCTATACAAATATATTCAACAATTATGAGTGAGAGTCTTGTACGTAGTAGTTGCCTACGTGCTAGTAGTTAATCTGAGTTCGTTTAGGAGTCTGGCCGTGTCTTAGTAGTAGTAGTCGGTCCATGTTGTCCCGCTAGGAGTCCTAGTACGTTAGTAGTCAGCTTAGCTGAGTTGGTACGTGTTTATTGGAGTCTAATCCTATTAGATTTGGTTAGCCGTGCCAGGTATGGACACGTTTAGTTTGGGTCGGCTAGTTGCGTATATATATGTGCACCCGGCCATGGTTTGTAATATCGTGGAGAAAAGGCAAAAGAAATAATGAGAGGAAAAGTAAGGCACGACATGTGCCTTTGGCAAAAGTATTCGTGTGCGCGTGTTCGTCCTGATTTGATGTGATCGATCCTGTGGGCGAATTTCCAATAATCGGTATCTAGAGCAAGGTTGATTTGAAGCCGCGCTTGTCCCGGGGACGCGACCCGACTAGCGCCTCGGGGCAGGCGATGAAGTCGCTGGGTGGTGTAGCGACGAGGAGGAGCGGGCTATCGTCGTTCGGCGCAGCGACAAGGAGGGAGGCGATAGGCTGTCGTCGGCAAGGCGGCGGAAGATGATCGTTGATAGGGAGCGGTGGTGCTGAGGTGCGGTGCCGGAAGATCTCGTCAAGATCGTCGTCTCGGGGAGTCAATGAGTCGTGCGAGTTAGCATGTCTCGGTCGTCATCGTGTCAGTGTCGTCATGTCTGAGAGGAGGCGTTGAAGATGAAGCGCATCCAGGTCGTCTATGTGTCTCGACGAGAGGATCAAGTTCAACTATGTGGGGGCGGTAAACCAGTGAAGGTGAGTCTCTTCAATGAGGCCATGTCTCTACATGAGGCTGGAGTGCATGGTGTAGTGCACAGGGTGGTGTGATCCACAAGGAGCCGGCATGTATCTTGCTAGGGTGGATGGTGAAGTCCACCGGGTGGGGTTTTCCACAGGTTACTGGCAAGGCTGGGTAGTCCAAGGCATATTGGAGGTGGTTCGTAAATTCGCCAAGCTGAAATTGGGGAGAGAATGTTGCGATCAATGAAGCCTATCAATTTAACTTGTCGTGGTGCGAGACGGATGAGTCGTCACGGGACGGATCATCAACGAGTCAAGACGAGAGAAGCACAGAAGACATGGAGTCAAGGTTTGGGAGAGATTGTTAGGGTAATCTTGAGTTTGTTAGATTACGAGTGAGAGTCTTGTACGTAGTAGTTGTCTACGTGCTAGTAGTGAATCTGAGTTCGTTTAGGAGTCTGGCCGTGTCTTAGTAGTAGTAGTCGGTCCCAGGGGCGGAAGCTACGTGTAGCTAGCCGGTGTCACTGGCACCGGGTGCAATTCGCACTTATTTATTGTTTAGTGTGTAGGTCATTGAATTGTTTGATATGTAGATATGTGTTCTTCTATGTAGACATCGGGTATTTTAAGTCTGGATCCGCCCCTGGTCGGTCCATGTTGTCCTGCTAGGAACTTAGTAGTCAGCTTAGCTGAGTTGGTACGTGTTTATTGGAGTCTAGTCCTATTAGATTTGGTTAGCCGTGCCAGGTACGAACACGTTTAGTTTGGGTCGGCTGGTTGCGTATATATATGTGCACCCGGCCATGGTTTGTAACATCATGGAGAAAAGGCAAAAGAAATAAAGAGAGGAAAAGTAAGGCACGACACGTGCCTTTGGTAAAAGTATTCGTGTGCGCGTGTTCGTCCTGATTTGATGTGATCGATCCTGTGAACGAATTTCCAACAGTCCAGAGACTGATCGGATGCTTGGCAGCACACAGTCGATTTATTTCCAGACTAGGGAGACTCGGGGAGAAAGCTCTTCCTCTCTACGGACTAATGAAAAGTCAAATTCTTCTGACCGGAGACCCCAGGCTCAGTCAGCCTTTGACGATTTTAAGCGGTTGCTATCAACGCGACCGGTACTTGCATCTCTGAGGGAGTCGGAGCCCATGCTCCTTTACCTCACTATGACAAACCGAGTGGTTAGCGTGGTCCTCATCACAGTAGAAAGAGAAGAAGAAGGCAAAGTACAGAAAATTATGCGACCTGTATACTATCTCAGTGAGGTACTCATCGATTCAAAGTAGAGGTACCCGCACTACCAGAAGCTTGTCTACGACATCTTTCTGGCAGTACGGAAGTTGGCGCATTACTTTCAGGACCATCAAATCACTGTGGTCAGCTCAACCATGCTCTCGAGTATCATTAACAATCGGAATGCCACGAGTGGCCAAATGGGCAATTGAGCTGCTTCCGCATGACCTGAAGTAGGAGCCAAGGAAGGCGGTCAAATCTCAAGGCCTCGCTGATTTTGTTGTGGAATGGACAGAATACCAAGACCCTCCTACACAGCAACACTCGGATATATAGTTGGACCATGTACTTCGATGGATCTAACTAGCATAGCTCGCGCGGCGGCACGCCGCTCCCGTCGATACGTTATATCCATATATGGAGTGTTTTTACTATTTACAACAAATGTTACTTGACTAAGATAAAAGAACCTTGCACGTAGAAATATAAATTGAAAAGAGGCCTATTTTTGGCATCATGCATGCTACATGTTGCTAAACGGGGGAAATACACATTAATACATCTCTAATAAGTTTCCTTTATTCTCGCCATGCCATTATGTAGGACAAATGGTATGCTATGATGGTAACTTCCTTTCATTAGTTTCAGTATATGAAGGCACTCATTTAAAAAGAAAAGTATATGAAGGCACCATTTTTTTATATGAAGGCACCATTAGCCGAGGGAGTGTCATATAAGTAGTTAACATGATAGAGTTCATACATGGGGCAAACAATGTGCTTGAACCTATGCGTGAATCAGTAATTTATGACCATATAGACTTCAGCTATACATCAAGATAATGTTTGTGTATATTGGAGGTACCAAATTTTATGTATACGAATAAATACTAATAGGTACTCCCATTTGTTGCAGTTTTTTCGTCTTACTGGTGACTAGCTTGCATTCATGACATAGCAATTGAAAAACATTTTCTCAGCCTTAGCCAACCAAAAGTAGACACATTTCACTGAGCTTTTAGACCAGTCATTATCTTACAACATCAAGAGGAAAAAAACATATACACCAAATAGAAACATAGATAGTGCAATGGGAACATACCACACAAAGAAAAAGCACAGTGATCATAGTATAAACCAAGTAGACCGTGCATACAAATCTTGATTCGTGAACTAAAATAAGTTTTCTTTCTCTCCAAAATATGCACTCGGAGAGAAAAGTAAGATTTCGAAATCATATATTGGGAGAAAAATGTAAGATGTCTGTGTGGAGTTAGTGTGCTGCAGAAAAGAATGAATAATGAAAATGACAACTCACAACAACACATTACATTATCGTGTGGACATGGTAAGCATTTTAACAGCTAGAACATGATAGTACACTTTACATTTTTCATATGAGTAAAATCTGGCTCAACCTGAACCTAAAATATGCTGCAGGTCAAGAGGGCCATTAAAATACATCGTGTTGTTCACCTTCACTAAAAATCAATGTGGTCCAATTGATATAAAAATATATTTACATCACAAATACAACGTATGAACATACTAGCAGAGGCAGAGCTATGTGTTAAGATGAGGGGGTCAATGCCCCCCCCCCC
>LR738709.1:665759641-665795126 GCA_902687465.1 Secale cereale | reverse complement strand
CCCCCCACAAAGGAGACGGGCCAGGAGATCGTGTGGATGTGTAGGCGTACCGGGCGGAGGCTCGTCGGAGTTCTCCTTGTCCGAGGCGGCGGGCACCGGAGGCTCCTCGGCGATCTCTAACTCCGAGGCGGCGGTCGCCGCGGTGATTTCCGACGCCGAGGCGGAGCAGGGCGGTGGAGCGTGCCGGACGAAGGGTGTTGTTCCGTCGCTCACGCCACCCCGGCTGGCCGAGGGTGTGCCAGGCGATATAGTCCTCCATCTCGCGCCGCCGCCACTCCTCATCACGCCGCCGCCGCTCCTCTTCACGGCGCTTTCGTCGCAGCGCGAGGCAACGGCGCACGCAGCCGGCTACCGTATAGGTAGCACCACCGGCTACGAGCAGGCTGAGGCCGGCGAGCACCGCGACTTCCCATCCGTCGACCATTGCTCGATCGGGTGTCACGAGAGCAGGGGGTGAGGTGTGAGATGAGAGCGAGAGGGGAGGAAGATGAGAGTGAGAGGGGAGAAAGATGAGGAAGATGAGAGGGGAGGAAGATGGGGTAGTTGGACGGTGACGAGTGGGCTCCAGTAGCATGCATGATTATTTGAACTAGTCATCAACCCGTGCGGCAGCACGTTCTTAACATTGTTGTGTACATTCATTTTTCACATTAATAAGAACATCGGCCTATGTGCAAATTGCTCTGCCCTTGAGTTGTGACAAATCATATCAATATTTTTAGATAGATATACATGTTGGTCAAACACATCATGTCTCCTATAAATAGATGGAGAGAAGTGTAGAGGCATCTTAATATGTTTCTATCGGTTGAACCTTTCTTGTGTCAAAATTATAGAAGTAATGTCCACCCTTGGATCAACATCAAGGGTAGGACATTTTTGTAACATGCTCTTTGAATAGTCATCGTAATAGTGATTATTTGCTGGAAATGTGGAGGTACAAATGTGGCAAAACCGAAATTCAAGCAAATAGCATCAAGAAAAGATGGCTTCCAACCCTTTTTCAGTGGTGAAACATAACCGGAGAAAAGTATGCATGTCATGATAACTAAAATGCCAATTGCCATTCCAAATTGCCAATGGAAAATATTTCTAATCTTAGGCTAAATATTAATTAAAATCTATAATAACCAATTTTTGTTAGGTAATTAAAGAATATCAATCATGAGAATCATCATTATGTACACATAAGATGTATACTCTTAAGCTAAGCCAATTTCTTTATTCACATAATTACGTTAGGAACATAGAAAGTTTGCCTGCAATTTCTAATAATATGAATGTTCTTATATCCTGCTAATATGCCCGTTCCTCTCAGGACATCCAACGAATACATCCTCTCTAAACATGGTCATGATGGTCCCTTTACTCTTTTGTGTGACAATAAAATTGATAATTTATGAGCCAGTGACTACATTAATATTGCTCTTATGAATCACCAACTCATCTTAACCTAGACAGTATAAGTATGAAGGTTTAACATCAGTATATAATTTTCATCATACCTCTCCAATGTTTTTTTATGATCTATTAACCTGATGAGCCACCGAAGAGTCTGCTTCCTGTAATTGGTACATAATATATACCCAGTCAAAGCTTACCAAAATTATAAACTACAATTCGGAAGATGTTAGGGAGAGATATTTTTCATTTTCATTTATTTATCTTGCTCATGTTTCTTTTCTTACAAAAGGAATGAAAAAAATCTTTCATGAAAGCTGATGTCATATGGAGGCCGATTAATTCTCATTAATTCGGTGCTCACGAGTATGCCTATGTTTCTCTTGTCTTTTTTCGAGGTACCTGTTGGAGTTCGGAAAAGACTGGACTTTTATAGATCGCGCTTCTTTTGGCAGAATGATGAACTGAAGAGAAAGTACAGGCTTGCAAAGTGGGATATTATTTGTCGACCGAAAGACCAAGGGGGTTTGGGTATAGAAAACCTTGAGGTGAAGAACAGATGTCTTCTCAGCAAGTGGCTGTTTAAACTATCTGCAGAGACGGAAGCCACTTGGGCTCAGATTCTGCGTAATAAGTACCTCCAGTCTAAAACATTGTCCCAGGTCAATGTGAGGCCGAATGACTCGCCATTCTGGAAAGGACTGATGAGAGTTAAGTCAGTCTTTTTCAACAGGACAAAGTTTTTTGTTGGAGATGGTAACTCTACGAGATTCTGGGAAGATACTTGGCTTGGGGATACACCTCTCGCATTGCAATATCCCTCTTTGTATAGAATTGTTCAACGAAGAGATCCTTTTGTTGCGACAATTCTTCAGTCATCCCCTCTCAATATTCACTTTAGGAGAGCGCTAGCAGGCAACCGTTGGGAAGCTTGGCTCCATCTGGTCAGACGACTGATGGATGTGCAGCTGTCTCAAAGTCCAGACCGGTTGTGTTGGAAGCTGACTAGGAATGGAGAGTTTTCGATAAAATCGATGTATCTAGATGTCATCAACTCTAGTGTTATTTCTATTTCGAAGTATGTTTGGACGGTCAAAGTGCCTTTGCGAATCAAAGTGTTTATGTGGTTTGTGCATAAACAAGTGATTCTGACTAAAGACAATTTGGCAAAACGTAACTGGACTGGATCCTCACGATGTTCGTTTTGTGATCGGAACGAATCCATTAAACACCTCTTTATCGATTGCCCGATGGCAAAAATATTATGGCGGACAATACAGATTGCCTTTAACATTTCACCGCCGAATTCCATTAGTACCTTATTTGGGCAGTGGCTACACGGGATAGATTCCGCATTAGAGAGACACATCCGGGTGGGAGTATGTGCTTTGCTATGGGCAGTTTGGAATTGCAGAAATGATTTGGTTTTTAACAGAACAACAAATATTCATTTTTTGCACGTTATCTTCCGAGCCACCGCATTGATCCGTATGTGGTCGCTACTCACTCCGACGGAGGCCAGGGAGCGTTTGGTTACTGGGTCTATCCGATGGGAGACGGTAGCACGGGCTATTTTCAACCGGTTTGGATGGCGGTCATGTAATAGGATAGGCAATTAGTTTTCCTATCTTGCTTATGCCTGCCGGTTGTGGCTCTTGGTTGTTTTTTGTTTTCCTTGCTCCTAGAGAGCCTTTTTACCACAGACTACAAGACCTTGTTTGATCGTCTCTTGCTTTAATATACGTGGCCGTATGCATCACTTTGATGCAGAGGCCGGGGTATTCCCCTTTTCGAAAAGAAAAAAAGAAAAAAATGAATGGACTATTTTTTTTCTAAACGTAATGCTTTGGGGAGCAATGATTTGTATGTATCTTTTTATTTATTTTTTCTAAGCAGATCCACCATGGCTGGCTCCACCCTTGCCCTGACCACTGACGCCGCCGGGTCGTCCACCTCCGTCGCTGCGCTGCCTCCACTCAGCGCCTTCATCACCATCAAGCTCGGGGCCGTTCCTTCTCTGGAAGGTACAGGTCACGACCGGCCTCTGCGTGCACAACACCATGGGCTACGTCGACGGATCGATACCCACGCCGCCTCAGATGATAGTCACCGGCCCCAACCCCGCCTACACCACCTGGTTCAGGACTTCAGGCAGGACAAGCTGGTGCTGGGTGCCCTTCTTTCGTCCATGACCGAGGAGATCCTCGGGCAAGTGATGAACTGCACCACCACCGCCCAGGTATGGGCCGCCCTCAACGCCATGTTCGCCTCGTCGAACCGAGCGCGTGTGAATCAGATCCGCACCCGGCTGTCCAATCTAAAGAAGAAGGACATGACGGCCACCGACTACTTCAACAAGATGAAGAGTCTCGCCGACACCATATGGCGTCCATCGGGAAGCCTCTCGACGACGAGGACATCATGGGCTTCATCATCGGCGGCCTCAGCTCCGAGTATGACCCCTTGGTGGCATCGGTCAACACCAGCACCACCGTGATCCCACTTGGAGACTTCTTCTCCTACCTACTGTCCTTCGAGCAGCGCCTTGAGCAGCACAGCGCCCAACAGGAGCTGCACTCCTCCGGACCTCCGCCAACAGCGTCGCTCGCTACAACCCGAACTCTGCCAACCGGGGTGGTGAGCGTGGCGACCGTGGCGGGAGCCGCAGCGACGATGGCCGCGGCAACGACGGCCGCGGCAACGGCTCTGGAAGAGGCCGCAATAATCGCCGCAAGAAGGTCAAGTGCCAAGTCTGCCGCAACCACGGCCATGACGCGCTAAGCTGCCGTCAACGCTTCAACCATGCCTACCAAGCCGACGGGACCAGCTCCCGGTTGGCCAACGCCGTCCACACCAGCGCGTACCAGACCGATCCTAACTGGTACATGGACTCAGGGGCAACCGACCACCTCACCAGCGACCTCGACCGCCTCGCTGTTCAGGAGCGCTACACTGGAAAGGAGCAGGTTCAGGTCGCCAATGGCTCAGGTTTGCACATATCGCATGTTGGTCATTCCTCGATTCCGGGCTTAGACAGACCACTTCATCTAAACAATATTCTTCGCGTTCCTAAACTTAGTACAAATCTACTCTCTGTTCACAAAATTGTGACCGACAATCATGCTTATGCTAAGTTCTTTCCTGATTATTTTGTCCTCAAGGATCAGGCCACGAAGAGAGTACTTCTACGCGCTAGAAGTCGAGGAGGTCTTTATCTGGTGCCAAGCTCCTGTCTCCGTCGTCCGCCGTGGCCGCCGTCATCTCGTCATGGTTTCTCCGCTGCCAAACATGCACCTGATCTATGGCATCAGCGGCTCGGCCATCCGTCTTCGGCAATAGTTGCATCTATCCTTAGGTCCAATAAAATAGCTTGTGCACCAAATAATGAGCAGAGTTTCGTTTGTGATGCTTGCCAGCTGTGACGACCCCGGCCCGACCGTGCACTAATCATACACGCAAATGCACACGATCAAGCCTAAGGACTCACGTGAAGGAATCACAGCACAACTCTAAAACATAAATAAATACATACAAGTTATATATTACAAGCCAGGGGCCTCGAGGGCTCGAATACATAACAGGTGTCACACACATAGTCAGCGGAAGCATTAGATGTCTGGGTACAGACATAGAACACAAGTTCAGATAGGCCTCATACGAGGCGGGGCAAAAGAAAAGCTACGATCGAAAAGGCGCAGGCCTCCTGCCTGGGACCTCCGATGCTACTCCTGGTCGTCGTCCGCCGGCTCCTCGTAGAAGTACTCGCCGGCCGGGTAGTAGTAGTAGCCAGCCTCGGGCTGGTAGTAGTAGTCGTCAACAGGGGCGGCGGGCACCATGGCTCCGTCGTCTGGTTTATCAAGCGGGTAGGACAAAAGGGGAAGCAAAGCAACCGTGAGTACTCATCCAAAGTACTCAGCAAGACTTACATCAGATCTATACTAGCAATGCATTATTTTCAAAGGAGGCTTTATGTGGGTGGACTAGACTGCAGAAAGCCAGAGTAGAGAGGGGGAAAAGCCTAGTCCTGACGAAGACTAGCATCTTCAGGGGGTCTTGCAGCAATTAGAAGGGAGCAGAATAGTAAATAATAATGTATAGTGTTTATAGCAATATCATCTTCATATCACATATCTCAAGTCACCAGTTCTAGTTGTACCGAAGTGGATACAACTCCGAGTGTCCGTTACCGTAGGACAGGCTATCGATAGATTGTTTCTTCCCTGCAGGGGTGCACCAAGTTACCCACCACGCTCGCTTAACTCCGGCCGGACACACCATCAGGTCGTGCCCGCCCTCGGCCAAACAATACGACGCAACCCGACCGGATACCGCCAGAGAGGATCGAGCACGTCGGACTAATCCTATGCCCCCGGGGGTCATGGCCGTCGCCCCGGACACTCCTGCACGTTGCGTGGCCGTTCGGTAGCAGACCTAGCAACCCCTTATACAAGCGCAGTTGCATCCTAAGTCCAATCCGAACGGGCCGCTCAATCGCTTACGTCGTGACGACTCCGGCTGATGTATACGACGCAGAGCACCCACTCACACCCACGTGGTGGTTAGTGCTATCGGACCCGAAGGCCCCTCGGATCAAATATCCAAATCGCTTAGTGTATTGGGAGCGCGCGGTAACGAGCAGAGCCCACGATACTGTTGGCCCCGTCGTCCCGTCTCGAGGACTTGTGACAAGGACTGGAAATGACCGGCCACGCCTCGTAGTTATCTCGCGGGTACCCTCACTGGTCACCCGACTCCACAGCTCACGCCTCAAAGGCACTCGCGGGTACCCCTCTGGGTCAACCCGCCTCCATCCAACATGTGCAGTAGTAACTTCAAAGTGTCTTCAGACGCACGATACCTCTGGCCGCACGCCTTTGTTCCTGGCGACGTCCGGCCTCGGGGATCGATACGTCTTTAAACACGGTATGGTGAAACAGGGCATCCGTGTGGTTTCATGCCGATGAGGAATCCGAGGAATCACCCTCGTTGGACTCCTAAACGACAAGTCCCGTTAAGGTGATACCGGAGGAATCACCCTCGGCGGTAATCACCCTAGCGGATGCACGACAAAAGCTAAGTCGGAAGTGGGAAGAGGAATCACCCTCGGTAACCCACAACGAGCTAGCTATACTACAGGGACAACATCGGAAGTGAGTTCGGAGGTATCACCCTCGTCACCAGATGTTAACTCTGCGGAGTCGAGCATATTAGGGAGTGTGCGGTGATGTGAAGAAGGTCAGGGTAAGGAACTCGATCGCTTGATCGAGGCAAGGGTACTATGCGAGGCAACTACGAGAGTGTGGGACCATAGCAGTGCTACCCAAACTATACTAAGCAGTTTATGAATAAAGACAGGTATCAACAGTTTAGCAAAAATAGGCTATGCAACAGTAATAGGAGCAGTAGCAGTAGCAGCAATTCTAATGCAAGAATAAGAGAGAATAGACATAGGCGATATCGGAAATGCTCAAGGGGGGGGGTTGCTTGCCTGGTTGCTCGGTGGCAAAAGCAAGGTCGTCGGAGGGGGAACCAATCACCGGGACGGCGTCGGTCTCGGGATCTGCGTCAGCGCCGGGCTCTACCGAGAGAGAAGAGGGGGGAGAAACAGATAAATACACAAACATATGCAACACAGAGCGTGCTAAGCTAACGTGCAGTGCAGGGTTGCCTAAAAACATGTCTAAGTCATATTGGTTATTTTTAGGATTTATCTGGAATTATTTACCGGTGTATGTGCACTATTCATCTACCGGAAGCAGGCTAAAAGTTGCGGGTTCACCTCCGTAGAGGGTCCCGACACGGAAACGGATAGTACGGTTAGATTCGTCTCGTCGTTCTGAGCAACTTTCATATAGAAAGTTTTTCGATCCGAGCTACGGTTTAAAAGTTATGAATTTTCGAAGTTTAAATGATTTTCTGGAATTATTTTAAATAACAGAAAAGAATTATTGCATCAGCATGACGTCAGCCAACGGCTGACCAGGTCAAACCTGACCTGTGGGTCCAGTGGGACCCACATGTCAGTCTCTGTTCTTTTAACAGTGGATTAAACTAACTAATTAGGTTAATTAGGGGTGTGGGCCCCATATGTCAGTGACTTATCAGTTAAACTAATTAACTTTTATTTATAAAAACGTTTTAATTAGATTTTAACCGCAGGGGCCCCACATGTCAGTGACTGGGGTTGCCCAGTCAGCAAAGTTGACTGGGTCAACCCAGTCAACGGGGCCCCCAGGGCCCACAGTCAGTGACACTGAGGGCGGGGCCCACCTGCCATGTCGGCAGTGGCCGGCGCTTCGCCGCCGACGACGCCAAAACACGGCGGAGGGCCACGGCCCTCGTCGGAAAATTGCTACACTGCGCCGTTTGGCGCGCGGCTAGGCGCGTTCGATCGGGGACTCACCCGCGCGTCGAAGGGTGGCGGTGGCATCGCCGGAAACTCGCTGGAGCGGCGACGGCGAGCGGCGAGGCGGACGGCGGCGTTCGGGTGCAGACGGAGACGCGGCTACGGCGAGCTACGGGGCAAACGGAGAGGCTGGGGAGGCACTGCGCGATGCGGCGAGCGCAACGCGACTGGCCCCGTGACCAATAGGTCACCGGAGAGTCATCGGAGATGAGGACGGGTGGCGAAGGCTTCGGGCACGCATGGAGCTAGGCGAAAGAGAGCACGGGCGAGCACGTGCAGGGGCGCGTTCAACTCCTGGGGTCGCCAGGAGCACGGTGCAGTGCTTAGCCGGCCATGGCAGTGGCCATGGCCACGAGCACGAGCTCGTCGGCGGCGGCCAGAGCACGGCTACGGTGGTGGCCATCTACGGTGCTACCGCGGCGAGACAAGAGAGAGGAGGGGAAGCAGCTTACCGGGCAGGCGCACACGAAGGCCCGGCGATGGGTTTAGTAGCTGCAGCACCGTGGCGTCGCCGGAATCGAGCCGGAGGCAGAGAAAAAAGGGGGCGGCGCCGTTCAGCAGCTGTAGCGCCTCCCCGCAATAGCTGAGGGCGCCTGGCGACGTGGTCGAGCACGGCGGAGGTGCTGGACACAGAGGCGAGGCGAGGCGGTGAAGGTGGCCGCGGTGGCGCCGGAGTTGCGGCGGCGATGGCGCTCGGCAGCGCTCGGATCTGGTGGGAGAGGGGAAGGGAGAGAGCGGTGAGTGGGGAGAATGGCCAGGGGGAACGGCTCGGGGCCGATCTTATCGCCTCCCACCTGCCCTCGTCGCGGTGGCGAGCTGCGGGCGGCCGGCGCCGTTCGGTCCACGGCGGGGGCGACACGGAGGGGAGAAGGACGGGGAGCAGGTGGTGATGGGCTGGGCCTGTGCGGCCCAGCAGCAGGTAAGTGGCCCTCCTGGCCTTTTCCTTTGTTTAAATTTTCTGTTTACTTTTATTTCAACAGCAAAGAGAAAAAGGAAAAGGTAGGGCCATCAAAAGATGTTTGTAAAAAGTGTGAGTTGGTCAAAAAAATGAGGTTGCAATATTCCTCATCTCCAAAAATTGCTTTGGGCTAATTTGGATCATTTTTGAATTTTACAAAAAAATGAAAAGGCATATTAAAGTGCTGTATTGGCACTGTTTAAATGCCCTGGCCCATTAATGGGGTTGCTGGTGATGTTGTTTTCACCAGGAGCAATTGTTTTGGAATATTTGCAACAACATGGACAATTTTCCAGTGGATTTTGAGCAACTTCAAAATGCACTTAAAATTTGAATTGATTTCAGAGGGAAAGTTTGAACTGGGTGCTTAACCACTGTGATCAATTAGTGCAAATGAGGATGACTTGGCATCATTAGAAGAGTAACACAGTAGGTAATACATAGGGGTGTTACAAATTCTCCTCCTCTAAAAGAAATTCTCGTCCCGAGAATTCAGGAGGTAGAAGCAAAGAGGTCGGGATATTCCGCACGAAGATTTTCCTCGCGTTCCCAAGTGGCTTCATCTTCGGTGTGATTCGACCACTGCACTTTCAGGAACTTGGTTGTCTTCTGACGGGTCCGACGTTCAGTTTGATCGAGGATACGGATCGGATGCTCCTTATAAGACAGATCATCTTGAAGCTCGAGCATCTCGTGATCCACAGCACGATGCGGGGACTCCTTGAAAGATCGGCGAAGTTGCGACACATGGAACACATCGTGGATATGCGAGAATTGCGGCGGCAATTGCAATTTGTAAGCCACGAATCCACGTCTAGCAACCACGGGAAAGGGGCCAATGTAGCGCGGAGCTAACTTGCCCTTGATGCCGAAACGGTGCGTGCCCTTCATAGGGGTGACACGAAGATAAACTTGATCACCTGGTTGATAAGTCAGACCCCATCGCTTGCGATCATAATTGCTCTTCTGGCGGTCCTGAGCCGCCTTGAGATTTTCCCGCACGATACGGACTTGCTCTTCGGCGTGTTGAATAATGTCCGGACCAATAACTTGTCGTTCCCCAGTTTCTGACCAGTTCAGAGGGGTTCGACACTTTCGTCCGTACAGAACTTCAAAAGGAGCCATCTTCAAGCTTGCTTGATAGCTGTTGTTATAAGAGAACTCGGCATATGGAAGGGATTCTTCCCATTTCTTACCAAATGATATAACACAAGCTCGCAGCATATCCTCAAGCACTTGATTGACTCGTTCAACTTGACCTTGGGACTGGGGGTGATAAGCTGAACTCCAGTGGATATGAGTTCCCAAAGCTTCTTGAAAACTTTCCCAGAACTTGGAAGTGAACAGGGTGCCACGGTCCGAACTGATCTCCTTCGGAATTCCGTGGAGGGATACAATTCGGGAGATATACAGTTCTGCTAACTGGCTAGCAGTGATAGTCTCCTTGACTGGCAGAAAGTGTGCAACCTTTGAGAGTTGGTCGACGACGACAAGAATGGCATCGTTACCCTTCTGGGACTTAGGAAAGCCAGTAATGAAATCCATCTGCACCTTATCCCATTTCCACAGCGGAATAGGAAGAGGTTGCAGAAGTCCAGCAGGCTTCTGATGTTCTGCCTTCACGCGACGACAGACATCGCATTCAGCCACATATCGAGCAATATCCCGCTTCATATTAGGCCACCAGTACCTTTGGCGGAGATCACGATACATCTTAGTACTACCAGGATGAATAGACAGCGGTGTATCATGTGCCTCCTTCATGACCTTGTCAGTCATTAGGTCGAAACGAGTTACCACAATGCGGCCTCGGAAATACAAGGTTCCATCTTCGGATATTGAGAAATCCCTGTATTTCGGAAGATGCAGTTCTTGTTTTATAACATCAACGTGAGCATCTTTGGTTTGCGCTACCTTGACAGCCTTCTCAAGATCCGGCTGTATCACAAGGTCATTAAGCGAACCATGTGGAACGATATGCAGATTCAGTTTGCGTAACTCCTCATAAAGACGAGGTTGAGCTCGCCTAACCTTGAGGTTGGTGCTGTATGACTTGCGACTCAAGGCATCGGCCATCACATTAGCCTTGCCAGGGGTATAAGAAATACCACAGTCATATTCGGAAATAGTTTCCAACCATCGCTGTTGGCGGAGATTAAGATCCGGCTGAGTGAATAGATACTTCAAGCTTTGATGATCAGTATAAATCTCACACCGGTTACCGAGAAGGTAATGTCGCCATAACTTCAATGCAAAGATCACTGCAGCAAGTTCAAGATCATGCACTGGATAATTCTCTTCATGCGGACGCAATTGACGCGATGCATAAGCAACTACTCTTCGTTCTTGCATTAGGACACAGCCTAATCCTTGATGAGAGGCGTCGCAATATATCACAAAGTCCTTGCGAGAATCTGGAGGAGCAAGCACTGGAGCAGAAACGAGCTTGTCCTTAAGAGCTTGAAAGCTTTCCTGGCATTTATCTGTCCACTCAAACTTAACGCCTTTGTGAAGCAGATTAGTCAGGGGCTTGGCAATCTTGGAAAAGTTCTCGACGAAGCGACGACAATAGCTTGCAAGGCCGAGAAAACTTCTCACTTGCTTGACATTCTTCGGAGGAGTCCAGTCAAGAATAGCCTGAACCCGTTCCGGATTAACGGCAATGCCATCCTTGGAAATCACATGTCCAAGGTAGGTTACTTCAGAAAGCCAAAACTCGCATTTGGAAAACTTAGCATAAAGCTGATGCTCTCGCAGCTTCTCCAGAACAAGGCGAAGATGTTCGGCGTGTTCTTCCTTGTTCTTTGAGAATACCAGAATGTCATCCAGATATACCACGACGAACTTGTCGAGGTAATCCATGAATATGTAATTCATCAGGCGGGAGAAGGTAGCTGGAGCATTAGTCAGTCCAAAAGACATGACGGTGTACTCATAAGAGCCATAGCGAGTAACAAATGCAGTCTTTGGAATATCCTCTTCGCGAACACGGATCTGGTGATAACCTAACCTCAAGTCGAGTTTAGAAAACACCGATGATCCAGCCAGTTGATCATATAAGTCATTGATCCGAGGAAGCGGATATTTATTCTGGATGGTTGCCTGGTTGATAGGTCGGTAATCTTGTACCAGCCTATTCGTACCATCTTTCTTCTTGACGAAAAGAGACGGTGCTCCCCAGGCGGAGGAACTAGGGCGGATGAAGCCCTTCTTGAGTGACTTGTCGATTTCCTCCTTAAGCTCGAGGAGCTCATGCGGTGGCATCTTGTAAGGACGCTTCGCAATAGGAGTAGTACCCGGCTTCAAGTCAATAACAAATTCGACGGCTCGAGCAGGGGGTATTCCTGGAAGTTCTTCTGGGAAGACATCCGGGAATTCGCATACAACTGGTATGTTTTCGAGCCCCTCAAGTGGTGAAGCATTCAATGCATTTAAAGCATAGATTTGAGCCTCGGCATTATGGGATACACGAGCGCGGCAATTCACGAGTTGATTCGAGGGGTGCCGAAGACGTACAGTCTTGGTGGCACAATCGATTTGGGCCTCGTGAGCCTCCAACCAATCCATACCCAGGATGAGGTCTATGCCGCAAGAATTCAGGACAATGGGGCGTGCCTGAAACTTCATTTCTTCTATCTCAACACTAACTTGAGGACAGAAGAGGGTAGATCGGCAAGGACCCGCAGAGGTTTGTATTTTTACTGGTTGGTGCAGTGTGTCAAATTCAATTTCATGCTTGAGTGCAAAAGGTTCATAAATGAAAGAATCCGAAGCACCAGTATCGAACAAAACATTAGCAAATACTGAGTTGACAAGAAGTGTACCCATCACTGTGGCTGGCTGTTCTGGGTCTTCACTCAGATTGACGTGGTGAAGCTGACCACCACGAGCATACGAAGGCCTGATATTATTGTTGCGCTGCGGAGGAACTCCACGTCCACTGCCACGGCCAGCAGATGGAAGAGCCAGCTGACCCTGAGCCTGTGGACAGTCTCTGGCACGGTGACCCGGACGGCCACACTTGAAGCAGAGTCCACTCTCTGGACGAATCGCAGGTGCTCGAGGTGCTGGGACTGCAGGCCTGTACTGCATTGGCGGTGGAGGAGGCAGACGAGGTGCAGCATAAGAAGGCCTGTATACAGGAGCGTTTGGACGATACATGCTCTGAGGAATCCATATGCGGCGCTTCTGAGAAGACGAGCCCGAAGATGAGCCCGACTCGCGAGAGCGCTTAAGAGCATCCTTGTGTAGCTTGAGTCCAGTTTCAACCTGAATGGCCTTGTTCACTAAAGTGGCGAAGTCCGGAAAGTCCAGTGCCACTAGAGCAAGCAGAATATCATGATGAAGTCCGCGCCTGAACTTCTCTTGGCGTCTAGCGTCAGTAGCGATATCCTCCTCAGCATAGCGGGACAGTTCCAGGAACTCCCGCTGATAAGCATCAACTGACTTGTTGCCCTGAATCAGGTTACGGAACTCCGTACGCTTGCGGTCGATAACCCCTTCCGGGATATATCGAGCACGGAAGGCAGTCTTGAAGTCTGCCCAGGTGATGACAGTTCCAGCAGGCACTGTGTTCCGGTGCGTGTCCCACCACTGGGCCGCCGGACCCTTCAGGAAATACGTCGCGAATTTGACATAGTTGTCAGGGGACACGGCGGCAGAATCCAGCTCAAAGAAGATGTCACGCAGCCAATCATCGGCATCCAAGGGGTTGGCGGCACTGCGAAATATCGTTGGATTGAGCCGCAGAAATTCTTGCAGAGTGATGGCGGCTGGCTGATGCTGAGCATTGGCGTTGGCCTGAGGTATCTGGTTGAGCATACCCTGCAGCACCTGACGCTGCATGTCAAGGGTCTGCATTACGGCAGCCATATATTCTGGCGGCGGAGGCGGAGGCGGAGGTGGAGGTGGATCACCGTTACCAGCCATCCTGATAATTCCAACAGGGGTGGTTTAGAGACAAGAATACACGTTGCATGAATTTAACAATGAAGTAAATATGCACGACATAAGGAAGTGCATTAATACCACATCATACACATCATGACATACGGGTTCGTACATAGCGTCGGTTACAAACGGGCAGCACAACGGCGCAAAATCAAAGACTAGACATAGTAGGCGGCGCGCAGACCGCGGTAAGAAGTACACAACGAGACATAGCAAAGGCTACATCAACGTCGGAGAAAGGAACTGAAACGGGGTAACTGCAAGTGCGGACGGCGGATCTCGATCGCAGAAGGATCCTGAGCTCCATGTGCACTCTGATGCAGAACCCGGTATCGGTCGGGAATCAGAGGTCCACGAACTGGCGTGTGACCTCCAACCGCAGGCCACTCGACACCTGGAGGTGTGTTGATCCTGCGCGGGCAAAGGATAGACTGAGGAAGTGTCCCTGCTTGGACAGCCGGTACCAACTGCGTCAACGTCTGGTAGAGAACTGTCCGAGTGATGGACAACTCAACCGCCAGGGCCCGAGCAGTTCGATCCAGCGCCTGAGTGTGCTGAATCAGAACCTGCGGGTCGTAACGTCGACTCTTGTACGGGGCACAGATAGCTGAGTAGTATCCAGTCTCATCTCCAGCAGGTGCATACGGAATGTACCGAAACTCAGAAGCATCCAAGCTATCTCTGTGTTCTCCTCGGAGGCGTGCGACAGCAGCGTAGGCAGCATCATGGACTGCCATCGCAACCGTCACGCCACTACCGCGAAAGCGGTACAGCTCAGTGTCTGAGTCATCCTGCCGGTCGTAGATACGAACAACAGCATAATACTGCTCCTGGTTGAACTCGCGATACTCCTCGTAGACCATGTACTCGGGGTACCAGCGGTAGCCCAGTCTGGTCAGGAGAGCGACTAGAATGGCCGGAAACCCAGGGGCATCTCGAGCCCAGGTGCGAAGCACAAGCTGAGTCTCCGGGCGAGGTGGAAACAGAGGATTCATCTGAAAGAAGAAGAATCAGACTTGTCAAGTTCTGATGGTAATTAAACAGAACTTGGTAAGAAAGGTTAAACAAACAAATGGAAAGGAATGATTATCAGACTATTCAGGTCAATGATAAGAAACCGCACTGATATCCAGCTCTCCGGGTAGATGTGAAAACGAGATCCTAATGGAGTTAGTAAAACTTAACCCGAATAGACGAGAGAGAAGAGTCCCAGAGTATAGACGAGGAATAAAAGATACTATACCACCCCATTGGCGACGTGGGGCCATAAGCCACACAGCCAAGTTAGTAAAACATTTTTGGACCTCTAGACTCGACTTCGGCCAAGGAGTTGGAAAGGGGTTCCTACAGGCAGTCGGCTCTGATACCAACCTGTGACGACCCCGGCCCGACCGTGCACTAATCATACACGCAAATGCACACGATCAAGCCTAAGGACTCACGTGAAGGAATCACAGCACAACTCTAAAACATAAATAAATACATATAAGTTATATATTACAAGCCAGGGGCCTCGAGGGCTCGAATACATAACAGGTGTCACACACATAGTCAGCGGAAGCATTAGATGTCTGGGTACAGACATAGAACACAAGTTCAGATAGGCCTCATACGAGGCGGGGCAAAAGAAAAGCTACGATCGAAAAGGCGCAGGCCTCCTGCCTGGGACCTCCGATGCTACTCCTGGTCGTCGTCCGCCGGCTCCTCGTAGAAGTACTCGCCGGCCGGGTAGTAGTAGTAGCCAGCCTCGGGCTGGTAGTAGTAGTCGTCAACAGGGGCTGCGGGCACCATGGCTCCGTCGTCTGGTTTATCAAGCGGGTAGGACAAAAGAGGAAGCAAAGCAACCGTGAGTACTCATCCAAAGTACTCAGCAAGACTTACATCAGATCTATACTAGCAATGCATTATTTTCAAAGGAGGCTTTATGTGGGTGGACTAGACTGCAGAAAGCCAGAGTAGAGAGGGGGAAAAGCCTAGTCCTGACGAAGACTAGCATCTTCAGGGGGTCTTGCAGCAATTAGAAGGGAGCAGAATAGTAAATAATAATGTATAGTGTTTATAGCAATATCATCTTCATATCACATATCTCAAGTCACCAGTTCTAGTTGTACCGAAGTGGATACAACTCCGAGTGTCCGTTACCGTAGGACAGGCTATCGATAGATTGTTTCTTCCCTGCAGGGGTGCACCAAGTTACCCACCACGCTCGCTTAACTCCGGCCGGACACACCATCAGGTCGTGCCCGCCCTCGGCCAAACAATACGACGCAACCCGACCGGATACCGCCAGAGAGGATCGAGCACGTCGGACTAATCCTATGCCCCCGGGGGTCATGGCCGTCGCCCCGGACACTCCTGCACGTTGCGTGGCCGTTCGGTAGCAGACCTAGCAACCCCTTATACAAGCGCAGTTGCATCCTAAGTCCAATCCGAACGGGCCGCTCAATCGCTGACGTCGTGACGACTCCGGCTGATGTATACGACGCAGAGCACCCACTCACACCCACGTGGTGGTTAGTGCTATCGGACCCGGAGGCCCCTCGGATCAAATATCCAAATCGCTTAGTGGATTGGGAGCGCGCGGTAACGAGCAGAGCCCACGATACTGTTGGCCCCGTCGTCCCGTCTCGAGGACTTGTGACAAGGACTGGAATGACCGGCCACGCCTCGTAGTTATCTCGCGGGTACCCTCACTGGTCACCCGACTCCACAGCTCACGCCTCAAAGGCACTCGCGGGTACCCCTCTGGGTCAACCCGCCTCCATCCAACATGTGCAGTAGTAACTTCAAAGTGTCTTCAGACGCACGATACCTCTGGCCGCACGCCTTTGTTCCTGGCGACGTCCGGCCTCGGGGATCGATACGTCTTTAAACACGGTATGGTGAAACAGGGCATCCGTGTGGTTTCATGCCGATGAGGAATCCGAGGAATCACCCTCGTTGGACTCCTAAACGACAAGTCCCGTTAAGGTGATACCGGAGGAATCACCCTCGGCGGTAATCACCCTAGCGGATGCACGACAAAAGCTAAGTCGGAAGTGGGAAGAGGAATCACCCTCGGTAACCCACAACGAGCTAGCTATACTACAGGGACAACATCGGAAGTGAGTTCGGAGGTATCACCCTCGTCACCAGATGTTAACTCTGCGGAGTCGAGCATATTAGGGAGTGTGCGGTGATGTGAAGAAGGTCAGGGTAAGGAACTCGATCGCTTGATCGAGGCAAGGGTACTATGCGAGGCAACTACGAGAGTGTGGGACCATAGCAGTGCTACCCAAACTATACTAAGCAGTTTATGAATAAAGACAGGTATCAACAGTTTAGCAAAAACAGGCTATGCAACAGTAATAGGAGCAGTAGCAGTAGCAGCAATTCTAATGCAAGAATAAGAGAGAATAGACATAGGCGATATCGGAAATGCTCAAGGGGGGGGTTGCTTGCCTGGTTGCTCGGTGGCAAAAGCAAGGTCGTCGGAGGGGGAACCAATCACCGGGACGGCGTCGGTCTCGGGATCTGCGTCAGCGCCGGGCTCTACCGAGAGAGAAGAGGGGGGAGAAACAGATAAATACACAAACATATGCAACACAGAGCGTGCTAAGCTAACGTGCAGTGCAGGGTTGCCTAAAAACATGTCTAAGTCATATTGGTTATTTTTAGGATTTATCTGGAATTATTTACCGGTGTATGTGCACTATTCATCTACCGGAAGCAGGCTAAAAGTTGCGGGTTCACCTCCGTAGAGGGTCCCGACACGGAAACGGATAGTACGGTTAGATTCGTCTCGTCGTTCTGAGCAACTTTCATATAGAAAGTTTTTCGATCCGAGCTACGGTTTAAAAGTTATGAATTTTCGAAGTTTAAATGATTTTCTGGAATTATTTTAAATAACAGAAAAGAATTATTGCATCAGCATGACGTCAGCCAACGGCTGACCAGGTCAAACCTGACCTGTGGGTCCAGTGGGACCCACATGTCAGTCTCTGTTCTTTTAACAGTGGATTAAACTAACTAATTAGGTTAATTAGGGGTGTGGGCCCCATATGTCAGTGACTTATCAGTTAAACTAATTAACTTTTATTTATAAAAACGTTTTAATTAGATTTTAACCGCAGGGGCCCCACATGTCAGTGACTGGGGTTGCCCAGTCAGCAAAGTTGACTGGGTCAACCCAGTCAACGGGGCCCCCAGGGCCCACAGTCAGTGACACTGAGGGCGGGGCCCACCTGCCATGTCGGCAGTGGCCGGCGCTTCGCCGCCGACGACGCCAAAACACGGCGGAGGGCCACGGCCCTCGTCGGAAAATTGCTACACTGCGCCGTTTGGCGCGCGGCTAGGCGCGTTCGATCGGGGACTCACCCGCGCGTCGAAGGGTGGCGGTGGCATCGCCGGAAACTCGCTGGAGCGGCGACGGCGAGCGGCGAGGCGGACGGCGGCGTTCGGGTGCAGACGGAGACGCGGCTACGGCGAGCTACGGGGCAAACGGAGAGGCTGGGGAGGCACTGCGCGATGCGGCGAGCGCAACGCGACTGGCCCCGTGACCAATAGGTCACCGGAGAGTCATCGGAGATGAGGACGGGTGGCGAAGGCTTCGGGCACGCATGGAGCTAGGCGAAAGAGAGCACGGGCGAGCACGTGCAGGGGCGCGTTCAACTCCTGGGGTCGCCAGGAGCACGGTGCAGTGCTTAGCCGGCCATGGCAGTGGCCATGGCCACGAGCACGAGCTCGTCGGCGGCGGCCAGAGCACGGCTACGGTGGTGGCCATCTACGGTGCTACCGCGGCGAGGCAAGAGAGAGGAGGGGAAGCAGCTTACCGGGCAGGCGCACACGAAGGCCCGGCGATGGGTTTAGTAGCTGCAGCACCGTGGCGTCGCCGGAATCGAGCCGGAGGCAGAGAAAAAAGGGGGCGGCGCCGTTCAGCAGCTGTAGCGCCTCCCCGCAACAGCTGAGGGCGCCTGGCGACGTGGTCGAGCACGGCGGAGGTGCTGGACACAGAGGCGAGGCGAGGCGGTGAAGGTGGCCGCGGTGGCGCCGGAGTTGCGGCGGCGATGGCGCTCGGCAGCGCTCGGATCTGGTGGGAGAGGGGAAGGGAGAGAGCGGTGAGTGGGGAGAATGGCCAGGGGGAACGGCTCGGGGCCGATCTTATCGCCTCCCACCTGCCCTCGTCGCGGTGGCGAGCTGCGGGTGGCCGGCGCCGTTCGGTCCACGGCGGGGGCGACACGGAGGGGAGAAGGACGGGGAGCAGGTGGTGATGGGCTGGGCCTGTGCGGCCCAGCAGCAGGTAAGTGGCCCTCCTGGCCTTTTCCTTTGTTTAAATTTTCTGTTTACTTTTATTTCAACAGCAAAGAGAAAAAGGAAAAGGTAGGGCCATCAAAAGATGTTTGTAAAAAGTGTGAGTTGGTCAAAAAAATGAGGTTGCAATATTCCTCATCTCCAAAAATTGCTTTGGGCTAATTTGGATCATTTTTGAATTTTACAAAAAAATGAAAAGGCATATTAAAGTGCTGTATTGGCACTGTTTAAATGCCCTGGCCCATTAATGGGGTTGCTGGTGATGTTGTTTTCACCAGGAGCAATTGTTTTGGAATATTTGCAACAACATGGACAATTTTCCAGTGGATTTTGAGCAACTTCAAAATGCACTTAAAATTTGAATTGATTTCAGAGGGAAAGTTTGAACTGGGTGCTTAACCACTGTGATCAATTAGTGCAAATGAGGATGACTTGGCATCATTAGAAGAGTAACACAGTAGGTAATACATAGGGGTGTTACACCAGCGTGGCAAAGTTCATCAACTTCCTTATAATAGGTCCAGTCATGTTACGACATCTCCTCTTGAAATTGTACACACCGATGTTTGGGGTCCTGCTATCACCTCAGTTGGTGGTTTCAAATATTATGTCAGTTTCTTAGATGATTACAGTCGTTTCACATTGCTCTATCTTTTAAAGCATCAGTCTGAAGTTGAGACCGCCTTCTACTCTTTTCAGAAACTTGCCGAACGCTCGCTTAATGCCAAAATCCGCACGGTTCAGTCCGACTGGGGTGGGGAATACCGTCGTCTACATCGCTATTTTACCCGCACTGGCATCATTCACCGGGTCACTTGCCCGCACACTTCCAAGCAAAACGGCATTGCCGAGCGGAAGCACAGGCATATAGTGGAAACCGGCATCGCTCTCCTCGCCCAGTCCTTGGTCCCAGTCCGTTTCTGGGACGAGGCCTTCCTGACCGCCTGCTATCTTATAAATCGTATGCCGAGTCGGGTCCTTCGGAACGATACTCCCGTCTCACGTTTGTTCAATGAGAAGCCTGACTACTCGTTTTTGCGGGTCTTCGGCTGTGCGTGCTGGCCTAATTTGCGCCCATACAACGCTCGAAAGCTCTCGTTTCGTTCACGTCAATGTGTCTTCTTGGGCTACAGCAATATGCACAAAGGGTACAAGTGTCTCGATGGGTGTACTGGAAGGGTCTACATCTCCCGGGATGTGGTGTTTGATGAACGTGTTTTTCCCTTCTCCGTTTCATCCACACCAGCTACGCCTCCCGCTAGCCTGAACCAGCCCTTGTCCTCGTGTTTCCCTGTCACTGAGCCCGTAATACAGGATGACTCACGGCGCTATGATTTGAGCCTGATGGGATCTAACACCTCCTCCGGTGTTTCTCTGTCTGATGGTACACGTACACTAGCCTCTTCGCCGCCGTCGTTGACCCCGCCGTCACCTGCACCGGCCTCCTCCGGGTGTCGCCCTGCAACTGTGTCATCACCACCACCTGCTACCTCGTCAGGTCGAACGGCTGCCACGGCAGCCGATTCTGCTGCCATGGCGGACGTTCCAGCAGCTCCCTCGTTCAGTAGAACGGCTGCCACGGCAGTCGATTCTGCTGCCCTAGCAGATGATCCGGGGCCTCGCGACAGAGCTGCCTTGGCGGTCCTTGACGCCCCCAGCCCGGCTGCTGCTGTGTCTGACGTCATGGCGCCCGGCTCCCCGGTGATGACTGGCTCTCCGCCCACAGCTCCTGCTTCACCTTCTACACCAACGACACCGACCACTCCGTCGCCCCAGCCTGCGCCTCCTCCGGTGCTGCCACCGGCGGCCACGCATCAGATGGTGACCCGGCGCAAGAATAATGTCATCAAGACGTTGAAGCCGTCAGATGGCACTGTTCGGTACGACCCGCGCCGTCGTGCATTCCTTTCCATGCCCACCTCGTCGCGCCAGGCCCTCTCCGATGAACGATGGCGTGCCGCCATGCTCGAAGAATTTCGTGCACTTCAAGCAAATAACACGTGGTCACTTGTTCCTCGGCCTCCCCGTCAAAATGTCATCGGCTATAAATGGGTGTTCAAGGTTAAAGAGCATCCTGATGGCACCGTCGACAAGTACAAGGCTCGTCTGGTTGCGAAAGGGTTCACCCAGCGCCACGGTATTGACTACACCAACACCTTCAGCCCGGTTGTTAAGCCGGCCACCGGCCGTCTTGTGCTCTCCCTTGCCGTGGCGCGCAACTGGGATCTCCGTCAGCTCGATGCCAGCAATGCATTTCTCCATGGGCTACTAGATGAGAGTGCTTACATGCAGCAGCCGCCTGGTTTTGAAGATGCTCAACACCCATCCTATGTTGGTCGTATGCACAAAGCAATCTATGGGTTAAAGCAATCACCACGCGCCTGGTATTCTCGTCTCAGCCAGCGTCTCAAAGAGCTTGGTTTTGTCCCATCCCGAGCAGATGTGAGTTTGTTTGTACTCAGCCGACCAGGCCTTCATATCTACATACTTGTGTATGTCGATGACATCATCGTTGCCAGCTCCTGTCCGATGGCAACCACACCTGCTCGCTCAGCTCTCTGCCTCGTTCCCGGTCAAGGATCTTGGCCCGCTGAACTACTTTCTAGGCATTGAAGTATCTCGCAATTCAGGCGGGATGACGCTCAATCAGAAGAAGTACGCATTGGATCTTCTTCATCGTGCGCACATGGAGAATTGCATGCCTGTGTCAACGCCTATATCAGTACAAGACAAGTTGTCGGTTCAGACCGGCACTGCTCTCTCGGCTGATGATGCCTTCGCCAATCGCAGTACCGTTGGCGGCCTTCAGCACCTCACCTTGACGCGTCCAGATCTTTCATTCGCTGTGAACAAGGTCTGTCAATTCCTAGCTGCACCAACTGATGTCCATTGGGAAGCTGGCAAGCGGATCCTTCGGTATGTGAAAGGCACCGTGAACACCGGGCTGCGTATTCCAAGGCTCCTTCCACGTTGCTCAGCATCTTCACGGATGCGGACTGGGCTGGTTGTATCGATGACCGGCGGTCGACGGGTGGCTATGCCATCTTCTTTGGCCCAAACCTCATCTCCTGGAGTGCTCGCAAACAGCCTACGGTCTCGAGGTCATCAACTGAAGCTGAGTACAAGGCACTAGCTAATGGTACTGCCGAGGCAATATGGGTTCAGTCATTTCTCAAAGAGTTGAATATAACTCAGCCACGTGCATCGGTTCTGTGGTGTGACAACCTGGGTGCCACTTACTTGACTGCCAATCCTGTATTCCATGCAAGGACCAAGCACATTGAAGTGGACTTTCACTTTGTAAGAGAAAAGGTGGCGCTTGGAGCACTCGAGGTGCGGTTCATCTCCTCTGAAGATCATATCGCCGATGCATTCACCAAGCCGTCCACTAAGCTCATGCTACAGCGCCTTCGAACCAATCTCAACCTCTCTCTCAGATGAGATTGGGGGGGAATGTGAACGCATGTCAATAGGTAGTACTTCCTCCGTCCCAAAATTCTTGTCTTAGATTTTTCTAGATACGGATGTATCTAACACTAAAGTGTAACTAGATACATCCGTATTTGGACAAATGTAAGACAAGAATTTTGAGACGGAGGGAGTAGTTAGCATTGTCACATATCCAGCAACGGGATATACTTATCCCTATCCGGCTGTTTAGATAGATTAAGTTAGTTGTAACAAGAACGTAACCCATGTATATCTGATGTATATATCTCGCTAATATAAATAGATGAGCAGCCGAAGGCTTTACTCACGGCAAACACATCTTCTCTCCACCACGTATTGTGTTCTTCACTCCCCATTTCCATGAAAACTAACTGGGAGGGAGCCCGCTGGGCTACTTGTTTACTAGCATGGAATGAAAAGGACACTGATCCAAAAGTGTATTATGTGCACTCGCGGTGAGCCATACTAAACAATCATCTCTCCATCCAAAAAAATACTGACTCTGACAACTAAGCAAAAACCCTACGCTCCTAGAAGTAAACGGGAGAGAAGCTAAGCTGATGCGAAAAAAAGAGAGACCAAACTGCCGACCAAAATAAGAGATGGTCAGATCACAAACAGAGGACTCACTGAACAAACTCAAAACTTACTACAGCGGCACCGTCCATATATGTAGAAACGCTTTCCACACCGACTAAAACATATCGCACTGCAGGTCCAGCTCCACAGTAATATGCAAGCATCCAGCTTTTGCCGCTGTGACACTACATGCAATGCAAGCATCCAGCTCCAAGTCTCCCGTTTTCCTCGCCACCTACTGCTGCAGCAGCTCGCTTTTCCGCTCCTACGTATCATTTGGCCGGCGGTGACTACAGAGAGGTGCTCGCGTGCTCCTGATCTTCTCTCCATGGTGCTCCATCTTCATTCCGCGAGCACGCACCCAAAAAAACCACCCTCATCGACTCGCTCGTCCTAGGCTCCTAGCCTCCTAGGGTTAGGCTCCGTCGCCTCCTCACGAGAGCGAGCGGGTAGGATTCAAGGTTTTGGATCCCAAGCAGGAATTTTTTCTCGAGGGGCACCGAAATTCACGGTTACCACGGTAACCGCGAAATACCGAAAAAAATTCGGATGAAATATAAAATCAAAATTTTAAATTCAAATATTTAGACGTTGATATAGATAAAGTTTTAGCACTTTCAGATTACTAGGTTTCACCTAGCGTTGTGGCAGATCACAAGCACCCACCGCCGCAGCTCGCACACAGATGATGAGTTCGACTCCTGGCACTAACAAATTTTATACACCATAACAAGAGCTGTTGTTACATGAGAGATTCCTTGTATTTAACTATACATTGAGCGTTTGAATTCAAAATTTCAAAAAAAAACTTGATTTTTTTGCTCGGTATGAGTGTTTTCCGTTGGGTAGCGGTAACCGCTCGGGATCAAATTCCGAGCGGTACCCAAAACAGTGGTAGGATTACGCTCCGCCGCCGACGTCGCCTCCTCGCACTATCGCCGCCTTCCCCGACTCCCAGGTCGTCGGCGGCTCCCACTGGCGCTCAGATCGCCGTCGGCTCGCACTGACGCCCAGCTCGCGCCGGTCGCCCGCACCAGCCGGCCGCTCACTGCTATCTCCACCCGAACGGCAACGCCGCTCGCCCCGCCTGCCCACGAGGCATAGCCGTTGAGCCTCCCCTCCAGCTCGGCGCTCGCGCCGCCTGTTCTGGTTGCCTGGCCGCTCGCGTGGGATGAGGAGGAGGAAGGGCGCATCCCAGGAGGAAGAGAGGACACGGAGGGGGATTGGCACATAGCCGCCGAGCAGTAATGTTGCTTGGGACCATGGTTCGGCCGCACCTATACTCGATGCCGTACATCATCTCACCTCATATTTGGGGATTTGAACCTAATGTCTATCATATTTTATGGCAAGAATCATCAACCACGGTTTAACAACCCTTGTGTTGCTAATAAAGCTACTGCATGGCAAGTGCCATAGGGAATAAAATAGTAACTTTGCATGGTGCATGTACTAAATTTCTCACTGTTCAATATTTTATATTGCCTCGTTATGCGTAACTGCATTGCCATTCATTTTTTACATGACTTTTTTTTTCTTTTAAGAACGCAAAAGTATCCTTTTTGCATGAAAAAATAACATGAACACACATACAAACATCGATGTACCATGCGTGCACTGTAGCCATTCTATAAACTAGATCATGATGGCGCGCGTTGCCGCACCCATCAATGTTGGCAATAGAATGGCTGGAATTTGTATATACATATGAAGACATTAAATATATAAATGATACGCATGAGTTTGATTAGACGGCCGAAAACGCTTGAAACTGAAGATCCGACGGCCTAGAATTCTAATGGTCTGAGATGGCTGAAAAAGCGCTTAGTTTTAATATATCTAAATAAATATCCAAAAAATATACTAATTGATTTATTTGCATGAGACAACGAGGAGGGGAATCAACATTGGGGCACTGCTTGGGCCCACGTAGATTCAGAAAAGAAAGGGCATAGCCCTGGTCCCCGATTACTGTTCTAGAATTAGCTTAATCTTTGAAGTTTGAGTGATAAGCTGGCTCGTATCCCCGTAAAAGTAGTATTAATCGGACGGCACCGAGCGTGGGTGCGGGTGGACCATGGTTCAGAATCACACCTCCCGCCGCTGAGGAGCTGTTGTCGGCCGACATGAGTTCCTCTGGCTGCTCGCGCACTTCAGAACCAAAGCATGCCTTCTGCATCCAGTTTTACCGTTTCAGCTAGCAGGGGAGCAGGTTAGGGATCACGATTGTAGTTTCCACAGATTCCATACATCACATAATGAGGGGCTTCGTTGACTAGCCGTGCAGCGAGAGATCAATTGCTATAATTTGCTGCATAGCAAGGATAAGGCCCAACATAATACCGTCAAGAATCCATGCACGCGGCGCCAACGAGATCGACAGCACATGATGTCGAGAAGATCATCGGCGGCACGCGACATCTAGGCGATCTGCGGCAACAGCGTCGAGGAAATCGGTTCAGGGGCAGTTTAGTCTTTTCCAGTGCTTATAAATGGAAAAAGAAAAAGAAAATTAATAAAAGGAGAGAAGTGGCATGGTAATCAAGGAGACAACGAGCTTAGTAGCAATTTTGCCAAGCCAATCTTGAGAGTGGTAATTTTGAGAACCCATATATTGAAAGTGGCAAATATCTAATTTTCTCTCCTGACTAATAGTTGTATTTGACTGCAGATATGGATTAATTCATTTCATGGCAGATGCCGGTTTTGACCTTGGTTGATCATGCTTTGTTCTGTGTTTGACTTGCAACATATTTTCTATGCATTCGCAGAAATGGTAACTGAATAATTACTACGTACTGCAGAACATCTTGCTTAATACCTGAGTCCCCGACCATCGTTGCTACAGGTTTATCTGCCCAATCACATGAACTGATTTTTTTCACCCAAAAAGTGAGAAACAACTGCTTTGTTGGTGCCCCCTCCTCGCAGCGCCGCTCTTCTTCTACCTCTTGCCTCACAGAAGGAGAAACTCCACACACACGCACACATGCACCAAGGAAGAACACACAAGCTTTGCCAAGAGGTTCCCTTGATGATCACACGTTGGCTACATTGTTTTTCGAGCCCTCTCGGTCTTACCTTTTCATTAACTCAATGCAATGCTTATATACACAGGAGAGGCTTGCCGCATGCGCTAACTAGCCGGCACTCATGGCCACTAACCCACTGGTCCTAATCCATGCACTACGGCACGTCCACCTCTTCCTCTTCCTGAGATCTCTCCAGATCAAGGGGACTCAATAACTACCTTGACCAAGGAGCAGTAACAAACTTGCATGTCGCATGCAACTAAGGGCATGTACAATGGTTCTAGCTTAGCAATGCCATGTAGGATAAATGATGAGGTGGAGGAGAGAGAAATCATAAGAGAAGGCTTGTCTTCTCTTAATTAAGAGAAGGCAAGAGATGATCTCTTAGCACAATATGTCTCATCATGTTTTTAGAAATAACTAGTTAGTTAAGACAAGGCTAAGAGATGACCCATTGTAGACATGTTTTTTTGTCATCTCTAAATTACATGCAATATTTAAGATAAGACTGTCTTATCAACCATTGTACATGCCCTAACAAACTCGAGTCTAACTCAAACTACGTACACCCACCGACTCGGCACGGTCACGAACTGGTGCCCAGTTCCAACAGTACGCAGACTTGCCACGGCACTGCGTCCCGCATGTCCGACGCGCACCCGACGCGCCCGACGAGCCCCGACAACACCAGTGCGTCCCGCACGTCCCGCGCGCATCCGGCGCGCCCGACGAGCCCGTCTACACCAGACGTCGTGGCTTATTCCAACACACACCCCCTAAGCCACGGCCTCACCGTCGTCGGAGTAGCTCATGTCGATGTCGTCGCCACGACTGTGACCCAGCCTGCGGACCCAACCTGGCGCACCGACGTCGGTCGCACCGCCACGGACCCGACCTGGCGCACTGACGCAGGTCGCACCGCCCTCCGTCACATCTCCGGCGACATACGCCGAGCTCCTTCTCCGCCGGCGACACACGCCAGGCGTCCCTCGGCGACAAACGCCATCGATGCCATCGCGCTCAAACGCAAGTCTTCCCGGATGCTGCTTCATGACGTAGCACCACGCCGCTGCGTCCTCCGCCGACGTGCCGCATCTCCATGCCACGCGCCACTGCGCCTCCACGATCATCGCGCATCTGCGCCGCGGCCTCTGTGCCACCACGCAGCTCTTTCGTGCCACGCGCCTTCACAGTTGTCGCACCGAGCCGTCGCGACCTCTGCGTCACCACGCAGGTCCTTCGCGACCTCCTCGTCTCCACGACCGCCGTGCCCTTTGCGCGCACGACATCACACCGCACAGCCGTGGACTCGCCGTGCGTTGCCGTCGCCGCCACGCGCCGCAGCCGATGCCTCCATGTCGGCCGCGCACGCCGCACTCGCCGCGGACGCCATCGCGCGCC
Source organism: Secale cereale (assembly GCA_902687465.1). Lineage (NCBI taxonomy): Eukaryota > Viridiplantae > Streptophyta > Magnoliopsida > Poales > Poaceae > Secale > Secale cereale. Next base: position 665,767,660 of record LR738709.1, on the reverse strand, counting down.
ACGACAGCCACTCGAACCTTGTGGCTCTGAATACCAATTGTTGGTGCCGCCTCCTCGCAGCGCCGCTCTTCTTCTACCTCTTGCCTCACAGAAGGAGAAACTCCACACACACACGCACACATGCACCAAGGAAGAACACACAAGCTTTGCCAAGAGGTTCCCTTGGTGATCACACGCTGGCTACATTGTTTTTCGAGCCCTCTCGGCCTTACCTTTTCATTAACTCAATGCAATGCTTATATACATAGGAGCTTGCCGCATGCGCTAACTAGCTGGCACTCATGGCCACTAACCCACTAGTCCTAATCCATGCACTACGGCACGTCCACCTCTTCCTGGAATCTCTCCAGATCAAGGGGACTTAATAACTACCTTGACCAAGCAGTAGTAACAAACTTGCAAGTCGCATGCAACTAACAAACTGGAGTCTAACTCAAACTACGTACACCCACCGACTCGGCACGGCCACGAACCGGTGCCCAGTTCCAACAGTACGCAGACTTGCCACGGCACTGCGTCCCGCACGTCCGACGCGCACCCGACGCGCCCGACGAGCCCTGACAACACCAGTGCGTCCCGCACGCCCCGCGCGCATCCGGCGCGCCCGACGAGCCCGACTATACCAGACGTCGTGGCTTATTCCAACATGCTTTGCATACACAATTAAATAGTGAATATCACGTTTGATTAGCAAAATTTAATAGTTCATACACAATTAGGAAGTTGCATGAAGATATCATTATTTTTGTTTGAACAATTGCTATTGTAAAGATAAGGTCAGAGTCATAACAACACAATGCCCTGTGTTTAGTGAAGCTACAAAACCCACCATCATAACTGATAATTCCATGTTTTATTGACTGGTGAATATTTTGTGAAAGGGTGTTCCTTTATCATGGTTGAAGGTTGCGTGACTTCCTTTGGATGATTTGTATTTTTTTCTGGAATTTGTACTTAGACAACACATCCAAGGAAGGAAGGAGATTGAGGTCAGCGCCTCCTGAAGGCATGCATGCTCGTTAACTTGGGGGTAAGAACAGAACTCTGAACATACTGCCCATCTCTCGTTCTTTAGGTACAATTTCTCGCCCACTGTAACCATCACGCAAGCCCTGATTTGCGTATTTTGTAAAAAGAGCAGGCGACTTTTTGCCAAAAGGGAACGCGCGTGGCGCACCTCGCGGCACCAGACGCGGACGGTGGACCAGATATGCCACGCTATCACCACATACGAATCCATACAGGATTTTTGACCGTAGTTGCACGCATCCGCAAGTTATATGACTGGATTTATGTATTTTACAACTTTTAGCACTAAAGTGAACATTAGATGCAAGTTTTGTGACTACCAGTGATATTACCTCTTTTTTTAGGGGAACTGGGGTGCAGATGTTATGAACGAGACGTGAGGGATTGGGGAGAGTCCATCGTGTCCCATGTCCAAACCGTGTTAAGGAAATTACTTTTAAATCACATACGTCTCAATGGTTAACATAAAATCAGTGGATATAAATAGATGACGTTCTGAGAACTATGAAAGCTTTCGTCCTTTATTATTAGGTAAACATGGGAAGTAACTAGGTTTGTGTGTTGCAAAGTAGCACTATGTAGTTTTTGTGCTTTGGTGCAAGAGGGGTATATGGTGATGCTTAAAGCCTTTTGTTATATGCTTTATATCTTTAAGTAAAATTTGTTTACTTTGTGACCTACTAACTGAGATATTTTTAATAGCTTCCATTATTTGTTCATAGTTAATCTATACAACCCAAATTAAGAGTAATTAGGTAATATTTCTGTACTCGGTTATATCCATGACAAACGAAAGGATTAGAATTCCAGGAACACATCTTTCAGTTTGTTTAATGCATTTTGATATAAGGTTTAATTATTATATAGAACAACCAAGTTTACTCTGCATTGTGTTTATGTTTTTTCCAAATATCTCAGTAACACTATTACCACATGGTCGATGTGCTCAACATCTTTTGTAACACTAATTTATATCAAATAATTCTCTCAATGTGTAGTTATTTTTGGATTGATTTTTAGTTTCCTTAGCAAATACAGCTAATGTGTGGTTCGAGGCGACAATTCATGATATTGCAGTTTTTACAAACAAACATTGACGGACGCAAGATTTTTTTTCTCCCGTTGCAACGCACAGGCATGTTACTAGTTATATTCAAATCTTGGAGATCTAAGTTGTTGTCAGGTGGACATTTTGTTATGAAATTACCTTGCGTGTTGGATATAAAAAATCATCTTCCATGGGTAGAATCATTCATATTCAGTATGGTTCATCCAAGTATTATCAAAATTTGCTGCCCAGATGGGCTTGAAATTTGCATAAGACAACAAATACTTACCCACGAAGATATTCAAAGATGACATGCTCATTGAGAGTTAGTACACAACTTCTCTTGATGTCCAACTCCTCGTTATAGTTAGTACACACCTCTCTTGATGTCCAACCCTCAGGGACGAAGCTAGAAAAAATATTTGATGGGTTCATGTCTATGATAGTGGGGTCATCTTCTGAAAATAGATAGTGTTTAGTGCTAATTTAGTGAAGGTTTTTTAATTTCATTGGGGTCAATTGACCCCAATGCTTACAAGGGAGCTACGTCCCTGCCAACCCTTGACGATCAATGACCCTGTTCACGTGGAGTCTACTAATCTATATCTATACCTAATATTAAAAGACAGATCCTTTCATATTCTCCTTCCGTCATCCTTTTGTGACCATTGATTTTGAATAAATCATAAAAATTGACAGTTGAGATTTAAAAAAGTTCCAGCCTATAACTTACCCCGGAGACGCGATCGGTCCCATGCACGAGATCGGTCTCAGGGCGTCGATCGGATCGATCGGTCCATCAGCACGTTAGCGTTGAATTGGAATAGGCCACACAAGCGACCAAGCCCACACAAGCCCAACCAGGCTAGCGCAAGACACAAGGGCAGCAAGCAGACTAGCGTTCCCCTAAAAAAGGGCAAGCAGCCCTGCGCACGATTGTAGCCAGCCTAGCACACGATCACGTAACTCACTCGGACACAACTACCCAGCCGGCGCAAGTTCGCCTCCATATATGGGACGACACCGCCAATCCGCAAAGTCCATCGCATCACCTCTCGGCCGCCTTCGCCGCTGCCACCGCTCGCTACAACGAGGCATCCAACGTGGAGCGCCTGCTCGTGGGGCAGGGTGCGAACCCGGCAGTGCTGGAGGTCAGCGACGATGCGGCCAATCCGATGGCGCTCATCTTCGCGCTCCGGTCTATGAACGACAACACCAAGTTGGCCACCGGCATTGCCTTGCCAGTGGTGTTCATCAGGGGCAGGCTGGTGGGCGGGCTGGACCGCCTAATGTCCATGCATATCATCCGCGAGCTCGTGCTGTTCTTGCAGCAGGAAGGAGTCATGTGGCTCTAACCCTTGGTTCATAACATGTTCTTCACACCTACCTGAGTCGCAGCATCCTCCATGTGCTGAGTTGAAACCGCCGCGGGGGAAGATAGATGACCGTCGCTGGTACCACCGAGGATGGAGCCGACACGCATTACTGCCACAATTAACGAGGCCTACCACTCAGTTCACGCGGATCCCCTGTTGCCGCCCAGACTGGGCGCCCATATTGCCTCAACACCGTCTCCATCCTTTTGGCTAATAAATAATGGGTGCAATCAGGTGCTAATCTATCTGGGACCCTACAGTGAGAGTATATGAATCCATAGTTGCAGTTACAACAATACTTACATGCATATGGCTGCGGTTATTTGGAATTTTTTCTGGTGAAACACATGTTTACGTGAAGAATACCATGCTACACAAATTGTTCTATAGTTATCATAATACTAATGTTAGAATTTTGCTACAAAAAAATATATATTCTCTTATTTATGTTTACTTTTTTTAAAGATGTATTCTCTCCCTAGACTTTGTGTTATCCATGTGAATATATCCGGTAAAATGCAAATTGAGTACCGCCGAAGTTAGTATCCACTTTAGTGTCAAGAAATATCTTCTTGCTATTCACGTATGTACTGCTTCCCTTTTCAGCCCTTTGCTCATGGACTAAAATCTTTCCCTTCGTGACTCTGTAAAAGTGCTTATATTAGAGCTATGCTGAATTTAGTTTCTGCATATTATACGTGCCTAAAGCTCTTCTCTGTCCACTTAGATCCACGTTCTGATATGGTATTAGCCAAAATGAATTGTTTTCATAATGCTTCCAATTTAGATTTTCTAGATGAAATGTGATGCTCACTTGGGGCATGTTTGGGTACGCAGAGGAGCACAACAATTTCACGTGCAACCTCACATTGATCAATCAAGGTTAGCCTTTTTGAGCACTGAATATTTATGTAGACGCGTACAACTTTATTAGACATAGGATGACCTTGAATTAACGGGTGACAGTGCTCCATGTCTCCCCTTATCTTCCCATATTCATGTGCAGTATCCCATATGGCATGCAAATTTGAATTCATTTTATAAAGGTTCATGAATTGCCAGTTGTAGAACTATTTTCTTTATCCTTCTGATGTACTCCCTTCGGTACTTTTACTCTGCATATAAGAATTGTCTGACGTCATACTTATATGAAAAAATATCAACATCTACCATGCTATAGTTATACAATATGAAAACTTAAGTCATGACGCATCTACTGTTATTGATTTCACATTGTAAATGTTGGTATTTTTGTCTCTAATGTTGGTCAAATTTTACGAGACTTGACTTCGGACAAATCTTATATGCGATCGAAAAAGGACTGGAGGGAGTACGTCCCTACTAGCTACCTGGTTTGAAGGGTCGTCGTAAATATACATTTTCAGTGTATGTCTTAGATTTTAGAAATGATCTTTAGATTGTTTTGTTCCATAAACCGGATGCATGAATAAATATTCTCCCGTTGCAACGCACGGGCAAATTTCCTACTTATTACCTAATGTTAGTCTACTATCTATATCTATGCCTACTAATAAAGCAAGGTGTGTTTCGCCAATATTTTCATCCGTTCACCGCCAAAAATATTTTCTTTTCTTTTCGAGGTAGTACTATAAATTATTATGCGTTTGTCTGTTAAAAAAGAATTTTCGTACTGGGCCGCACGTTGTGGCCCAGCGAAGCAAGCCCACTTATTTATTGTGCCCACGCAGCTGGGAATTTTCTATTTTCCGCACTGGCTGTGTAATAGCTGGAGTTTCGCACATGACCACAAATAATGGGCTGGCCCATATTTCTAAATTTGTGAGTTTTACAAATATTTTTATTATCCTTTCCCTATTTTTTCCTTCCAAGTTTTCTTGGATGTATTTCTTAAATAAAAATGCTAAAAACGTTCAGATTAAAAAACAAAATTTGGAAAATGTTCATAATTCGAAAATTTTATTTCTTTAAATATATGGAACTTGCAAAAAAATTCAATTAAAAAAACAAATTATTGTTTTTCAAAATTGTTCCAAAATTTCAAAATAAAACGGCATTTCTAAAAAAAACTACCAATTCGAAATATATGTTAGTTTTAGACAAATTTCCCAACTAAAAATAATGTTCGTGTATAAAAGATAAACAATTTGTAAAAATCTTATGAATTTTTAGTACATGTTCCCTTTAAAAAAATGTTCACAAATTCAAATAATGTTCATGTTTTTTTTCGGTTCGCACAGGCCACCGAATAGTGGGCTGGCCCATTTTTCTTTGTTTTTTGTTTTCCTTTGATTTGTATTCTTCTTTTCCTGTTATTTTTTTCAAAATCACTAATTGATGAGTACTCGTTGTAAAGATCACCCCAAATCCACATGTTGCGACAAGTGGCGCGCTGCATGTGTGCCACTTCTCGCAACCTGGACGATTTCCTTTTTTTAGATCCTTTTATTCAAAACGTTTTATCTCTTAAATCGTGCATCCAAATCTCGAACCGTTTTCACCGTTGAATTCCTCGCGTCGAGATCTTCAAAACTAGATCCCATGTTGATAGGTTTTGACGAACTTTTTTTTACAAAAAAACCGAACCGGCGCACTGGATTTTTTTCCCTTTCCGAAAGAGGCACGCCCGTGCCTCTCGCAAAATCACAACTGTGCCTCTAGCGGAAGCAAAACCATGACTCTCGCGGAAGAGAAAAAAGAACGCGTTTTTTTTTCAGTTTCCGAGGAGGCACGGCCGTGACTCTTGCGAAAGCACAACCGTGCCTCTCGCCGAAGCAAAATCGTGACTCTCGCGAAAGAAAAAAAAACAGAAAACACGTTTTTCCCTTCTCAAGACGCACGGCCGTGACTCTCGCGAAAGCACAACCGTGCCTCTCGCACAAGTAAAAGCATGACTCTCGCGAAAGAAAAAAAAAAGAAAATATGTTCTTTTTTCGTTTCCGAGAGGTACGACCGTGACTCTCGTGAAAGCACAACCGTGCCTCCCGCGGAAGCAAAACCGAGACTCTCGCGAAAGAAGAAAAAAAAACGCGTTTTTTTCGTTTCCGAGAGGCACGGCCGTGACTCTCGCGGAAGCAAAACCGTGACTCTCGCAAAAAAACACGTTTTTGGAAAGAAAAAATTGATTTTTTTTTTATCGAAAAGCTAAGAAAGACCGGTGAAAAACCAAAATGTCGAAAAAAATCGTGAAAAAAACCATTTAAAAAGCCGAAAATGCGTGCAGAAAATAAATAAATAAAAACAAAATCCGGAGGGAGCGTCCAGAGCGAGACACGTGGCGAATGGTCGAGAGCGCACCAAGTGGCGCTGATTGCTACGAGGCTCCCGAAGGAGCGCTCATTAACTAGTTGCTCCCTCTTTTTTTCACTTTCAAGTTAATTTTCCTTTAGAATTTATTTTCTAAACTAAAAAATTCTCAAAAAACATTCAGTTTTTTTTTGGAAAATGTTCAGAATTCCAGATATTTTGTTGCTATTTTGGAAAATATTCGAAACTTAGAAAAAGTTTCCAATTTTTTTAAAAACATGTATTTTTTTCATTTATAAAAGGAAAATGGCATTTGAAAAATCTTATTGTTTTAGTGAAATTTTCATAATTAAAAATAATGTTCATGCATGAAAGATACGCATTTTCTAAAAATCTTATAAATTTACAACACATGTTCCTGTTTTAAAAGATGTTGACAAATTCAAATAATATTATTGTTTTTATAAGAAGAGTTGGTGCTTTCTGAATTTTTTTATGAATTTCAAAAGAACTTCCCTTTCATATTTTGTTTGCAGATTTCCAAAAGTGTACATAATTTAAAAAAAAACTGTTCAAGATTTAAAAATTGCTCATGTTTCTTAGAATATTTTGAAATTTCATACCTTAAAATCCCCTCCATTGAATGGATTGAAAGAAAAAGTAGAATAAATAATTAATGGGCCTTCTGTGACGTACGATGATGTAACAAAACTCTTAAATGCCCTCAATCAATGAAGAAAAATAGCGGATTCGTTCCTTCACACACGGCGAAACCGAGAAGCTAAATATTCCTTTTTTGTGTGCACACAGGGTTTTGCATGCACACATAATTCTCACTGACTTTAAATGCACATTATTTTATCTCCCGTTGCAACCCACGTGCATATGTGTTAGTAGTAGAAAAAAGCCTAGTAGCGGCGTTCAAAAAAAACCTTACCGGCGTAGAGGGCAGACGTCGGTAATATGACACCGCTGATATGCCTATATTTGCGGCGGCGGTTAGCAACGCCGGAGGTATAGGACATAGCTATGGTGTGGAGATCAAACGTCGGTAATTTCAAAATCATTACTAGCGGTGGTAAAGTTTGAGACATCACTACACATCTCATCCGCTATATTGGATACGACATTGTTGACATGTGGTTCCGACATATCATGTAATCAGTATTCATGTGTGTGTTAGTGTTGGCGTAGCCAAGATTTTCGATCATGGTGGTCCAATTGATATAAAATATATATTTACATCACAAATACAACGTACGGACATACCAGCACAGGCAGAGCTAGGTGTTAAGAATGAGGGGGGCAATGCCCCCCCCCCTCCCCCAAGGAAACGGCCGA
>LR738709.1:665744639-665759559 GCA_902687465.1 Secale cereale | reverse complement strand
GGGGGAGGCTCGTCGATGTTCTTCTTGTTCGAGACGGCGGGCACCAGAGGCTCCTCGGCGGCGGGCACCGCGGTGATCTCGGACGCCGAGGCAGAGCGGGGCGGTGGAGCGCGCCGGACAAAGCGTGTTGTTCCGCCACTCACGCCACCCCGGCTGGCCGAGGGCGTGACGGGCGAGGTAGTCTTCAATTTCGCGTCGCCGCCACTCCTCTTCGCGGCACTGCCATCGCAGCGCGAGGCGGCGGCGCACGCAGCCGGCTACCGTATAGGTAGCACCGCCGGCGGCTAGTAGGCTAAGGCCGCCGAGCGCCACGGCTTCCCATCCGTCCACCATGGCGAGGTGTGAGATGAGAATGAGACTGCGAGAGGGGAGAAGGAGAGTGAGAGGGAGGGAGGGTGAGAGATGAGAGCGATACTGCGAGAGTTGAGGAAGGAGAGTGAGAGCGAAGGAGAGTGAGATGGGAGGGGAGGAAGGTGTCGTTTGACGATGACGAGTGGGGCCTTCGGTACATATACTCTAGACGGTGCCAAAACCAAAGCCAAAGCCAGTTCAAGTTCTTGCAGACTGAGTATTTAAATCACAAATACAATGTACAGACATACTAGCATAGGCAGAGCTAGGTGTTAAGAATGAGGGGGGCCAATGCCCCCCCCCCCAAGGAGACGGCCGAGGAGATCGTGCGGATGCGTAGGCATACAGGGGGATCGGAGGCTCGTCGATGTTCTCCTTGTCCGAGGCGGCGGGCACCGGAGGCTCCTCGGCGGTCTCCCACTCCGAGGCAGCGGGCACCGCAATGATCTTGGACGCCGAGGCGGAGCGGGGCGGTGGAGCGCGCCGGACAAAGCGTGTTGCTCCGCCGCTCACGCCACCCCGGCTGGCCGAGGGCGTGACGGGCGAGGTAGAGTCTTCAACTTCGTGCCGCCGCCGCTCCTCTTCGCGGCGCTGCCGTCGCAGCGCGAGGCGGCGGCGCACGTAGCAGGCTATCGTATAGGTAGCACCGCCGGCGGCTAGCAGGCTGAGGCCGCCTAGCGCCACGGCTTCCCATCCGTCCACCATGGCGAGGTGTGAGATGAGAGCGAGACTGCGAGAGAGGAGGATGGAGAGTGAGATGGGAGGGGAGGAAGAAGGTATCGTTTGACACTGACGAGTGGGGCCTCCGGTACATACACTCTAGACGGTGCCAAAGCCAAAGCCAGTTCAAGTTCTTACAGACTAAGTATATATACGTTTGCACCGTCTAGAGTACATTGTGTCCATGGTATTATTGTGTCTACGTACCGAGTAAACTAATTAAGTACAACCTCTGCATCGTCTAGGGTATATGTACGTTAACTGATCGTTGAATATACTTTTTCAAAAAAAAAAAAGTTAGCATGGGAGATTGATCGTTGCAATAAACTGAGTAACAAAAATTTACCGAGAGAGATGCAGCCAGTGTACGTACGTGGAGGCCTCCTGGCCGGGTGTTGCCATGCATAATTGCATTGCCATTTAGGGCGCAGCCTTTCTTCTGTATCTACTAGCACATATGTCCGTTCGTGCAACGGGAGATAAAATAGTGTGTATTTAAAGTCAATGAGAATTATATGTGCATGCAAAACCTTATGTGCACACGAAAAAGGAATATTAGTTTCTCGGTTTCACACTGTGTGAAGAAATCAATCCGTCATTTTTTCTATTCATTGATTGAGGGCATTTAAGAGTTTTGTTACGTCATCGTACGTCAGAGAAGGTCTATTAGTTATTCATTCTACATTTCTTTCAATCATTTCAATGGTGGGGATTTTAAGATATGAAATTTCTAAATATTCTAAGAAACATGAGCAATTTTTTAAGTCTTGAACAGTTTATTTTTTAAATTATGTACACTTTTGAAAAACCGCAAACAAAATATGAAAGAGAACTTCTTTTAAAATTCACAAAAAAATTCTAAAAGCACCAACTCTTCTTACAAAAAAAAATTAACATTATTTGAATTTGTGATCATTTTTTAAAACGCGAACATGTGTTGTAATTTCATAAGTTTTCTAGGAAATGTGTATCTTTTATACACTAAAATATTTTTAATTGTGAAAATTTCACAAAAACAAAAATATTTTTTAAAATTGAATAATTTTTACAAATGCCATTTTCTTTTTTGGAAATCTTGAATTGTTTTGGAAAACAATAATTGTTTAAAAAAAATTGGAAACTTTTTCCAAGTTCCGAATATTTTCCAAAATAACAACGAAAATTTGGAATTCTGAACATTGTACAAAATAGTCTGAATGTTGTTTGAGAATTTTAAATTTAGAAAATATATTCTAAAGGAAAAATAAACTTCAAAGGGAAAAATAAAAATCTAAGTAAAACACAAAACAAAGAAAAGTAGGCCAGCCCATTATTCGGTAACCTGTGCCAACCGACAAAAAACAGGAACATTATTTAAATTTGTCAACATTTTTTTAGAATGGGAACATGTATTGAAAATTCGTAAGATTTTTAGGAAATGTGTATCTTTTATACACGAATATTATTTTTAGTTCGAAAATTTCACTAAAACTAACATATTTTTCGAATTGGGAGCATTTTCATGAAATGCTATTTTATTTTCAAATTTTGGAACAATTTATAGAACATGAATTTGTTTTTAAAATAGTTGAATTGTTTTGCAACTTCCGAATATTTATGGAAACCAAATATTCGAATTCTGAACATTTTCCTTTTTTTTAATCTGAACGTTTTTATTATTTTTATTAAAGAAATACATTTAAAAAACTTGGAAGGAAAAAAAGAGATAGGGAAAGGACAATAAAATTATTAGTAAAACACACAAATTTAGAAATTTGGGCCAGCCCATTATTTGTTGTCCTGTGCGAAACTCCAGGTATTACACAACCAGTAAGAAAAATAGAAATTTCCCAGCTGCGTGGGCACAATAAATAAGTGGGCTTTCTTTGCTGGGCCACAATGAGTGGCCGTGTACGAAAATTCTTGTGGAGATTAGCCCAACAATCAATCCCAACAGCAGACCTCCTCCACCATAGACACATGTCTACGGTCTCTTCCTGCGGCCTCTGTGGGGCGGAAGACTCTTGGCAACATTCCCTCCTGCACTGTACGGTTGCGAGATGTGTTTGGGCCCTCCAAGATCCTGACCTTGTGAATGCTGTTAACAATATCAGGCAACCGGATGCTAAGAGGTGGGTCTTTGAACTCATGGAAGTTCTCCCGTCCAAGGAGTTTAATCAGGTATTGATCAGTTTATGGGCCATATGGCACTCTAGGCGGAAAGCTCTCCATGAAAGTATCTTTCAGCCACCACATGCAACACATAGCTTCATTATGAAATATTTGCACGAGCTTGAAGAGTGCAAACCGAAGAAACCTCCAGTGGTGAATACTTCAACAGCGACACGGGTAAAACGCAAGTGGATTGCATCGTCGAGCGGGATGGCAAAAATCAGAGTTGATGGGGCTGTTGCCAGGTCACTGAATGAAGGGACTTTTAGCGCCGTCTGCAGGAATTCTGAAGGCATCTACTTGGGATCGTCGGCAATCAGATGTCATGGAGTTACAGACCCGGCCACCCTCGAAGCGCTTGCCTGCAGAGAGGCTCTTGCACTGGCGCAAGACCTTGCATTATCGCATATCATCATAGCTTCTGATTGCCAGGGGGTGGTTCACGACATTGGCCAGGGCAATGGAGGAGTATATGCTAGCATCGTCAAGGAAATCAAGGCTACTTCATCTCATTTTCAGCACTGCACCTTTACCTTTGAAGGTCGTGAGACTAATCAAGAGGCACATAGCCTCGCCAAGCATGCTTTTGGACTCGGTTTAGGGCGCCATGTGTGGCTCCTAAACCCTCCAAATCTAAGTTGTATCCCCATGAACATTTTAGTTGAATAAAGCAAGTATGTTTGGACTCAAAAAAAAACATAATAATTTAGTATCACCTTTTGCTCAAAAATAATAATAATTTAGTACCACCTCGAAAATAAAATAAAATATTTTTGATGGTGAACGGATGAAAATATTGACGAAACGCATCTTGCTTTATTAGTAGGCATTTATACTTATACCTATACCTACCTAATATTAAACGACGGATTATTTCTCCACTTTTTTTGTCATCGATGTTTTTCGTTTTTCGTGTGTCGCTGTTTTAAAAATAAAAAAATTGCTCTCACACTGGGTCGAACCCCTACGAACTTATGTGGAGCTGCAATGCAACAACCAGTCCACATAGACACAGTGTTTCTTCAAAGAAAGACGAATATTACGTTATATATGCTCCGCTCCCGCGCGCCCTATTCAGCCGGCCCATTAGCGGGGAGGGACTCTCCTTTTTCTTATTTCATTTTCTCTATTTTCCTTGTTTCAAATAATTTGGGATTTCAGAAGCTTCCAAATTTCAAAAGAAAATATGAATATTGAAAAATGTTTTAGAAACCGTGCACCCTGTTAGGTTGGCCCATGAGCGGGGAGGGACGCCACAGTTTTCTTATTTTCTTTTTGCTTTTTTTCTTCTTTAAATAATTTGGGATTTCAGAAAAATCGCAAATAAAAAATATGAATTTTTAAAAATGTTTCAGAAGACGTAAAATGTTTATGAATTTTTTTTAGCAAATTCAAAATATGTTAATTAAATTTTTAAACAATGTTCACAAAAATAAAAATTGATCGTCAATCTCAAAAAAGGTTCGTCGATTCAATTTTTTTTCGCTGATTCAAAATCTTCATGCATTAAAAAAAACATTCGTCAAATAAAAATGTTCATTAATTTCAAAAAATGTTCACCCATTCCAAAAATGTTGGCCTGTTGAACAAAATGTTCACAAGTTATAAAAAAAATGTTCATCCATTCAAAAAATAATCATCTTGCCAGGTAAGAAAATTTCTAATTACTGACAACAATATTCAAAGAGATCCGGTCAACCTCCTAGATTTTGTTGATGGTTTGATTGTTGTTGTTGGTTGCACGCAACATGATCCATGCAGTCCATGCTCATGAACCAGATGTTGCAAACTTCATCATCACCTCTATGAGGTCATCGAAATTTTGCCCTCATGTAAAATTCGTGCCACTTTGTTGCTCTAATCCTTTTTTTATGTATAGTAATTATTTTATTAATATTAAAGGAAGGAAGGATTCTTCCGTCCAATTATAGTTTCGGCCGTCATCTATCTACCAATGTACTACACACCTTTTATGTTTCTCCGACGTGTTGGCCGAGATAGGCTGCTCCACAATTTTTTCTTTCTTCGATTCAATTGTAGAGCGGCGAAAAATAATACATTTCTATTTCTCACCTACGTCGACCAAGATGAGCCTATTCCAATTTTTTTCTTTCTTCTCATTTGATTGTGTCATGAAGGCGAGAATGAAACTATGAAGCCGCAAACTGAACTGTGATCATTCTGCAAAGACGGTATGATTGAAAGTATAATTCTTTTTCATCTTGGGAATAATTGTCGTGGATCATAAATTAAATAATGGCTTATATTTTAGTCTATGCTAGGGAAGTTAAAATTTCTCACGGGCATTTTTGCTAGTTTTATCATATATCCTGAGCGGTGCCATTTCCGTCTACTTTTTCGACTTACTCGGAACATGGTGCTGATCCGCCGCTGCCGAGTGACCCCCCACTACACCCACATTAACATATATACTACGTACACCAGGAGAATGAACAAACTTGAACAACACAGATATTTCAGATATACTACTGGAATATGTATTATTTTAGACGGTGCGGTCCGGTCATCAAGCATGGTCCTTGAGTAATCCTCCCTGCGTTGCGAGGATTAAAAATTCTTCACTTCACTACCGGACTAACCCTCTAAGCCGACGGCCGCGGGCCGTCGGCATAGGCCCTTTCCCATCGGTATAGGTCTATGCCGACGGCCACCGTCGGCATAGAGCTGTCGGCCTAGATATTGTCAGCGTAGTCCTGTCAGACCGTCGGCACAAAAATGTCGTCGGTATAAAGGCCCTTATACCGACGGTCTTCATACGGCCGTTGGCATAGTTACACTGTCGGCACAGAAAGTCAGCAGACGGCAACAGATGGAGCCGTCACCCGGACAGTCCAACCAGTGACGGCCATGTGGCATGGGTAAGCCGACGGCCAGGTCGTCGACTTAGATGGGAATCTATGCCGACGGCTTGACCGTCGGCATACCAATGCCACGTGGCGCCCCCTGGTTTCTCCTCGACATGGCTATGCCGACGACCTGGCCGTCGGCATAGATCTGTTCTATTTTTTTATTTGCTCTGTTTTTTCCCGTTTTTCATTCAATTTGACAGCATTCAAAGAAACAAAATATGACAGAGACCATATATAGACATAAATATGATAGATCATCATCTAAAGATACTCAAGATCATCATCTAAACATCATCATCATCATCATCATCATCATCATCATCATCATCGTCTAAAGATCATCAACATCATCATCGTCGAAATTTCATGAACATAAGTATGAGGCACGGACGTCATCACCATCATCTAAAGAATGCTAAGAAGTACGGAACATTGAAAGCATTGCAAGACATGGAACACATCATCAGCCAAGACTAGGACCATCTCCGTGAGCACCGCCAAGACAAGCACTACTTTGCCAAATCGGAGTGACTGGGCTCTCTGAAGCAGGAGTCGAGCCATCGGTCCCTTACATGTTTGAAAAGAGATTGTAAGGGTAAATATGATATGATAGTGTTGAATGAACGAAAACTAGTTTGTCAATAGTTAGGCAAATGTAATAACCGGAGTCTGACTGCCTAGTGCCACCCATTCATCGAACGTCGGCATGTGTGGGGGTTCTCCAGTAGGTGGTGGTGAGGGTCCCATTGATGGTGGATCTGTGCGGTTAGTCCAAGACGACAACATTGTCTGGATTTTAGTTAACCAAGGAAACACGAACGTCAGAAGAAATGAAAGTGCAAAATTTAGCTTGGTTCTAAGTAGGCAAAACTAACCGCCATCATCCGATGGTTGTAATCCTTGTTTGCCTTTACTCGTTGCAAGTACTCCCGCACCTCGAGAATCCGGTGCTCGACAAAGGACTTATATGCCTACAAAATTTAGGTTGTAGGTAAGTGGGCAATGCTGAAAATAAAGTGAGAAAGAAAGAAGATACTGGGGAAATTCTTACATCATGCTGGCGGGCTAAGCTAGGCTGCGAACGCGCCATACTGGTGCACGGGCTCAGGTTGGTAGCTCGAAGCCGTGTGTAGGAGAGAGAAGGAGTGATCAAGCCATCGAAACACGGGTAGTGACCATGGGACTTTGGTTAGATGGCCACCACCACCGTGTCGTGGATCTGAGACTGGACTACGCCAGGAGCATTCGGACCAGGTGGATGCAACTCTCAAACTTCTCCTTGTAAGACTCCAGGTGCTCCTCGGTTTTGCCATAGTACTCGCTCTCGCCTTCCTTGCGAGCACTCCGCGCACGGGCCAGCTTTCACGACTCCATGTCTGAGAGCGTCCTCTTCAACTTGCCCTCCTGCAATGTCAAACAGAAGTTAGCCATACATAAGAACATGATGGTAAAAAGAAGAAAAAGAATGCATCATGCATATAGATATACCTTCATGGCCTTGAAGCCCCAGTGGTTCCTGTTTCCTTGGCCGTGTGTTCCGTGTTTTCCATGGTTAGCCTGGTTCTTGCCGCTCTTGGCAAAAAACTCTGCATTGTCACCGAGCCACATGTCCAACAAGCTCACCCATCCATCATCCTTTGCATAGCACCATGGAGGAATAACCTAAATAATGGAAGCATGTCATGTAAGCACGAAACAATGAAATTGACTGCTTATACGTTGGAATGAAAAGTCTCTAATACTTACCTTCATGTACTGCTCCATGTTCAAGGTAAGTCATTGCTTCTGTGCTTCTTTCTTGCTCATCTTTTGATGAAGGTAGGTGTGGTAGCAGTGCGACACGGCAACCCAGCGCACCTCGTACTGCAACGGACGAGCTTTCTTCTTTGCAGCCACTAGCAAGACCACGTCAGCTCTGTCCTTGTGCTCGTCAAAAACCCTATAGAATTACTACAATCATGCATAAAACCAGAAGCAAACAAGGCATGAGTTGAGTAATTCGATGATAAACTATGAACGAAACTCAAGACAAGTGATTCTGAAGAGAACTTACCCAAAATTTGGTGATCACGGCCTTAGCGGCCGTCCCGTACTCCGCATGGCTCACAGCCTCGTAGTGCGCCCAGCTCATGGCCAAAACCCGCAGCTCCGGGTCCCTGACTGGCCGCGGGCAGAATAGGCCCGGCCAAAAATCCTTCAATATGATAGTGATAATGCCGTTCGGTTTATGACCCTTTTGATGAACTTTCTGTTGGGGAACGTAGTATTTCAAAAAATCTTACGATCACGCAAGATCTATCTAGGAGAAGCATAGCAACGAGCGGGGAGAGTGTGTCTACGTACCCTCATAGACCGAAAGCGGAAGCGTCTAGTGACGCGGTTGATGTAGTCGAACGTCTTTGCGATCCAGCCGATCCAAGCACCGAACGTACGGCACCTCCGCGTTCAGCACACGTTCAGCTCGATGACGTCCCACGAGCTCTTGATCCAATTGAACGTCATGGGAGAGTTTTGTCAGCACGACGGTGTGGTGACGGTGTTGATGAAGTTATTGACGCAGGGCTTCGCCTAAGCACTGCGAAAATATGACCGAGGTGTGTAACAGTGAAGGGGGCACCGCACACGGCTAAAACTAATGTTAACTTGTGTGTTCTAGGGTGCCCCTGCCCCCGTATATAAAGGAGCAAGAGGGAGGTGGGCCGGCCCTTGTGGCGTGCCCAAGGAGAGGAGGAGTCCTCCTCCTAGTAGGAGTAGGACTCCCCTTTCCTAGTCCTACTAGGAGGGGGAAGGGAAGGAAAGGGGGGCACCGCCTGATACGTCTCCAACGTATCTATAATTTTTGATTGTTCCATGCTATTATATATGATGTTTTGGATGTTTAATGGGCTTTGTTATACACTTTTATATTATTTTTGGGACTAACCTATTAACCCAAAGGCCCAGTCCAGATTGCTGTTTTTTTGCCTATTTCAGGGTTTTACAAAAAAAGAATATCAAACGGAGTCCAAACGGAATGAAACCTTTGGGAGAGATATTTTTGGAGCAAAATACACACGGGAGACTTGAGAACCACGGAGTAGGGCTGACGTGGCGTCCACGAGGGTGGGGGGCGCGCCCCCTTATAGGGCGCGCCCCCTGCCTCGTGGGCACCCCGTCTGGCCCCCGATGCCCTCCTTCCTCCTATATATACCTACGTACCCCGAAACTATCAGAACAACAGAGAAAACCCTAGTTCCACCGCCGCAACCTTCTGTTCCCGTGAGATCCCATCTTGGGGCCTGTTCCGAAGCTCCGCCGGAGGGGGGGATCTACCACGGAGTACTTCTACATCATCATCATCGCCTCACCATGAGTTGTGAGTAGTTTACCTCAGACCTTCGGGTCCATAGCTAGTATCTAGATGGCTTCTTCTCTCTGTTTGGATCTCAATACCAAGTTCTCCTCGGTCTTCGAGGAGATCTATTCGATGTAATCTCTTTTTGCGGTGTGTTTGTCGAGATCCGATGAATTGTGGGTTTATGATCAAGATTATCTATGAGAAATATTTGGTTCTTTTCTGAACTCTTTATGTATGATTATAATATCCTTGCAAGTCTCTTCGAATTATTGGTTTGGTTTGGCCTACTAGATCTACAGTTCTTGCAATGGGAGAAGTGCTTGGCTTTGGGTTCCATCTTGCGGTGTCCTTTCCCAGTGACAGTAGGGGCAGCAAGGCATGTATTGTATTGTTGCCATCGAGGATAAAAATATGGGGTTTATATCACTATGTTTGAGTTTATCCATCTACATCATGTCATCTTGCTTAAGGCGTTACTCTGTTCTTATGAACTTAATACTCTAGATGCATGCTGGACAGCGGTCGATGTGTGGAGTAATAGTAGTAGATGCAGAATCGTTTTGGTCTACTTATTTCGGACGTGATGCCTATATATAATGATCATGCCTAGATAGTCTCATAATTATTCGCTTTTCTATCAATTGCTTGACAGTAATTTGTTTACCCGCCGTAGAATATCGATATCATGAGAGAAGCCACTAGAGAACACTATGGCCCCCGGGTCTATTCTCAACATATAAATCTACAATCTACTTTACTTTTCCGCTTTTACTTTCTGTTCTTATATCCAAAAATATCAAACTATCATCTCTATCAGATCTCACTTTCGTAAGTGACCGTAAAAGGATTGACAACCCCTTATCGCGTTGGCTGTGAAGTTCTTATTTGTTTGTGCAGGTGCGAGGGACTCGCGCGTGGTCTCCTATTGGATTGATACCTTGGTTCTCAAAAACTAAGGGAAATACTTACGCTACTGTGATGTATCACCCTTTCCTCTTCGAGGGAATACAACGCAAGCTCGAGAAGTAGCACCGCCCCCTTCCCCTAGTCCTATTTGTACCCAAGGGGGGGGGGCAGCCCCTCCTGGCCCTTTCTCTCTTCCCACTAAGGCCCATAGAGGCCCAATAGTTCTCCCGGAGTTTCCGGTAATGCCTTCCGGCACTCCGGTTTTATCCGGAACTCTCCGGAACTCATCCGGTGTCCGAATATAGCCTTCCAATATATGAATCTTTATGTTTCAGACATTCCGAGACTCCTCGTCATGGCTGTGATCACATCCGGGACTCCGAACTACCTTCGGTACATCAAAACACATAAACTCATAATACCAATCGTCATCGAACGTTAAGCGTGCGGACCCTACGGGTTGGAGAACTATGTAGACATGACCAAGACTCATCTCCGGTCAATAACCAATAGCGGAACCTGGATGCTCATATTGGTTCCTACATATTCTACAAAGATCTTTGTCGGTCAAACCGCATAACAACATACGTTGTTCCCTTTGTCATCGGTATGTTACTTGCCCGAGATTTAATCGTCGGTATCATCATACCTAGTTCAATCTCGTTAACTGCAAGTCTCTTTACTCATTCCGTAATACATCATCTTGTGACTAATGTCGGTGTCAAAACCGGCGGATCTCGGGTAGGGGGTCCCAAACTATGCGTTTGAGGATCGATGGTAACAAGAGGCAGGGGACACGATGTTTACCCAGGTTCAGGCCCTCTCGATCGAGGTAAAACCCTACTTCCTGCTATATTAGTATGCGTGGATATGTGTACAAGAGTTGATCTACCTCGAGATTGTAATGGCTAAACCCTAGGTCTAGCCTATGAGGATATTATGATTCTTCTCTAGCCTCTATGGACTAAACCCTCCGGTTTATATACACACCAGAGAGGCCTAGGGTTTGTACATATCATCTTGTAGAGGAAGGAAAATCTACACCCGAGCCTAAAACTTGCCATTACAAGAATCCAGGAGTCCTATCCGAATACGAGAGATGATCTTCTATAATAATCTTCATGGCCCACCAGTCCGGCCCACCAGGAGTTTGTCCGGCCACATGAGGACTGATACGTCCATTTTGGATCATGCTTATATGTTGATATTTATTGCATTATGGGCTGTTATTACATGTTTTGTCACAATACTCATGCCTTTTTTCTCTTATTTTACAAAGTTTACATGAAGAGGGAGAATGTCGGCAGCTGGAATTCTGGGCTGGAAAAGGAGCAAACTCTGGAAACCTATTCTGCACAACTCAAAAATCCCTGAAACTTCACATGACTCCGTTTCAGAAAATATAAAAAATATCTGGCGAAAGAAGATCACGAGGGGGGGCACCTGCTGTCCACGAGGGTGGCGGCGCTCCCCCTGTCTCGTGGGCCCCCCGAAGGCCCCCTGATGCCCATCTTCTCCTATATGAGGTGTTTTGACCTGGGAAAAATAATAAGGAGGCTTTCGGGACCAGACGCCGCAATCTCGAGGCGGAACCTTGGCGGAAACTAATCTAGGGCTCCGACAGAGCTATTCTGCCGGGGATACTTCCCTCCGGGAGGGGGAAATCGTCACCGCCGTCATCACCAACAACTCTCCCATGTTGGGGAGGGCTATCTTCATCAACATCTTCACCAGCACCATCTCCTCTCAAACCCTAGTTCATCTCTTGTATCCAATCTTTGTATCCAAACCTCAGATTGGTACATGTGGGTTGCTAGTAGTGTTGATTACTCCTTGTAGTTGATGCTAGTTGGTTTATTTGGTGGAAGATCATATGTACAGATCCATTATGCATATTAATACCCCTCTGATCATGAACAATATCATGTCTTGTGAGTAGTTACTTTTGTTCCCGAGGACATGGGAGAATTCTTGCTATTAGTAGTCATGTGAATTTGGTATTCGTTCGATATTTTGATGAGATGTATGTTGTCTCTCCTCTAGTGGTGTCATGTGAACGTCGACTACATGACACTTCACCATTATTTGGGCCTAGTGGAAGGCATTGGGAAGTAATATATAAGTAGATGATGGGTTGCTAGAGTGACAGAAGCTTAAACCCTAGTTTATGCGTTGCTTCGTAAGGGGCTGATTTGGATCCACTTGTTTCATGCTATGGTTAAGTTTACCTTAATACTTCTTTTTGTAGTTGCGGATGCTTGCAATAGAGGTTAATCATAAGTGGGAGGCTTGTAGAAGTAAGGACATCACCCAAGCACCGGTCCACCCACATACCAAATTATCAAAGTACCGAACGAGAATCGGATGATCGTGATGAAAACTAGCTTGACGATAATTCCCATGTGTCCTCGGGAGCGCTTTCCTTTATATAAGAGTTTGTCCAGGCTTGTCCTTTGCTACACAAAGGGCCACCTTGGTGCACCTTATTTACTTTTGCCTTTTGTCACTTGCTACCAATTACCTTATCACAAAACTATTTGTTACCTATAATTTTAGTACTTGCAGACAATACCTTACTGAAAACTGCCTATCATTTCCTTCTGCTCCTCGTTGGGTTCGACACTCTTACTTATCGAAAGGACTACGATAGATCCCCTACACTTGTGGGTCATCAAGACTCTTTTCTGATGCTGTTGCCGGGGAGTGAAGCGCCTCTGGTACGTGGAATTTGGTAAGGAAAAATTTATATAGTGTGCTGAAATTTATTGTCACTTGTTACTATGGCTCAGAATCCTTTGAGGGGCTTGTTCGGGGTATCTTCACCCCGGCCAGAAGAGCAAAGAGTTGCTCCTCAACCTACTGCACCTACTGAAAATGTTTGCTTTGAAATTCCTTCGGGTATGATGGAGAAACTGCTTGATAATCCTTTTACAGGAGACTGAACACTGCATCCTGATTTACACCTAATCTATGTGGATGAAGTTTGTGGATTATTTGAGCTTGCAGGTATGCCCGAGGATGTTATCAAGAAGAAGGTCTTCCCTGTATCTTTGAAGGGAGATGCATTGACATGGTTTAGGCTATGTGATGATATTGGATTATGGAACTATAATCATCTGAAGTTGGAATTTCATCAGAAGTTCTACCCTATGCACCAAGTTCATCGTGATCGTAATTATATCTATAATTTTTGGCCTCGCGAAGGAGAAAGCATCGCTCAAGATTGGGGGAGGCTTAAGTCAATGTTATATTCATGCCCCAATCATGAGCTCTCAAGAGAAATGATTATTCAAAAAAATTATGCTCGGCTTTCTCTTGATAATCGCTCCATGCTCGATACTTCTTGTTCTGGTTCTTTTATGATGAAGACTATTGAATTCAAATGGGATTTATTGGAAATAATTAAACGCAACTCTGAAGATTGGGATCTTGACGAAGGTAAGGAGTCAGGTTTGACCCCTAAGTTTGATTGTGTTAAAGCTTTTATGGATACCGATGTTTTCCGTGTAGCACTAAGTATGGACTTGACTCTGAGATAGTAGCTTCTTCTGTGAATCATTTGCTACTCATGTTGATCTTCCCAAGGAGAAGTGGTTTAAATACCATCCCCCTATTGAAGTAAAAGTAGTTGAACCTGTTAAAGTTAAAGAAAAGACTATCACTTATAATGTTGATCCTATTGTTCCTACCGCTTTTATTGATAAACCACCTTTCCCTGTTAAGATTAAGGATCATGCTAATGTTGGGGAACGTAGTATTTTAAAATTTTCCTACGATCACGCAAGATCTATCTACCAGATGCATAGCAACGAGAGGGAAGAGTGTGTCTACGTACCCTCGTAGACCGGAAGCGGAAGCGTCAAGTGACGCGGTTGATGTAGTCGAACTTCTTCGCGATTCAACCGATCAAGCACCGAACGTACGGCACCTCCGCGTTCAGCACACGTTCAGCTTGATGATGTCCCACGAGCTCTTGATCCAGTTGAGCTTCACGGGAGAGTTTCATCAGCACGACGGCGTGGTGACGGATATGATGTATTCACCGGCACAGGGCTTCGCCTAAGCACTGCGACGGTATGACCGAGGTGTGTTTCTGTGGAGGGGGGCACCGCACACGGCTGGAACAATTCAACTTGTGTGTCTTTGGGTGCCCCCTGCCCCCGTATATAAAGGAGCAAGAGGGGAGGGCTGGCCGGCCTCCTATGGTGCGGCTAGGGCAATCCTACTAGGAATAGGATTGCAATCCTATTCCTAGTAGGAGTCCACCAAGAAGGAAGAGAGGGAAAGGAAAAGAGGGAGAGGTGGCGCCCCCCCAATCCTAGTCCAACTAGGATCCCTAGGTGGGGCGCCGGCCAGCCTCTATGGGCTGCCTCTCTCCTTTCCTCAAGGCCCACTATGGACCATCCCCCCTCGTAGGGGGTTCCGGTAACCCCCTCCGGCAATCCAGTTAAATCCGAAACTTTTCCGGAACACTTCCGGTGTCCGAATATAGTCGTCCAATATATCAATCTTTATGTCTCGGACATTCCGAGACTCCTCGTCATGTCCGTGATCTCATCCGGGACTCCGAACTACCTTCGGTACA
>LR738709.1:665723097-665744621 GCA_902687465.1 Secale cereale | reverse complement strand
GAACCTGGATGTTCATATTGGCTCCTACATATTCTACGAAGATCTTTATCGGTCAAACCGCATAACAACATACGTTGTTCCTTTTGTCATCGGTATGTTACTTGCCCGAGATTCGATCGTCGGTATCTCTATACCTAGTTCAATCTCGTTACCGGCAAGTCTCTTTACTCGTTCCGTAACACATCATCTCGTGACTAACTCATTAGTCTTTTTGCTTGCAAGGCTTATTATGATGTGTGTTACCGAGAGGGCCCAGAGATACCTCTCCGACACTCGGAGTGACAAATCCTAATCTTGATCTATGCCAACACCACGAATACTTTCGGAGACACCTGTAGAGCATCTTTATGATCACCCAGTTACGTTGTGACGTTTGATAGCACACAAGGTGTTCCTACGGTATTCGGGAGTTGCATAATCTCATAGTCATAGGAACATGTATAAGTCATGAAGAGAGCAATATCAGTAAAACTAAACGATCATAGTGCTATGCTAACGGATGGGTCTTGTCCATCACATCATTCTCCTAATGATGTGATCCCATTGATCAAATGACAACTCATGTCTATGGCTAGAAAACATAACCATCTTTGATCAATGAGCTAGTCTAGTAGAGGCATACTAGGGACATACTGTTTTGTCTATGTATCCACACATGTACTAAGTTTCCGGTTAATACAATTCTAGCATGAATAATAAACATTTATCATGATATAAGGAAATATAAATAACAACTTTATTATTGCCTCTAGGGCATATTTCCTTTAGTCTCCCACTTGCACTAGAGTCAATAATCTAGCTCACATCGCCATGTGATTTAATACCGATAGTTCACATCGTTATGTGAATAACACCCATAGTTCACATAGCCATGTGACCAACACCCAAAGGGTTTACTAGAGTCAAAAATCTAGTTCACATCGCTATGTGATTAATACCCAAGAGTAATAAGGTGTGATCATGTTTTGCTTGTGAGAGAAGTTTAGTCTACGGGTCTGTCACATTCAGATCCGTATGTATTTTGCAAATTTCTATGTCTACAATGCTCTGCATAGAGCTACTCTAGCTAATTGCTCCCACTTTCAATACGCATCCAGATTGATACTTAGAGTCATCTGAATTTAGTGTTAAAGCTTGCATCGGCGTAACCCTTTACGACGAACTCTTTATCACCTCCATAATCGAGAAACATTTCCTTAGTCATCCAGTTACTAAGGATAATTTTGACCGCTGTACAGTGATCTACTCTTGGATCACTATTGTACCTCCTTGACAAACTCATGGCAAGGTACACAACATGTTTGGTACACAGCATGGCATACTTTATAGAACCTATGGCTGAGGCATAGGGAATGACTTTCATTCTCTCTATATTTTTCTGCCGTGGTCTGGCTTTGAGTCTTACTCAACTTCATACCTTAAAAGTCAGGCAAGAACTCCTTCTTTGACTGATCCATTTTGAACTACTTCAAAATCTTATCAAGGTATGTACTCATCGAAAGTCTTATCAAGCGTCTTGATCTATATCTATAGATCTTGATGCCCAATATGTAAGTAGTTTCACCGAGGTCTTTCTTTGAAAAACTCCTTTCAAACACTCCTTTATGATTTCCAGAATATTCTACATTATTTCTGATCAACAATATGTCATTCACATATACTTAACAGAAATGTTGTAGTGCTCCCACTCACTTTCTTGTAAATACAGGCTTCACCGCAAGTCTGTATAAAACTATATGCTTTGATAACCTCATCAAAGCGTATATTCCAACTCCGAGATGCTTGCACCAGTCCATAGATGGATCGCTGGAGCTTGCATACTTTGTTAGCACCTTTTGGATCGACAAAACCTTCTGGTTGCATCATATACAACTCTTCTTTGAGGTATCCATTCAGGAATGCAGTTTTTACATCCATTTGCCAGATTTCATAATCATAAAATGCGGCAATTGCTAACATGATTCAGACAGACTTAAGCATCGCTACAGGTGAGAAAGTCTCATCGTAGTCAACTCCTTGAACTTGTCGAAAACCTTTCGCAGCAAGTCGAGCTTTGCAAACAGTAACATTACCGTCTGCGTCGGTCTTCCTCTTAAAGATCCATTTATTTTTGATGGCCTGCCGATCATCGGGCAAGTCAACCAAAGTCCACACTTTGTTCTCATACATGGATCCCATCTCAGATTTCATGGCCTCAAGCCATTTTGCGGAATCTGGGCTCATCATCGCTTCCTCATAGTTCGTAGGTTCATCATGGTCTAGTAACATGATTTCCAGAACTGGGTTGCCGTACCACTCTGGTGTGGAACGTACTCTGGTTGATCTACGACGTTCAGCAGAAACTTGATCTGAAGTTTCATGATCATCATCATTAACTTCCTCACTGATTGGTGTAGGAATCACTGGAACAATTTTCTGTGATGTACTACTTTCCAATTCAGGAGAAGGTACAATTACCTCATCAAGTTCTACTTTCCTCCCACTCACTTCTTTCGAGAGAAACTCCTTCTCTAGAAAGGATCCACTCTTAGCAACAAAGACCTTGCCTTCGGATCTGTGATAGAAGGTGTACCCAACAGTTTCTTTTGGGTATCCTATGAAGATTTACTTCTCTGATTTGGGTTCGAGCTTATCATGTTGAAACTTTTTCACATAAGCATCGCAGTCCCAAACTTAAAGAAATGACAGCTTAGGTTTCTCGTCAAACCACAGTTCATACGGTGTCATCTCCACGGATTTAGATGGTGCCCTATTTAACGTGAATGTAGCTGTCTCTAATGCATAACCCCAAAAGCGATAGTGGTAGATCGGTAAGAGACATCATCGATCGCACCATATCTAATAAAGTACGGTTATGACGTTCGGACACACCATTACACTGTGGTGTTCCAGGTGGCGTGAGTAGTGAAACTATTTCACATTGTTTTTACTGAAGGCCAAACTCGCTAACTCAAATATTTTACCTCTACGATCATATCGTAGAAACTCTTATTTTCTTGTTACGATGATTCTCCACTTCACTCTGAAATTCTTTGAACTTTTCAAATGTTTCAGGCTTGTGCTTCATTAAGTAGGTATACCCATATCTGCTCAAATCATCAGTGAAGGTCAGAAAATAACGATACCTGCCGCGAGCTTCAACACTCATTGGTCCCCATACATCAGTAGGTATGATTTCAAACAACTCTGTTGCTCGCTCCACAGTTCCGGGGAACAGAGTTTTAGTCATCTTGCCCATGAGGCATGGTTTGCAAGCACCAAGTGATTTATAATCAATTGATTCCAAAAGTCCATCACTATGGAGTTTCTTCATGCGCTTTACACCAATATGACCTAAACGGCAGTGCCACAAATAAGTTGCACTATCATTATTAACCTTGCATCTTTTGGCTTCAATATTATGAATATGTGTATCACACGATCGAGATCCAACAAACCATTTTCATTGGGTGTATGACCATAGAAGGTTTTATTCATGTAAACAGAACAACAATTATTCTCTAACTTACATGAATAACCGTATTGCAATAAACATGATCAAATCATATTCATGCTCAACACAAACACCAAATAACACTTATTTAGGTTCAACACTAATCCCGAAAGTATAGGGAGTGTGCGATGATGATCATATCAATCTTGGAACTACTTCCAATACACATCGTCACTTCATCCTTTAACTAGTTTCTGTTCATTATGCAACTCCCATTTCGAGTTACTACTCTTTAGCAACTGAACCAATATCAAATACCGAGGGGTTGCTATGAACACTAGTAAAATACACATCAATAATCTGTATATAAAATATACCTTTGTTCACTTTGCCATCCTTCTTATCCGCCAAATATCTAGGGCAGTTCCACTTCTAGTGACCATTTCCTTTGCAGTAGAAGCACTTAGTTTCAGGCTTGAGTTTAGCTTTGGGTTTCTTCACGGGAGTGACAACTTGCTTGTCATTCTTCTTGAAGTTCCCCTTCTATCCCTTTGCTCTTTACTTGAAACAAGTGGTCTGGTTAACCATCAACACTTGATGCTCTTTCTTGATTTCTACCTTCGCCGATTTCAGCATCGTGAAGAGCTCGGGAATTACTTTCGTCATCCCTTGCATATTATAGTTCATCACGAAGTTCTACTAACTTGGTGATAGTGTCTAGAGAACTTTGTCAATTACTATCTTATCTGGAAGTTTAACTCCCACTTGATTCAAGCAATTGTACTACCCAGACAATCTGAGCACATGCTCACTGGTTGAGCTATTCTCCTCCATCTTGTAGGCAAAGTACTGTCAGAGGTCTTATACCTCTCGACACGGGCATGAGTATGAAATACTAATTTCAACTCTTGGAACATCTCATATGCTCCGTGGCATTTCAAAACGTTTTTGAAGTCCCGGTTATAAGCCGTAAAGCATGGTGCACTAAACTATCAAGTAGTCATCATATCGAGCTTTTGTCAAAACGTTCATAACGTCTACATCTGCTCCTGCAATAGGTCTGTCACCTAGTGGTGCATCAAGGACATAATTCTTCTGTGCAGCAATGAGGATAATCCTCAGATCACGGAACAATTCCGCATCATTGCTACTAACATCTTTCAACTTGGTTTTCTCTAGGAACATATGAAAAATAAACGGGGAGCAACATCGCGAGCTATTGATCTACAACATAGATATGCTAATACTACCAGGACTAAGTTCATGATAAATTAAAGTTCAATTTAATCATATTAATTTAAAGAACTCCCACTTAGATAGACATCCCTCTGGTCATCTAAATGATCACGTGATCCAAATCAACTAAACCATGTCCGATCATCACATGAGATGGAGTAGTTTCAATGGTGAACATCTTATGTTGATCATATCTACTATATGATTCACGCTCGACCTTTCGGTCTCCAGTGTTCCGAGGCCATATCTGTATATGCTAGGCTCGTCAAGTTTAACCCGAGTATTCTGCGTGTGCAAAACTGGCTTACACCCGTTGTATTTGAACGTAGAGCTTATCACACCCGATCATCACGTGGTGTCTCGGCACGACGAACTTTCGCAACGGTGCATACTCAGGGAGAACACTTATACCTTGAAATTTAGTAAGGGATCATCTTATAATGCTACCGTCGTTCTAAGCAAAATAAGAAGCACAATAAGATAAACATCACATGTAATCAAAATATGTGACATGATATGGCCATCATCATCTTGTGCTTTTGATCTCCATCTCCAAAGCACCGTCATGATCACCTTCGTCACCGGCGCGACACCTTGATCTCCATCGTAGCATCATTGTCGTCTCGCCAACTATTGCTTCTACGACTATCGCTACCGCTTAGTGATAAAGTAAAGCAATTACATGGCGATTGCATTTTATACAATAAAGCGACAACCATATGGCTCCTGCCAGTTGCCGATAACATTACAAAACATGATCATCTCATACAAAACCGTATAACTCATCATGTCTTGACCATATCACATCACAACATGCCCTACAAAAACAAGTTAGACGTCCTCTACTTTGTTGTTGCAAGTTTTACGTGGCTGCTACGGGCTTAGCAAGAACCGTTCTTACCTACGCATATAAAACCACAACGATGTTTCGTCAAGTATGTGCTGTTTTAACCTTCACAAGGACCGGGCGTAGCCACACTTGATTCAGCTAAAGTGAGAGAGACAGACACCCGCCAGTCACCTTTAAGCAATGAGTGCTCGTAACGGTGAAACCATTCTCGCGTAAGCGTACGCGTAATGTCGGTCCGGGCCGCTTCATCTCACAATACCGCCAAAGCAAAGTATGACATGCTGGTAAGCAGTATGACTAGTATCGCCCACAACTCATTGTGTTCTACTCGTGCATATCATCTACGCATAGACCTGGCTCTGATGCCACTGTTGGGGAACATAGTATTTTAAAATTTTCCTACGACCACGCAAGATCTATCTACCAGATGCATAGCAACGAGAGGGAAGAGTGTGTCTACGTACCCTCGTAGACCGGAAGCGGAAGCGTCAAGTGACACGGTTGATGTAGTCGAACTTCTTCGCGATTCAACCGATCAAGCACCGAATGTACGGCACCTCCGCGTTCAGCACACGTTCAGCTTGATGACGTCCCACGAGCTCTTGATCCAGTTGAGCTTCACGGGAGAGTTTCATCAGCATGATGGCGTGGTGACGGATATGATGTATTCACCGGCACAGGGCTTCGCCTAAGCACTGCGACGGTATGACCGAGGTGTGTTTCTGTGGAGGGGGGCACCGCACACGGCTGGAACAATTCAACTTGTGTGTCTTTGGGTGCCCCCCTGCCCCCGTATATAAAGGAGCAAGAGGGGAGGGCCGGCCGGCCTCCTATGGTGTGGCTAGGGCAATCCTACTAGGAATAGGATTGCAATCCTATTCCTAGTAGGAGTCCACCAAGAAGGAAGAGAGGGAAAGGAAAAGAGGGAGAGGTGGCGCCCCCCCAATCCTAGTCCAACTAGGATCCCTAGGTGGGGCGCCGGCCAGCCTCTATGGGCTGCCTCTCTCCTTTCCTCAAGGCCCACTATGGACCATCCCCCCTCGTAGGGGGTTCCGGTAACCCCCTCCGGCAATCCAGTTAAATCCGAAACTTTTCCGGAACACTTCCGGTGTCCGAATATAGTCGTCCAATATATCAATCTTTATGTCTCGGACATTCCGAGACTCCTCGTCATGTCCGTGATCTCATCCGGGACTCCGAACTACCTTCGGTACATCAAAACTCATAAACTCATAATACCGATCGTCATCAAACGTTAAGCGTGCGGACCCTACGAGTTCGAGAACTATGTAGACATGACCGAGACTCATCTCCGGTCAATAACCAATAGCGGAACCTAGATGTTCATATTGGCTCCTACATATTCTACGAAGATCTTTATCGGTCAAACCGCATAACAACATACGTTGTTCCTTTTGTCATCGGTATGTTACTTGCCCGAGATTCGATCGTCGGTATCTCTATACCTAGTTCAATCTCGTTACCGGCAAGTCTCTTTACTCGTTCCGTAACACATCATCTCGTGACTAACTCATTAGTCTTTTTGCTTGCAAGGCTTATTATGATGTGTGTTACCGAGAGGGCCCAGAGATACCTCTCCGACACTCGGAGTGACAAATCCTAATCTTGATCTATGCCAACACCACGAATACTTTCGGAGACACCTGTAGAGCATCTTTATGATCACCCAGTTACGTTGTGACGTTTGATAGCACACAAGGTGTTCCTATGGTATTCGGGAGTTGCATAATCTCATAGTCATAGGAACATGTATAAGTCATGAAGAGAGCAATAGCAGTAAAACTAAACGATCATAGTGCTATGCTAACGGATGGGTCTTGTCCATCACATCATTCTCCTAATGATGTGATCCCGTTGATCAAATGACAACTCATGTCTATGGCTAGAAAACATAACCATCTTTGATCAATGAGCTAGTCTAGTAGAGGCATACTAGGGACATACTGTTTTGTCTATGTATCCACACATGTACTAAGTTTCCGGTTAATACAATTCTAGCATGAATAATAAACATTTATCATGATATAAGGAAATATAAATAACAACTTTATTATTGCCTCTAGGGCATATTTCCTTCAGCTAAAGCTTCAACTGTAGTTCGTAAGAGCAATACTAGAACACTTACACCCCCTGAGCAAATTAAAGTTGAACCTAGTGTTGCTATGGTTAAAGATCTCTTGGTAGAAGATTTAGATGGACATGTTATTTACCTCCAAGAGGAATCTGCTAGAATAGCCAAACCCAATGCTAGGAATAAACATAGACCGATTGCAGGCTTGCCTGTTATCTCTGTTAAGATAGGAGATCATTGCTATCATGGTTTATGTGATGTAGGTGCTAGTGCGAGCATTATCCCTCATACCTTATATCAAGAAATTATGCATGACATTGCACCTGTTGAATTAGAAGGGATTGATGTTACTATTAAGCTTGCTAATAGAGACACTATTTCACCAGTTGGGATTGTTAGAGATGTTGAAGTCTTGTGTGGGAAGGTTAAATACCCTGCTGATTTTCTTATTCTTAGTTCCCCGCAAGATGAATTTTGTCCCATTATATTTGGTAGACCCTTCTTGAATACTGTTAATGCTAAGATAGACTGCGTGAAAGATATTGTTACTGTTGGTCTAGGGGATATGTCTCATGATTTTAACTTTGCTAAATTCCGTAGACAACCCC
This sequence comes from Secale cereale, assembly GCA_902687465.1. Classification (NCBI taxonomy): domain Eukaryota; kingdom Viridiplantae; phylum Streptophyta; class Magnoliopsida; order Poales; family Poaceae; genus Secale; species Secale cereale. The sequence continues at coordinate 665,736,402 of LR738709.1, read as the reverse complement.
TTGATAAGGAATTACCTAGTAAGGATGAAATTATTGGTCTTGCTTCTATTGCTGTGCCTCCTAATGATCCTTTAGAACAATACTTGCTAGACCATGAAAATGATATGCATATGAATGAGAGAAGGGAAATAGATGAAATATTATTTAATCAGGGACCTGTATTGGAAAAGAACTTGCCTGTTGAAATCCTAGGGGATCCTCCTCCACCCAAGGGTGATCCCGTATTTGAACTTAAACCTTTACCCGATAATCTTAAGTATGTTTATCTTGATGAAAAGAAGATATATCATGTTATTATTAGTGCTAACCTTTCAGAGCAGGAAGAAGAAAAACTATTGAAAACTTTGAAGAAGCACCGTACTGCTATTGGATATACTCTCGATGATCTTAAGGGCATTAGTCCCACTCTATGCCAACACAAGATAAAATTGGAAGAAAACGCTAAACCGGTTATTGATCATCAACAACGGTTAAATCCTAAGATGAAAGAAGTGGTAAGGAAGGAAATACTAAAGCTTCTAGAGGCAGGTATTATCTATCCAATTGCTGATAGCCAGTGGGTAAGTCCTGTCCATTGTGTCCCTAAGAAGGGAGGTTTGACTGTCGTTCCTAATGATAAAGATGAATTGATCCCGCAAAGAATAGTTACAGGTTATAGGATGGTAACTGATTTCCGCAAACTAAATAAAGCTACTACCAAAGATCATTACCCCTTGCCATTTATCGATCAAATGCTAGAAAGGTTATCCAAACATACTCATTTTTGCTTTCTAGATGGTTATTCTGGTTTCTCTCAAATACCTGTGTCAAAGGGGGATCAAGAAAAGACCACTTTTACTTGCCCTTTCGGTACCTTTGCTTATAGACGTATGCCTTTTGGTTTATGTAATGCACCTGCGACCTTTCAAAGATGCATGATGGCTATATTCTCTGATTTTTGTGAAAAGATTGTTGAGGTTTTCATGGATGTTTTCTCTGTTTACGGAACTTCTTTTGATGATTGCTTAAGCAACCTTGATCGAGTTTTGCAGAAATGTGAAGACACTAATCTTGTCTTGAATTGGGAGAAGTGCCACTTTATGGTTAATGAAGGCATTGTCTTGGGACATAAATTTTTTGAAAGAGGTATTGAAGTTGACAAGGCTAAAGTTGATGCTATTGAAAAGATGCCGTGCCCTAAGGACATCAAAGGTATATGAAGTTTCCTTGGTCATGTAGGGTTTTATAGGAGGTTCATTAAGGACTTCTCCAAAATTTCTAGGCCTCTGACTAATCTCTTACAAAAAGATATTCCTTTTGTCTTTGATGATGATTGTCTAGAAGCATTTGAAATACTTAAGAAAGCATTGATCTCTGCACCTATTGTCCAGCCTCCTGATTGGAATTTACCTTTTGAGATTATGTGCGATGCTAGCGATTATGCTGTAGGTGCTGTTTTAGGGCAAATAGTTGATAAGAAATTGAATGTTATCCAGTATGCTAGTAAAACACTAGATAGTGCTCAGAAAAATTATGCTACCACTGAGAAAGAATTTTCAGCAGTTGTATTTGCTTGTGATAAGTTTAGACCTTATATTCTTGATTCTAAAGTAACTATTCACACCAATCATGCTGCTATCAAATACCTTATGGAAAAGAAAGATGCTAAACCTAGACTAATTAGATGGGTTCTCTTGCTGCAAGAATTTGATTTGCACATTATTGATAGAAAGGGAGCTGAGAACCCCGTTGCAGATAACTTATCTAGGCTAGAGAATATACTTGATGACCCACAACCTATTGATGATAGCTTTCCTGATGAACAATTAGCTGCCATAAATACTTTTCGTACTGCTCCATGGTATGCTGATTATGCTAATTACATTGTTGCTAAGTTTATACCTCCTAGCTTCACATACCAGCAAAAGAAAAAGTTCTTCTATGATTTGAGACATTACTTCTGGGATGACCCACATCTTTATAAAGAAGGAGTAGATGGTATTATTAGATGTTGTGTACCTGAGCATGAACAGGAACAGATCCTACGCAAGTGCCACTCCGAAGCTTATGGAGGACACCATGCAAGAGATAGAACTGCACACAAGGTATTGCAATCCCGTTTTTATTGGCCTACTCTCTTCGAGGATGCCCGTAAGTTTGTCTTATCTTGTGATGAATGTGAAAGAATTGGTAATATTAGTAGACGTCAAGAAATGCCTATGAATTATTCACTTGTTATTGAACCATTTGATGTTTGGGGCTTTGATTATATGGCACCGTTTCCTGCCTCTAATGGGTACACACATATCCTAGTTGCTGTTGATTACGGTATTAAGTGGGTAGAAGCTATTCCAACTAGTAGTGCTGATCATAACACCTCTATTAAGATTCTTAAAGAAGTTATTTTCCCGATGTTTGGAGTCCCCAGATACTTAATGACTGATGGTGGTTCACACTTCATTCATGGTGCTTTCCTTAAAATACTTGCAAAGTATGATGTCAACCATAGAATTGCATCCCCTTATCACCCATAGACTAGTGGTTAAGTAGAACTAAGTAATAGAGAGCTGAAATTAATTTTGCAAAAGACAGTTAATAGGTCTAGAAAGAATTGGTCCAAGAAACTTGATGATGCATTATGGGCCTATAGAACTGCATGCAAAAATCCTACGGGTATGTCTCCATATAAGATGGTTTATGGAAAGGCTTGTCACTTACCTCTTGAGCTAGAACATAAGGCATATTCGGCTATTAAAGAGCTCAATTATGATTTCAAACTTGCCGATGAGAAGAGGTTATTTGACATTAGCTCCCTTGATGAATGGAGAACCCAGGCCTATGAGAATGCCAAGCTGTTTAAAGAAAAAGTTAAAAGATGGCATGACAAAAGGATACAAAAGCGTGAGTTTAACGTGGGTGATTATGTATTGTTATACAACTCTCGTTTAAGATTTTTTGTAGGAAAACTTATCTCTAAATGGGAAGGACCTTACGTTATCGAGGAGGTCTATCGTTCCGGTGCCATAAAAATCAACAACTTCGAAGGCACAAATCCGAAGGTGGTGAACGGCCAAAGAATCAAATATTATATCTCAGGTAATCCTATAAATGTTGAAACCAATGTTATTGAAACCGTAACCCCGGAGGAATACATAAGGGATACTTTCCAGAACGATCCAGCCTCCGAAAAGGAAGATGTATGTGGTACGGTAAGTAAACCGACTCTAAAACAGTTCTAAAGGCAATTTTTCTCCATTTTGGAATATTTAGAAAAATAAGTAGCAGTCCGGAAGAGACACGAGCCGTCAACGAGGGTGGAGGGCGCGCCCCTTTGCCCTGGGCGTGCCCCCTGCCTCGTGGGCATCTCGTGTGCCTCCTGGACTCCGATTTCTTGTATGTTACTCCTTTTGGTCGGTTAAAATTCATTATATATACTCCCGAAGGTTTTGACCTCTGTATCACGCAAAAATCCTCTGTTCTTGTTTTGAGCTGTTTTCTGTTTTCTTGTTTTGCGTTGTATTCCCTCGAAGAGGAAAGGGAGATGCAGCACAGTAGCGTAAGTATTTCCCTCAGTTTTTGAGAACCAAGGTATCAATCCAGTAGGAGACCACGCGCGAGTCCCTCGCACCTGCACAAACAAATAAGAACTTCGCAGCCAACGCGATAAGGGGTTGTCAATCCCTTTACGGTCACTTACAAAAGTGAGATCTGATAGAGATGATAGTTTATGTTTTTGGTATTTTTGTTTATAAGTACATAAAGTAAAAGCGGAAAAATTAAAGTAGATGTAAATTTATATGTTGAGAATAGACCCGGGGGCCATAGTGTTCTCTAGTGGCTTCTCTCATGATAGCGATATTCTACGGCGGGTAAACAAATTACTGTCGAGCAATTGATAGAAAAGCGAATAATTATGAGACTATCTAGGCATGATCATTGTATATAGGCATCACGTCCGAGTCAAGTAGACCGACTCCTGCCCACATCTACTACTATTACTCCACACATCGACCGCTATCCAGCATGCATCTAGTGTATTGAGTTCATAAGAACAGAGTAACGCCTTAAGCAAGATGACATGATGTAGAGGGATAAACTCAAGCAATATGATATAAACCCCATCTTTTTATCCTCGATGGCAACAATACAATACGTGCCTTACTGCCCCTACTGTCACTGGGAAAGGACACCGCAAGATTGAACAAAAAGCCAAGCACTTCTCCCATTGCAAGAACTATAGATCTAGTAGGCCAAACCAAACCAATAATTCGAAGATACTTGCAAGGATATTATGAGCACACATAAAGAGTTCAGAAAAGAACCAAATAGTTCTCATAGATAATCTAGATCATAAACTCACAATTCATCGGATCTCGACAAACACACCGCAAAAAGAGATTACATCGAATAAATCTCCTCGAAGACCGAGAAGAACTTTGTATTGAGATCCAGAGAGAGAAGAAGCCATCTAGATACTAGCTATGGAGCCGAAGGTCTGTGGTAAACTACTCACAACTCATGGTGAGGGCGATGATGATGATGTAGAAGCACTCCGTGATGGATCCCCCCTCCGGCGGAGCTCCGGAACAGGCTCCAAGATGGGATCTCACTAGAACAGAAGGTTACGGTGGTAGAACTAGAGTTTTCTCTCCTCCTCTGATGGTTTCGGGGTACGTAGGCTTATATAGGAGGAAGGAGGACACCGGGGGACTCACGAGGGACCCATGAGGCAGGGGGAGCGCCCTGGGTAGGGGGGCGCGCCCCCACCCTCGTGGGCACCTCATGGCTCCTACTCCGTGGTTCTCAAGTCTCCCGTGCGTGATTTTCTCCAAAAATATCTCTCCTGAAGGTTTCATTCCGTTTGGACTCCGTTTGATATCCCTTTTCTGTAAAACCCTAATACAGGAAAAAAACAACAATCTGGACTGGGCCTGTGGGTTAGTAGGTTAGTCCCAAAAATAATATAAAAGTGTATGACAAAGCCCATTAAACATCCAAAACATTATAAATAATAGCATGGAACAATAAAAAATTATAGATACGTTGGAGACGTATCAAGCATCCCCAAGCTTAATTCCTGCTCGTCCTCGAGTAGGTAAATGATAAAAACAGAATTTTTGATGTGGAATGCTAACCAACATAGTTTTTCAATGTAATTCTCTTAATTGTGGCATGAATGTTCAGATCTGAAAGATTCAAGACAAAAGTCTATATTGACATAAGAAATAATAATACTTCAAGCATACTAACAAAGCAATCATGTCTTCTCAAAATACTATGGCTAAAGCAAGTTATCCCTACAAAATCTTATAGTCTGGCTGTGCTCCCTCTTCATCACACAAACTATTCATATCATGCACAACCCCGATTTCAGCCAATCACTTGTTTTCATACTCTATTCTTTCAAACCTTTCAATTTTCACGCAACACATGAGCGTGAGCCATGGACATAGCACTATGGGTGGAATAGAGAGGTGGTTGTGGAGAGGACAAAAAAGGAGGGAGATAGTCTCACATCAACTAGGCGTATCAACGGGCTATGGAGATGCCCATCAATAGATATCAATGTGAGTGAGTAGGGATTGCCATGCAACGGATGCACTAGAGCTCAAAATGTATGAAAGCTCAACAAAGGAAACTAGTGGGTGTGCATCCAACTTTCTTGCTCATGAAGACCTAGGGCATTTGAGGAAGCCCATCGTTGGAATATACAAGCCAAGTTCTATAATGAAAATTCCCACTAGTATATAAAAGTGACTAAGCATGAGACTCTCTACAATGAAGAACATGGTGCTACTTTGAAGCACAAGTGTGGAAAAAAGATAGTAGCAATTGTCCCTTTTTTGGGCCTTTCCTTTTTTTCTTTTTTTTGCGGAGGGGCTTTATTGATTTAGCCTTTCCTCCCATGGGACAATGCTCTAATAATGATGATCATCACACTTTCATTACAACTCGATATTACAACTCGATACTACAACAAAGTATGACTCTATATGAATGCCTCCGGTGGTGTACCCGGATGTGCAATGAAACAAGAGTGACATGTATGAAAAATTATGCACGGTGGCCTTTCCACAAATACGATGTGAACTACATGATCATGCATGGCAATATGACAATATGAAGCGTGTCATATGAACGGAACGGTGGAATGTTGCATGGCAATATATCACGGAATGGCTATGGAAATGCCATGATAGGTAGGTATGGTGGCTGTTTTGAGGAACAATATGGTGTCTGTTTTGAGGAAGGATATATAGTGGGTTTATGATACCGGCGAAAGTTGCGCGGTACAAGAGAGGCTAGCAATGGTGGAAGGGTGAGAGTGCGTATAATCCATGGACTCAACATTAGTCATAAGAACTCATATACTTATTGCAAAAATCTATGAGTCATCAAAACAAACCAATCAACGCATGCTCCTAGGGGGGAGGTTGGTAGGAGTTAACCATCGCGCGCCCCCGACCTCCACACAAAGGTTGGCACTTTACAAATACCTCATGCTCTAACTTCGTCACATAGCGGTTCACCATACGTGCATGCTACGGGAATCACTAACCTTAACACAAGTATTTCTCAATTTCATAATAACTCCACTAGCATGACTCTAATATCACTATCCTCATATCTCAAAACAATTATCAATTATCCAACATCTCATCATATTCAATGCACTTAGTGTGAAAGTTTTTACTACATTGACATTGGATGTCTATCATGTGAAGACTAGTTTTATAGCCTAAACACATTGATACGTCCAAAACGTATCTATAATTTCTGCTTGCTCCATGCCACTTTTGGGTGATATTGCTATGATATTTATACACTTCCATACACTTTTGATCATATTTGGACTAACCTACTAATCCAGTGCACCCCGGTGCCAGTTTCTATTTTCGGCTGTTTTTGTATTTCAGGTTTTCACGTTACGAGAACAGCCAGGAAAAATCCAGAAAAATTATATAAAAAATCGGCATTCCGGAAACTTCCTTGCGCCCGAAGTACAGCCCGGGGGGCGGGGGCACCAGGGCTCCAGGCGCCCTGGCGGCGCGCCCCCCCTGGGCCGCGCCGGGGGGGCGCCTGGGCCCCCCGAGCCCCGTCTGGTGCCCCCCTTTGGCATATATTTAGAGGGTCCTTCGAAACCCTCGGGAGGGGAACTCTTTTTCGCGATCTCATCTCTGTTCCGCTGCCGCCACCGCTTCCAAGATCGGGAGCACCAGGAGAACTCTTCCCGGCACCCTGCCGGAGGGGAGGATCATCATCGGGAGCCTCTCCACCACCATGGACGCCTCCCGGATGAGTTGTGAGTAGTCTCCCTTGGACCATGAGTCCATGACCAGTAGCTATGTGATGTTCTCCTCCCGTTCTTGTGCTTCACTAATTAGTCCTCGTGAGCTGCCCTACATGATCGAGGCACATATGTAATCCTTATGCTGTTGCTATGTTGAGTTTGCTGGGATCCGGTGGATTATGAGATTATGTTCAGATTGATCTTGAGTAATATATTTGATCTACCTCTTTTATATTCATGTTCATAAGTAATTCTTGCATGTTCTCCATTGTTATTTATTGCTTTGGCCAAGTAATACGTAGTGACTCCAAGAGGGAACGTTATGCTCGATTGTGGGTTCATGCCCCTCGATGACTAGCTTGAGTGACAGAAACATGAGTCTAGGGGATGTGCTGTTGCCACAAGGGGGAAAACAACGGTGCTGTGCCCGCGGGTGCAAGGATTGTTTACTTTACGCAAAGTTCTTTTAATGCAGTTGTCTGTTGCTTTGAGTTTACACTATGGGTGGGACTCGCAACTTAATACCAGCGAGATGTTCTGGATAGATATCTCAAGGTGGATGATTAGTAGTAGATATTGATGGATTTCGGTCTACTTACTTTGGCGTACCGCCCATGCTTTGAACCTCAACCTTTCTTGCAATGTAGTCAGCACTGGTTTGTGTTCGTGGTCCTGTCAATTACCCAGATGTAATTCGTTTACCTCACATAGCTGTTTTATCGTCTTTTGGGAGAGAGACATCACTAGTGAACATCATGAGACTTCGGTCCATATTACCATCATTGATCACATCCGCTATTTACTTTTCGTTATTACTTACTATTGCAAACATTATCTATCACTACTATCATTGCTTTTAATCCTTTGTGAACTACAAGGCCGGAGGGATTGACAACCTCTCTGTACTCGTTGGGAGCAAAGTTATTTGTATCTGTGTGCAGGTCCACGTTGACTGCTAATATCTGGCGCCGTAGCAGTTGACACCTACTTGTTGAACCTAGGAGTCTCTGGGGATTCGATCCTTGGCATCTTTGCTAAGGGAAAAACTTCCACAACACTGCATCTTACACCTTCCACTTGGGGTAACCAACGAGGGGTTCGAGGCCCATCAAGGAGTATTTTCTGGCGCCGTTGCCGGGGACTCCACTCTTCAGGATAGGGGAGTTGCATGCTATCTTTTACCTTTGCTTTTTAGTCTTGTTAGTTTACCTATCAGTTTTTGCTTTAGTAACCTTTTATCGAAAATCACAAAAATAGTTATCTTGCTTGCTTGCTACTATGGGTTCCACCGAGAACACCAAGTTGTGTGACTTCACTAGTCACAACAACGTTGACTTTATCAGCACACCTATCACTACACCCGCCACTTCAGCACCTTCATATGAAATTAAACCTGCTTTACTGAACTTAGTCATGAAAGATCAATTCTCCGGTGCTGGAGATGATGCTGCTTTACACTTAAACAACTTTGTTGAACTTTGTGATATGCAAAAGTACCAAGAAATAGATGGTAATATTGTTAAGCTTAAGCTTTTTCCTTTCTCCTTGAGAGGAGGAGCTAAAATTTGGTTTCAGTCTTTGCCTAGAAATAGCATAGATTCATGGGACAAGTGCAAAGATGCTTTTATTGGAAAATACTATCCACCTGCTAAAATTATCCAACTTAGAAGTAACATAATGAATTTTAAACAATTGGATAATGAACACGTTGCCCAAGCTTGGGAACATATGAAATCTCTTATCAAGAACTGCCCTACTCACGGTTTGACTACTTGGATGGTTATCCAAACTTTTTATGCAGGCTTGAACTTTACCTCGCGGAACTTGTTAGATTCGGCCGCGGGAGGAACTTTTATGTCAACTACACTTGGTGCTGCCACGAAGCTTCTCGATGAGATGATGACCAACTATTCCCAATGGCACACCGAACGCGCTCCAACAGGTAGGAAGGTAAACTCTGTCGAGGAGATTTCCTCCTTAAATGAAAAAGTTGACTTGATCATGTCTTTACTTTCGAAGCAGTCTACTGTTGATCCTCGTGATGTTCCTTTAAATTCTTTGATTGCTCAAGAACAAGTAGATGTGAATTTTATCTCTAGAAACAATTTTAATAACAATGCTTATAGGAGTAACTTTGGTAACAATCCTAGACCGTTCCCCTCTAATTCTTATGGGAACAATAATGCTTATCCTAGTACCAAGAACTCCACTACTGAACTAGAGATTATGCTTAAAGATTTCATCACTACCCAAAAAGCCTTTAATAAGAGTGTAGAAGAAAAACTACATAAACTAGATGATCTTTCTTTTAAGGTAGACCATTTAGCCAATGAGGTAAAATTGCTAAAAATTAAAACTTCTCCTCTTGAGGAGAGGGAAGTCACTCCTATAAATGCTATTCAAGTGCAAATTAATGAAAACATTAGGATGATGGCTAAACTTAAAGAGAGATGGGCTAGAGAAAGGGAGGAAGAGGATAGAATTAAGAGCCTTCCTACCCACCACACTGTTGCTACTATCCAAGTTGTTGAGGATGTTCAAACTCTTAGCACCCAATGTACTCCTGGTCCCATTGGACCTATTAATGGTGATGCTATGACTATAGAAACTACCAAACAAGTGAACCTAAAGGACACCACTACCACTTTACTTGATGCTCGTGACCTTGATTTTGATAATTGCACTCTTACCGAAGTTATTGATTTCCTTCACTAATGCTCTCATCAAAGCTAGGGAGGAGAAACTTAGAGTAGAAGCCTCCATACCTAGAAAGCTAGAAGATGGTTGGGATCCTATGATAAAAATTAATTTGAATGACTTCTCTTGCTATGCATTATGTGATGTTGGAGCTAGTACCTCTGTTATGCCCAAAAGAATATATGATATGCTTAAATTGAAACCTTTTGATTCTTGTTCTTTTGGTGTTTTTCTCGTTGATTCTTCCATAAAGAAACCTTTGGGGAGGATCGACGATGTTCTTATCGTTGTCAATGATAATTATGTGCCCGTTGATTTTACTATTATGGATATTGAATGTGATCCTTCATGTCCAATTATTTTGGGACGTCCCTTTTTACGCACCGTTGGTGCTATCATTGACATGAAAGAGGGTAATATAAAATTTCAGTTTCCTCTCAAGAAAGGGATGGAACACTTCCCTCTTAAGAAGATCAAGTTACCTTTTGAGTCCGTTGTACGGGCTAGCTATTCTTTTTCTCTTGATAAAACTTGATCTCTATGCATTATGCCTAGCTTAAAGGCATAAAAGAAAGCGCTTTTTGGGAGGCAGCCCACATGAATAATTTTTTTTCTTTTGTTGTGTCTTGATGTTGTTTACTGCTGTAGCATCATCATTGTATCTTTGCTTTTCATATTTGTGCCAAGTATAGCCTTTGATTGCTAGAAAGTTCAAAAGTTGTGAGGTGCTGTCCAGGAAACAGATTCTGTCCTTGGATAGAAAAATTCGTATAAAATCACCAGATCATCTTTTTGGTCTGAATATTTTCGACAGCGTTCTCTATATAATTGTCTTTCGTGCATCTGTTCTGAGTTTTTTGATTTGAGTTGCAGAAGTATCCCGAACAAATCAATTACTACCTGCTGTTCTGTTTTTCACAGATTCTGTCCTGTTTTGCCTTTCCTTCATTTTGCAAACCAAGAGCTTGCTTTTTCTTTGCAAAAACCTTTTGGCAATCTTGAGAAACAGTAGAACTTCAAGAATATCTTTATTTCCAGCAAGGTGCAATTATTTTATTAAGGGTACTAACCTCGCTAATCAGATTATGATGAGTTATGTATGAAGGGAGTTTTCAAGTGTGCGAGGGAAGATGATAAAAAGATTCAGGAGTGTCAAGCGCTCAAGCTTGGGGATGCCCCCGTGCACCCCCAAGAAATATTCAAGGAGACTCAAGCGTCTAAGCTTGGGGATGCCCCCGTGCATCCCCTTCTCCATCAACATTATCAGTTCGTCTTTCGTTCCGCTATATTTTTATCACTTCATGTGTTATGTGCTATGCTTGGAGCGTCTTGCTTTTAGTTTTATTTTTAGTTTTTCATAACGAGTCGGAACTCAGTTTTCTTTATGTGGGAGAGAAACACGCTCCACTTCTACCTAGAACATAACATAGAATTTTCATGTCTATCTTTGCTGTGTGTGTTCTTTGTCTTTTAATAGCTACTATCATGCTCTGCTCTTAGTATTCATGCTTATCTTTTCAAAGAGCTTTTGTTTAGTTGGTTGCTTGAACTCTCTTTAATTACCATGCTCACCTTATTAAGAGAGTTTGCTTCCGTTGCATTGGTTAATATGTCTATGATAAAGATGCTACGTGCATAATGGCGCTTAGTAGTTCAGGTTTTCTTATGGTTAATCTCAAATAGCTGGGGGATTCCCAATGTGTTATTGGAGTACCAACATGATTTGTTTGCCCATGATGTGGTATGGTTTAGTAATATCTTCCTTCAAGAATTTATTTTGATTGACTTGGCGTATGCTCACGCATATTCAAGACTGTAAAGAAAGTCTGTCAAGCCTTGATGATCTTTTATTTCTGAGTAGCGATATAACTACCATGCCTGATTCAATATTGCTTTGTCACTCTGCATGATTATGACCGTCATTGCTCTCTTAGTTGGTCGCTCCCAGTCTTTTGCTAACCTCCACCTGTACTAAGCGAACTAACTTTGCAATACATAGCTCATGGGAAAGTAGCTTAAAAACTATTGTGGTAAAGAATATGTTGCCTATGTATCTTATTTCTTATAAGTTGCTTGCTGAGCGGTAACCATGTTTCTGGGGACGCCATCAACTGTCACACTTTTGTTGAATATCATGTGAGTTGCTATGCATGTTCGTCTTGTCTGAAGTAAGGGTGATTTGCCGTGGGTTGAATGAGTATGCATATTGTTAGAGAAGAACATTGGGCCGCCAACCAAAGCCATGCATCATGGTGGAAGTTTTAGCTTGGACATTAATCCTCAATCTCTTATGAGAATATGCTTATGCATTAAAGAGGAGTCCATCATCTATTTTCTATGTTGTCCCGGTATGGATGTCCTCAAGTTGAGATCTATCAAAAACCGAGAAATCAAATGCGATTTATCTCCTTGGACCTTTGTACAGGTGGCATAGAGGTACCCCTTTGTGACACTTGGTTGAAACATATGCAATGCAAAGATAACCCATGGAAATCCAAGCTAATTAGGACAAGGTGCGAGCACTATTAGTATTCGATGCATGAGGCTTGCAACTTATAGGATGTCTTATGCATGACACATATGAAGTACTACTACCGTTGACAAAATTGCTTCTATGTTTTCAAATAAAAAGCTCTAGCACATAAAGCACCAACTACTGAGAGCATGATTGTCATTCTGAGTGTAATGTGCATTGTCCCAAAGTAGCATTGTCTTTTGCATGATTGTGATATCGTTTATTTTGAAATCATTATATCTAGTCATCACTTAAACCTTGAAGGTGCCCCTACATTTATGTTTTGCTTTACTAAAGGGGGCAAGCTAGATATCACTTTATCATATTTGCACATCATGTTCATTGCAAATCTTTTTGATGTTTCAGTTTCATGTTGTAAAACTTCCAGTCATTTGTGATTTTCTCATGAGGCAACTTAATTACTATAGAATCATTGTCTCAGTAAGCTTTTGTCATATGACTATAAAAAGTCCTATATGGTTAATAGCATGTCACCACAGAAATTATTCTTGTTATCATTTACCTACTCGAGGACGAGCAGGAATTAAGCTTGGGGATGTTGATACGTCCAAAACGTATCTATAATTTCTGCTTGCTGCATGCCACTTTTGGGTGATATTGCTATGATATTTATACACTTCCATACACTTTTGATCATATTTGGACTAACCTACTAATCCAGCACCCCGGTGCCAGTTTCTGTTTTCGGCTGTTTTTGTATTTCAGGTTTTCACGTTACGAGAACTGCCAGGAAAAATCCAGAAAAATTATATAAAAAATCAGCGTTCCGAAAACTTCCTTGCGCCCGAAGTACAGCCGGGGG
>LR738709.1:665712616-665723002 GCA_902687465.1 Secale cereale | reverse complement strand
GGGGGGGCGCCTGGGCCCCCCGAGCCCCGTCTGGTGCCCCCCTTTGGCATATATTTAGAGGGTCTTTCGAAACCCTCGGGAGGGGAACTCTTTTTCGCGATCTCATCTCTGTTCCGCCGCCGCCGCCGCTTCCAAGATTGGGAGCACCAGGAGAACTCTTCCCGGCACCCTGCCGGAGGGGAGGATCATCATCGGGAGCCTCTCCACCACCATGGACGCCTCCCGGATGAGTTGTGAGTAGTCTCCCTTGGACCATGAGTCCATGACCAGTAGCTATGTGATGTTCTCCTCCCGTTCTTGTGCTTCACTAATTAGTCCTCGTGAGCTGCCCTACATGATCGAGGCACATATGTAATCCTTATGCTGTTGATATGTTGAGTTTGCTGGGATCCAATGGATTATGAGATTATGTTCAGATTGATCTTGAGTAATATATTTGATCTACCTCTTTTATATTTATGTTCATAAGTAATTCTTGCATGTTCTCCATTGTTATTTATTGCTTTGGCCAAGTAATACGTAGTGACTCCAAGAGGGAACGTTATGCTCGATTGTGGGTTCATGCCCCTCGATGACTAGCTTGAGTGACAGAAACATGAGTCTAGGGGATGTGCTGTTGCCACAAGGGGGAAAACAACGGTGCTTGTGCCCGCGGGTGCAAGGATTGTTTACTTTACGCAAAGTTCTTTTAATGCAGTTGTCTGTTGCTTTGAGTTTACACTATGGGTGGGACTCACAACTTAATACCAGCGAGATGTTCTGGATAGATATCTCAAGGTGGATGATTAGTAGTAGATATTGATGGATTTCGGTCTACTTACTTTGGCGTACCGCCCATGCTTTGAACCTCAACCTTTCTTGCAATGTAGTCAGCATTGGTTTGCGTTCGTGGTCCTGTCAATTGCCTAGCTGTAATTCGTTTACCTCACATAGCTGTTTTATCGTCTTTTGGGAGAGATACATCACTAGTGAACATCATGAGACTCCGGTCCATATTACCATCATTGATCACATCCGCTATTTACTTTTCGTTATTACTTACTATTGCAAACATTATCTATCACTACTATCATTGCTTTTAATCCTTTGTGAACTACAAGGCCGGAGGGATTGACAACCTCTCTGTACTCGTTGGGAGCAAAGTTATTTGTATCTGTGTGCAGGTCCACGTTGACTGCTAATATCTGGCGCCGTAGCAGTTGACACCTACTTGTTGAACCTAGGAGTCTCTGGGGATTCGAACCTTGGCATCTTTGCTAAGGGAAAAACTTCCACAACACTGCATCTTACACCTTCCACTTGGGGTAACCAACGAGGGGTTCGAGGCCCATCACACATTACCATACTGTTTTAATAGACTCTCAAATAGATATAAGTGAAGCATGAGAGTTCAACAATTTCTTCAAAATATTATCACCACCGTGCTCTAAAAGATATAAGTGAAGCACTAGAGCAAAAACTATTCAACTCAAAGGATATAAGTGAAGCACATAGAGTGTTCTATCAATTTCTAGGCCATATTTAACTCTCTCAAATAGGTGTGTCCAGCAAGGATAATTGTGGAAAACTAACAAGCAAAGACTCAAATTATACAAGATGCTCCAAGCAAAACACATATCATGTGGTGAATAAAAATATAACTCCAAGTATAGTTACCGATAGATGAAGACGGAAGAGGGGATGCCTTCCCGGGGCATCCCTGAGCTTAGGCTTTTGATTGTCCTTGAATTTTACTTGGGGTGCCATGGGCATCCCCAAGCTTAAGCCCTTGCTACTCTTTGTTCCATAGTCCATCAGAGCAATACTCAAAACTTGAAAACTTCACAACACAAAACTTAGACAAAAATTCTCGTGAGCTCCGTTAGTATAAGAAAGCAAACCACTACACAAAGGTACTGCAATGAATTCATTCTTTGTTTATATTGGTGTTAAACCTAATGTATTCCAACTTCTCTATGGTTCATACTTCCCAATATTACTCATAGATGCATTGAAATAAGCAAACAGCACACGAAAAACAGAATCTGTCAAAAACAGAACAGTCTGTAGTAATCTGCAGGTTTCGCATACTTCTGTAACTCCAAAAAATTCAAACTAAATTGGTAAACGTGAGGAATTTGTCTATTAATCATCTACAAAAATAATCAACTAAATAGCACGCTCCACTAAAATCTGATGACCATTCTAGCGAGCGCTAACGATTATGTTTTTCTCAGCAAGATCATATAAACTTCACACAAGTCTTCCCAAAGGTTCTACTTGGCACAAACACTAAACAAAACATGAAATCACATCTAAACAGAAGCTAGATGCAATATTTATTCCCTAACAGCAGCAAAAACAAAAAATATAAAATTGGGTTTCCACCCAACAAGCGCTATCGTTTTACGCCCCTAGCTAGGCACGATACATGGATAAATCTAGGTATTGCCATCTTTGATCTTCACCCTTTTGATGGTGTCAAGCTCGAATCCGGGAGGTTCTTTACATTTCCCTTCATATTCAGAAATCTTTAGATCTAAAGCATCCAACCGCTTATTGCAAAGAGTAATCAACATATTCATGCGATGGAGATTCCCACTAACACTTTTAATGGGTTCAAGAGACTTTTGTAATATTTTGGTTACTTCGCAAATTTTCTCAAAAACTTGCGTCCCTTCCTGGGTTAAATTTGACCCTTTTTGGGGAGGTAGTGTTCCCACTATTCCCTCTATAATTTCCTGCGCAATACTAGGATCAACTTCGATAAAATTCCCTTTGGCAACACAATCCAAGAGTTGTCTATGAGACATATTTAATCCAACATAAAAATTGCGAAGCAAGATTCTAAAATTCACCTCTAAGGTGCACTTACGATAAGATTCCATCATCCTAAACCAAGCATCTTTTAAGTTTTCTCCTTGCTTTTGCTTGAAGTGAAGCACTTCAAACTCGGGAGACAAATGAGTGGATAAGGGACTAGCCATAATGACAAGCAAGCAATCCAACACACACAAGCAAACAAGAAGCAAGCGAACGATAAACACACGGCATAAGAAGGGCAAATAAAACGGCAAGGGTGAAGTGGGGGAGAGGAAAACGAGAGGCAAAAAATGTAATGCGAAGGATAAGGGTTTGTGATAGGTACTTGGTATATGACTTTTGCGTAAGCCTCCCCGGCAACGGCACCAGAAATTCTTCTTGCTACTTCTCGAGCTTGCGTTGTATTCCCTCGAAGAGGAAAGGGAGATGCAGCACAGTAGCGTAAGTATTTCTTTCAGTTTTTGAGAACCAAGGTATCAATCTAGTAGGAGACCACGTGTGAGTCCCTGGCACCTGCACAAACAAATAAGAACTTTGCAGCCAACGCGATAAGGGGTTGTCAATCCCTTTACGGTCACTTACGAAAGTGAGATCTGATAGAGATGATAGTTTATATTTTTGGTATTTTTGTTTATGAGAAAAGAAAGTAAAAGCGGAAAAAGTAAAGTAGATGTAGATTTATATGTTGAGAATAGACCCGGGGGCCATAGTGTTCTCTAGTGGCTTCTCTCATGATAGCGATATTCTACGGCGGGTAAACAAATTACTGTCGAGCAATTGATAGAAAAGCGAATAATTATGAGACTATCTAGGCATGATCATTGTATATAGGCATCACGTCTGAGACAAGTAGACCGACTCCTGCCTGCATCTACTACTATTACTCCACACATCGACCGCTATCCAGCATGCATCTAGTGTATTGAGTTCATAAGAACAGAGTAACGCCTTAAGCAAGATGACATGATGTAGAGGGATAAACTCAAGCAATATGATATAAACCCCATCTTTTTATCCTCGATGGCAACAATACAATACGTGCCTTGCTGCCCCTACTGTCACTGGGAAAGGACATCATAAGATTGAACCCAAAGCCAAGCACTTCTCTCATTGCAAGAACTATAGATCTAGTAGGCCAAACCAAACCAATAATTCGAAGAGACTAGCAAGGATATTATGAGCACACATAAAGAGTTCAGAAAAGAACCAAATATTTCTCATAGATAATCTTGATCATAAACTCACAATTCATCGGATCTCGACAAACACACCGCAAAAAGAGATTACATCGAATAGATCTCCTCGAAGATCGAGGAGAACTTTGTATTGAGATCTAGAGAGAGAGAAGAAGCCATCTAGATACTAGCTATGGACCCGAAGGTCTGTGGTAAACTACTCACAACTCATGGTGAGGGCGATGATGATGATGTATAAGCACTCCGTGATGGATCCCCCCTCTGGCGGAGCTCCGGAACAGGCTCCAAGATGGGATCTCATGGGAATAGAAGGTTACGGCGGTGGAACTAGGGTTTTCTCTCCTCCTCTGATGGTTTCGGGGTACCAGGCTTATATAGGAGGAAGGAGGACACCGGGGGACTCACGAGGGACCCACGAGACAGGGGGCACGCCCCCACCCTCGTGGGCACCTCATGGCCCCTACTCCGTGGTTCTCAAGTCTCCCGTGCGTGATTTTCTCCAAAAATATCTCTCCCGAAGGTTTCATTCCGTTTGGACTCCGTTTGATATCCCTTTTCTGTAAAACCCTAAAACAGGCAAAAAAATAGCAATCTGGACTGGGCCTTTGGGTTTGTAGGTTAGTCCCAAAAATAATATAAAAGTGTATAACAAAGCCCATTAAACATCCAAAACATTATAAATGATAGCATGGAACAATAAAAAAATTATAGATACATTGGAGACGTATCAGTTAACGAAGCCAGGCACCATGTCGTCTCCCTCCTCCAACAACGAGGGCAACGACGCTTGGCTAATGAAGATAGATCTGAAGAGGGAAGGACCCGAGGAGATTAGCAAGAAGGAGAAGATCAAGAAGGAGGTGGAAGATCCGGCTCTGGCATTGGGAGAAGAAGACATCCCTCAATCTCTTCCCAACCTCTTTACCTCAACTGAGATTGAAGCTTTCAAGATGATTGAGTTAGTTCAAATTCAAAACAAGCATCTCACAAGTGAAAATATTTTGTTGAAGGAATATATAGCCTTGGAAGATGGACGACAAGCCTACATCATCAACAACTCCATCACCACCACCTCCGAAGAAGGATATATAATCATATGGGTATGGGCACTCCCCTTGGCAACTGCCAAGCTTGGGGGAGTGACCCCGATATCATATCACCATCACTCCTATCTTTACTGTTTTTCCTAGTTCGATCCTTTTGGTAGTATCTTGATCTAGTAGAATAAAGTTAGCATGATCTAGTTGTGAGCTTTTGCTTTATGATCTTTATCCTTTGTAATCGAGTCCGTGAGCTAAATAATAAAGATTAGTGTTGAGTCAAGGGCTTGATTTCCTCACCTTGGTCATGACAGAATAAAAGAAAACATAAAAAAAATATCAAGAGATCATATTGATCTTATGGGAAGTAATGACTTCACATATAAAGAGTATGATGAATAAAAGTTGTTGGGAGTTGACAAACATAGTTTTGGTCATCGTTGCAATTAATAGGAAGTAACAAAGAAAGATAGGCTTCACATACAAATATACTATCTTGGAAATCTTCTATCATTGTGAGCACTCATTAAAATATGACACGCTAATGAGTTGATGTTTGACAAGGAAGACAACATAATGGGTTATGTTTTCTTATATCCGAAATAAAGTATATTGTCATGGATCATCCAACATGTTGAGCTTGCCTTCCCCCCTCATGCTAGCTAAAACTCCTCGCACCAAGTAGAGATACTACTTGTGCTTCCATATATCCTTAAACACAGTGTTGCCATGAGAGTCCACCATACCTACCTATGGATTGAGTAAGATCCTTCCAAGTAAGTTGTCATGTTGCAAACTTGCTAAAATATGTATGATTTATTAGTATGGAGGAAATAAGCTTTATACGATCTTGTCATATGGAAGTAATAAAAGCAACAGACTGCATAATAAAGGTCCTTATCATAAGTGGCAATATAAAGTGACGTTCTTTTGTGCTAAGACTTTGTGCATCCAACCATAAAAACACATGACAACCTCTACTTCCCTCTGCGAAGGGCCTATCTATTATTCTTGCCTTATAAGAGTCAAGGTGAAATTCACCTTTCCTTTTTACATTTTATCCTTTGGTAAGCACATTGTGTTGGAAAGATCCTGACATATATACCCACTTGGATGTAAGTTTTCATGGTCTATTACTGTTGACATTACCCTTGAGGTAAAAGGTTGGCTAATTTTTTTTAAATAATACATTTTATTTAGTAAATTTCATAACTAGTACGTGGCTAGGCGAATTTTCAAAAATATGACCCAATCGGCCAGCAGCAGGCCGACTAGGCCTTGTTGGCCTGCTGCTGGCCGATTAGGACCTTATCGGCCTGCTGCTGGCCGATTAGGACCTTATCGGCCTGCTGCTAGCCGATAGGCCTGTGCCCATCAGTACCTTGTTGGCCTGCTGCTGGCCGATTAGGACCTTATCGGCCTGCTGCTGGCCGATAAGGTCCTAATCGGCCAGCAGCAGGCCAATAAGGTCCTAATCGGCCAGCAGCAGGTCGACAAGGCCTAGTCGGCCTGCTGCTGGCCGATTGGGTCATATTTTTGAAAATTCGCCTAGCCACGTACTAGTTATGAAATTTACTAAATAAAATATATTATTTAAAAAAAATTAGCAAAAGGTTGGGAGGCAACACCATAAGCCCCTATCTTTCTCTGTGTCCGATTAAAACTCCATATCCATAAGTATTGCGTGAGTGTGAGCAATTGTGAAAGACTATATGATAGTTGAGTATGTAGGCTAGCTGAAAAGCTCTTATGTTGACTCTTTCTAAAGTTATGATAAATTGCAATTGCTTCAATGACCGAGATCATAGTTTGTTGGTTTTCAATGAAGTTTATGATTCATGCTCGATATTGTGAATGAATTGTTACTTTAGCATAAGAATCATATGATGATATATATATATATATATATATATATATATATATATATATATATATATATATATATATATATATATATATATATATATATATATATATATATATATATATATATATATATATATATATATATATATATATATATATATATATATATATGTTGTTATGAGAATGATCATGATGCCCTCATGTCCGTATTTTATTTTTTATCGACACCTCTATCTCTAAACATGTGGACATACTTTTCGATATCGGCTTTTGCTTGAGGACAAGCGAGGTCTAAGCTTGCGGGAGTTGATACGTCCATTTTGCATCATGATTATATGTTGATATTTATTGCATTATGGGCTGTAATTACATGTTTTGTCACAATACTCATGCCTTTTCTCTCTTATTTTACAAGGTTTATATGAAGAGGGAGAATGCCGGCAGCTGGAATTCTAGGCTTGAAAAGGAGCTAACTCTAGAAACCTATTATGCACAACTCAAAAAGCCCCGAAACTTCACAGGACTCTGTTTCAGAAAATATAAAAAATATCTGGCGAAAGAAGATCACGAGGGGGGCCACCTGCTGTCCACGAGGGTGGGGGCGTGCCCCCTCTCTGGGCGTGCCCCCTATCTCGTGGGCCCCCAGGTGCCCATCTTCTCCTATATGAGGTGTTTTGACCTGGAAAAAATCACAAGGAGGCTTTCGGGACCAGACGCCGCCGTCTCGAGGCGGAACCTTGGCGGAAACCAATCTAGGGCTCCGACATAGCTGTTCTGTCGGGGATACTTCCCTCCGGGAGGGGGAAATCGTCACCACCGTCATCACCAACAACTCTCCCATCTTGGGGAGGGATATCTTCATCAACATCTTCACCAGCACCACCTGTTCTCAAACCCTAATTCATCTCTTGTATCCAATATTTGTACCCAAACCTCAGATTGGTACCTGTGGGTTGCTAGTAGTGTTGATTACTCCTTGTAGTTGATGCTAGTTGGTTTATTTGGTGGAAGATCATATGTTCAGATCCATTATGCATATTAATACCCCTATGAGCATGAACAATATTATGTCTTGTGAGTAGTTACTTTTGTTCCCGAGGACATAGGAGAAGTCTTGCTATTAGTAGTCATGTGAATTTGGTATTCGTTTGATATTTTGATGAGATGTATATTGTCTCTCCTCTAGTGGTGTCATGTGAACGTCGACTACATGAAACTTCACCATTATTTGGGCCTAGAGGAAGGAATTGGGAATTAATAAGTAGATGATGGTTTGCTAGAGTGACAGAAGCTTAAACCCTAGTTTATGCGTTGCTTCGTAAGGGGCTGATTTGGATCCATTTGTTTCATGCTATGGTTAGGTTTACCTTAATACTTCTTTTTGTAGTTGCGGATGCTTGCAATAGAGGTTAATCATAAGTGGGAGGCTTGTACAAGTAAGGACAACACCAAAGCACCGGTCCACCCACATACCAAATTATCAATGTACCGAACGAGAATTGGATGATCGGGATGAAAACCAGCTTGACGATAATTCCCATGTGTCCTCGGGAGCACTTTCCTTTATATAAGAGTTTGTCCAGGCTTGTCCTTTGCTACACAAAGGATTAGGCCACCTTGGTGCACCTTATTTACGTTTGCCTTTTGTCACTTGCTACCAATTACCTTATCACAAAACTATTTGTTACCTATAATTTCAGTACTTGCAGACAATACCTTACTGAAAACTGCCTATCATTTCCTTCTGCTCCTCGTTGGGTTCGACACTCTTACTTATCGAAAGGACTATGATAGAACCCCTACACTTGTGGGTCATCAAGGACCCCCCCCCCCCGACCCAGGACTCCCTTAGTAGCGCCTGAACCTGCCTTCGATGACGATGAGTTCGGCTTCCGTATTGTCTTCGGCGTTGCAAGGCAGGTTCCTCCTCCCGAATATATCTTCTGCAAATAGATGGATTATGTTCGGCTCTGCAAGATTAGTACAAGCCTTAGCATCGAAGGCAAGGCTCTTAAAGAAAATGAATAATGTGTCTCTACAGACAACTTTTGGGTGAAGCGTCGCGTCCAACCCACTAACATATCGAACTGTTTTATTTGGTCCTAGTTTCGCGTTTCGAGGTATATCCTCATTCGCACGTCCCATCAGAATAGAGATCGTGCCCGCTTATTGTGGGATTCTTCTCAGTGTGACGTGAGCACCCACGCCGCGCATTACGCATGACTGCTTTGGGAACCGGCGAGTTTTATGGTTAAAGTGGGGGGGACGCTCTGTATTCGCAGCGTTATAAAAGGACATCAATCTCTTTCACCAGCCCCATACCTTCCTCAAGCTCGCGCTCTCCAACTTCCCTTGCCCCCGCATTCTCCTCTCCTGCACCCACAACTTCTTGTTCCTCAACCACTACTCCTCTTCCCAGCAATGGCTGGACCCGACTAACTAACTCATTAGTCATATGCTTGCAAGGCTTATTATGATGTGTATTACCGAGAGGGCCTGGAGATACCTCTCCGACACTCGGAGTGACAAATCATATTCTTGATCTATGCCAACACCACAAACACCTTCGGAGACACCTCTAGAGCATCTTTATAATCACCGATACGTCTCCGTCGTATCTATAATTTTTGATTGTTCCATGCCAATACTATACAACTTTCATATACTTTTGGCAACTTTTTATACTATATTTGGGACTAACATATTGATCGAGTGCCCAGTGCCAGTTCCTGTTCGTTGCATGTTTTTTGTTTCGCAGAATATCCATATCAAATCGAGTCCAAACGGGATAAAAACAGACAGACTTTTTTTCCGAATATATGTGAATTTTGGGAAGTGGAATCAACGTGAGATGATGCCCGAGGGGCCCACGAGGGTGAGGGGCGCGCCCTTGGTCCTTGTGGCAACTCCATAAGGCGGTTGGTGCCCTTCTTTCACCGCAAGAAAGCTAATATACGGATAAAAATCGGGTCAAAAATTCAGCCAAATCGGATTTACGGCTCTCCGGGAATTTAAGAAACGGTGAAAGGCCAAAATCTGGGAACACAGAAACAAAGAGAGACAGAGAGACAGATCCAATCTCGGAGGGGCTCTCGCCCCTCCGCCGCCATGGAGGCCATCGACCAGAGGGGAAACCCTTCTTCCATCTAGGGAGAAGGTTGATACGTCCAAAACGTATCTATAATTTCTGCTTGCTCCATGCCTCTTTTGGGTGATATTGCTATGATATTTATACACTTCCATACACTTTTGATCATATTTGGACTAACCTATTAACTCAGTGCACCCCAGTGCCAGTTTCTGTTTTCTGTTGTTTTTGTATTTCAGGTTTTCCCATTACGAAAACTGCAAGAAAAATCCCGGAAAAATTATATAAAAAATCAGCGTTCCAGAAGCTTCCCGGCAGCCAAAGTAGAGCCGGAGGGGGGCCACCAGGGCTCCAGGCGCCCTGGTGGCGCGGCCCCCCTCCTGGCCGCGCCGGG
>LR738709.1:665658632-665712469 GCA_902687465.1 Secale cereale | reverse complement strand
GGGGGGGGGGGGGGGGGGGGGGGGGGGCGCCTGGGCCCCCCAGGCCTCCGCTGATGCCCCCCCTTTGGCATATATTTATATCGCGTCCCGAAACCCTCGAGACGGGAACCCTTTTTCGCGATCTCATCTCTCTTCCGCCGCCGCCGCGCTTCCAAGATCGGGAGCACCAGGAGAACTCTTCCCGGCACCCTGCCGGAGGGGAGGATCACCTCCGGGAGCCTCTCCACCACCATGGACGCCTCCCGGATGAGTTGTGAGTAGTCTCCCTTGGACCATGGGTCCATGACCAGTAGCTATGTGATGTTCTCCTCCCCTTCTTGTGCTTCACTAATTAGACCTCGTGAGCTGCCCTACATGATCGAGGCACATATGTAATCCTTATGCTGTTGCTATGTTGAGTTTGCTGGGATCCGATGGATTGTGAGATTATGTTCAGATTGTGTTTGAGTAATATATTTGATTTACCTCTTTTATATTTATGTTCGTAAGTAATTCTTGCATGTTCTCCGTTGCTATTTATTGCTTTGGCCAAGTAGTAGGTAGTGACTCCAAGAGGGAACATTATGCTTGATTGTGGGTTCATGCCCCTCGATGACTAGCTTGAGTGACAGAAACATGAGTCTAGGGGATGTGCTGTTGCCACAAGGGGGAAAACAACGGTGCTTGTGCCCGCGGGTGCAAGGATTGTTTACTTTACGCAAAGTTCTTTTAATGCAGTTGTCTGTTGCTTTGAGTTTACACTATGGGTGGGACTCGCAACTTAATACCAGCGAGATGTTCTGGATAGATATCTCAAGGTGGATGATTAGTAGTAGATGCAGATGGATTTCGGTCTACTTGCCTTGGCGTACCGCCCATGCTTTGAACCTCTACCTTTCTTGCAACATAGTTAGCATTGGTTTGCGCACATAATTCTGTCAATTGCCCAGCTGTAATTCGTTTACCTCACATAGCTGTTTTATCGTCTTTTGGGAGAGATACATCACTAGTGAACATCATGAGACTCCGGTCCATATTACCATCATTGATCACATCCGCTATTTACTTTTCGTTATTACTTACTATTGCAAACATTATCTATCACTACTATCATTGCTTTTAATCCTTTGTGAACTACAAGGCCGGAGGGATTGACAACCTCTCTGTACTCGTTGGGAGCAAAGTTATTTGTATCTGTGTGCAGGTCCAAGTTGATTGCTAATATCTGGCGCCGTTAGCAGTTGACACCTTCTTGTTGAAACTGGGAGTCTCAGGGGAAATCGATCCTTGGTATCTTTGCCAAGGGAAAACTTCCGCTACACTGCATCTCAAACCTTCCACTTGGGGTAACCAACGAGGGGCGAGGAGCCATCAAGCAAAGTTTTCTGGCGCCGTTGCCGGGGACTCCACTCTTCAAGATAGGGGAGTTGCACGCTATCTTTTACCTTTGCTTTTTAGTCTTGTTAGTTTACCTTTCAGTTTTCTTTATGCCTTTTCACTAGTTTTGCTTAATAGAAAACAACAAAAATATGAGAGTGCTTTATAAGCTCTACCTTGCTTTGGGACATGATGTGTTTGAAGAGAAAATTAAAAAACCTATGGAACTTTATTATTTGCATAACAATCATGATGGTGGTGATGTTATTTGTATGCTTTCTTTGTGTATCAATATTGCTAATGACATGGAAAGGTCTAAGCTTGGGGATGACACGTTTGATGAACATGATATTTTTAGTCCCCCAACTTTTGAAGAGAAAATTTACTTTGATGATACTTTGCTTTCTATATATGATGATTACAATGATGAATATGATGTTTTCAGTCCACCTACTATTGAGGATAAAATTTATTATGATTATGATATGCCTCCTAAATACAATGATTACCATGATGGTTATGATTGCTTTACTCTCACTATTCCTAATAAGAAAGATTTTGCTTATATGAAGAGTAATGATACCTTTTTGCATGTGGATCATGGTAACAATGCTTTATGTGATGCTTATATTGTTGAGTTTATTCGTGATCCCACTGAAAATTATTATGAGAAGGGAACATATGCTTATAGATATTTCAATAATATCAAGTTCCCTCTCTTTACGTTTAAGGTTTTGAAGCTGCACTTGTTTTGTCTTCCTATGCTTATTGCTTTGTGCTTCAATGAATTATTGTATTGCAATATTCCTATGCATAGGAAGCATGTTAGGCTTAAATGTGTTTGGTATTTGCTTCTTGATGCTCTCTTTTGTTCTTCAACTCTTATTCCTACGAGAGCATCATTAAAGTCTTAAGCCTATCTTTATGGCTATAAAGAAAGAGCTCTAGGGAGACAACCCTTGTTATCTTTGCTTTCAGTTTGTTCTTTCAGTTTTAGTGGTCTTGATGATTGTTACTACTGTAGCAACTATTGGGGAACGTAGTATTTTAAAAAATTTCTATGATCACGCAAGATCTATCTACCAGATACATAGCAACGAGAGGGAAGAGTGTGTCTACGTACCCTCGTAGACCGGAAGCGGAAGCGTCAAGTGACGCGGTTGATGTAGTCGAACTTCTTCGCGATTCAACCGATCAAGCACCGAACGTACGGCACCTCCGCGTTCAGCACACGTTCAGCTTGATGACGTCCCACGAGCTCTTGATCCAGTTGAGCTTCACGGGAGAGTTTCGTCAGCACGACGGCTTGGTGACGGATATGATGTATCTACCGGCGTAGGGCTTCGCCTAAGCACTGCGACGGTATGACCGAGGTGTGTTTCTGTGGAGGGGGCACCGCACACGGCTGGAACAATTCAACTTCTGTGTCTTTGGGTGCCCCCCTGCCCCCGTATATAAAGGAGCAAGGGAGGAGGGCCGGCCGGCCTCCTATGGTGCGGCTAGGGCAATCCTACTAGGAATAGGATTGCAATCCTATTCCTAGTAGGAGTCCACCAAGAAGGAAGAGAGGGAAAGGAAAAAGAGGGAGAGGTGGCGCCCCCCCAATCCTAGTCCAACTAGGATCCCCTGGTGGGGCGCTGGCCAGCCTCTATGGGCTGCCTCTCTCCTTTCCTCAAGGCCCACTATGGACCATCCCCCCTCGTAGGGGGTTCCGGTAACCCCCTCCGGCAATCCAGTTAAATCCGAAACATTTCCGGAACACTTCCGGTGTCCGAATATAGTCGTCCAATATATCAATCTTTATGTCTCGGACATTCCGAGACTCCTCGTCATGTCTGTGATCTCATCCGGGACTCCGAACTACCTTCGGTATATCAAAAATCATAAACTCATAATACCGATCGTCATCAAACGTTAAGCGTGCGGACCCTACGGGTTCGAGAACTATGTAGACATGACCGAGACTCATCTCCGGTCAATAACCAATAGCGGAACCTGGATGTTCATATTGGCTCCTACATATTCTACGAAGATCTTTATCGGTCAAACCGCATAACAACATACGTTGTTCCTTTTGTCATCGGTATGTTACTTGCCCGAGATTCGATCGTTGGTATCTCTATACCTAGTTCAATCTTGTTACCGGCAAGTCTCTTTACTCGTTCCGTAACACATGATCTCGTGACTAACTCATTAGTCTTTTGCTTGCAAGACTTATTATGATGTGTGTTACCGAGAGGGCCCAGAGATACCTCTCCGACACTCGGAGTGACAAATCCTAATCTTGATCTATGCCAACACCACGAATACTTTCGGAGACACCTGTAGAGCATCTTTATGATCACCCAGTTACGTTGTGACGTTTGATAGCACACAAGGTGTTCCTACGGTATTCGGGAGTTGCATAATCTCATAGTCATAGGAACATGTATAAGTCATGAAGAAAGCAATAGCAGTAAAACTAAACGATCATAGTGCTATGCTAACGGATGGGTCTAGTCCATCACATCATTCTCCTAATGATGTGATCCCGTTGATCAAATGACAACTCATGTCTATGGCTAGGAAACATAACCATCTTTGATCAATGAGCTAGTCTAGTAGAGGCATACTAGGGACACTCTGTTTTGTCTATGTATTCACACATGTACTAAGTTTCCGGTTAATACAATTCTAGCATGAATAAAAGACATTTATCATGATATAAGGAAATATAAATAACAACTTTATTATTGCCTCTAGGGCATATTTCTTTCAGCAACATCATTATATCTTTATTTTTCAGCTTTGTGCCAAGTGTAGCCTCTGATTGCAAGAAAGTTCAAAAGTTGTGACGTGCTGTCCAGGAAACAGATTCTGTCCTTGGATAGAAAAATTCGTATAAAATCACCAGATCATCTTTTTGGTCTGAATTTTTTCGACAGCGTGCTCTATACAATTGGCTTTCGGGCGTCTGTTCTGAGTTTTTTGATTTGAGTTGCAGAAGTGCCCCGAAAAAAATTATTTACTACCTGCTGGTCTGTTTTTCACAGATTCTGTCCTGTTTTGCCTTTCCTTCATTCTGCAAACCTTGAGCTTGCTTTTTCTTTGCAAAAACCTTTTGGCAATCTTGAGAAACAGTAGACCTTCAAGAATATCCTTATTTCCAGCAAGGAACAATTATTTTATTAAGAGTACTAACCTCGCTAATCAGAATATGATGAGTTATGTATGAAGGTAGTTTTCAAGTGTGCGAGGGAAGATGATAAAAAGATTCAGGAGTGTCAAACGCTCAAGCTTGGGGATGCCCCCATGCACCCCCAAGAAATATTCAAAGAGACTCAAGCGTCTAAGCTTGGGGATGCCCCCGTGCATCCCCTTCTCCATCAACATTATCAGTTCGTCTTTCGTTCCACTATATTTTTATCACTTCATGTGTTATGTGCTATGCTTGGAGCGTCTTGCTTTTAGTTTCCGTTTTAGTTTTCTTTAGCTTTTCATAACGAGTCGGAACTCAGCTTTCTTTGTGTGGGAGAGAAACACGCTCCACTTCTACCTAGAACATAACATAGAATTTTCATGTCTATCTTTGCTGTGTGTGTTCTTTGTCTTTCAATAGCTACTATCATGCTTAGCTTTTAGTTTTCATGCTTATCTTTTTAAAGAGCTTTTGTTTAGTTTGTTGCTTGAACTCTCTTTAGTTATCATGCTTATATTATTAAGAGAGTTTGCTTCTGTTGCATTGGTCGATATGTCTATGATAAAGATGCTACGTGCATAATGGTGCTTAGTAGTTCATGTTTTCTTATGGTTAGTCTCAAATAGCTGGGGGGTTCCCAATGTGTTATTGGAGTACCAACATGATTTGTTTGCCTATGATGTGGTATGGTTTAGTAATATCTTCCTTCAAGAATTTATTTTGATTGACTTGGCGTATGCTCACGCATATTTAAGACTGTAAAGAAAGTCTGTCAAGCCTTGATGATCTTTTATTTCTGAGTAGCGATATAACTTCCATGCCTGATTCAATGTTGCTTTGTCGCTCTGCATGATTATGACCGTCATTGCTCTCTTAGTTGGTCGCTCCCAGTCTTTTGCTAACATCCACCTGTACTAAGCGGACTGACTGCTTGTGCATCCAAAATCCTATAAACCAGTTATGCCATATGAGTCCACCATACCTTCCTATACATGGTATTTACCTGCCATTCCTAACGAAGACTTTCATGTACCATCTCGAAATTATTCAAAAAATGCATTTCTATTTTGTGCCTCTGTTTTAGTTCATGAGGAAGTAGTAGTTAATTCATGATCTTTTTAAGTTGGACAAGCTTCACCCCGGGATTGCATGTCTAATGTGCAAACCCATAATACGAGAAGGAACTAGCATTGAGTGCGCCCGGCTCAAAAATAATATAACAAACAAACCCTCCTTCACGCTTTGTTCATGAGAAATCAGAAAACTTTGGCAGTGATAAACAAAGGAGATTAAGAGGATGTGATCGTCCTCATTCGGGAGCCGTTCCTCGAAACTTGTCCATCTCGAGAAGTAATTGAGTTATCTGCTAGCATTCGTTGACGAAACATGCATAATCTAAAAAAATAATTATTACTTCTGTTTTTAAAACCAAGAGCTCTGGTACATGCTTTGTCTTTGTTTCCGACCACGGGTTTTCAACCTTGCCAACAAAAGCCACGGTTCGAGAGTCTCCACCTTCTTTTAAAGCACCAACTACTGAGAGCATGATTGTCATTCTGAGTGTAATGTGCATTGTCCCAAAGTAGCATTGTCTTTTGCATGATTATGATATCGTTTATTTTGAAATCATTGTATCTAGTCATCACTTAAACCTTGGAGGTGCCCCTGCATTTATGTTTTGCTTCACTAAAGGGGGCAAGCGAGATATCACTTTATCATATTTGCAGACCATGCTCATTACAAATCTATTTGATGTTTCAGTATCATATTGTAAAACTTTCAGTTCTTTGTGATTTTCTCATGAGGCAACTTAATTACTACAGATTCATTGTCTCAGTAAGCTTTTATCATATGACTATGAAAAGTCCTATATGGTTAATAGCATGTCACCACAGAAATTATTCTTGTTATCATTTGCCTACTTGAGGACGAGCAGGAATTAAGCTTGGGGATGTTGATACGTCCAAAACGTATCTATAATTTCTGCTTGCTCCATGCCTCTTTTGGGTGATATTGCTATGATATTTATACACTTCCATACACTTTTGATCATATTTGGACTAACCTATTAACTCAGTGCACCCCAGTGCCAGTTTCTGTTTTCTGCTGTTTTTGTATTTCAGGTTTTCCCATTACGAAAACTGCCATAAAAATCCCGGAAAAATTATATAAAAAATCAGCGTTCCAGAAGCTTCCCGGCAGCCAAAGTAGAGCCGGAGGGGGGCCACCAGGGCTCCAGGCGCCCTGGTGGCGCGGCCCCCCTCCTGGCCGCGCCGGGGGGGGGGGGGGCGCCTGGGCCCCCCAGGCCTCCGCTGATGCCCCCCTTTGGCATATATTTATATCGCGTCCCGAAACCCTCGAGACGGGAACCCTTTTTCGCGATCTCATCTCTATTCTGCCGCCGCCGCGCTTCCAAGATCGGGAGCACCAGGAGAACTCTTCCCGGCACCCTACCGGAGGGGAGGATCACCACCGGGAGCCTCTCCACCACCATGGACGCCTCCCGGATGAGTTGTGAGTAGTCTCCCTTGGACCATGGGTCCATGACCAGTCGCTATGTGATGTTCTCCTCCCCTTCTTGTGCTTCACTAATTAGACCTCGTGAGCTGCCCTACATGATCGAGGCACATATGTAATCCTTATGCTGTTGCTATGTTGAGTTTGCTGGGATCCGATGGATTGTGAGATTATGTTCAGATTGTGTTTGAGTAATATATTTGATTTACCTCTTTTATATTTATGTTTGTAAGTAATTCTTGCATGTTCTCCGTTGCTGTTTATTGCTTTGGCCAAGTAGTAGGTAGTGACTCCAAGAGGGAACGTTATGCTTGATTGTGGGTTCATGCCCCTCGATGACTAGCTTGAGTGACAGAAACATGAGTCTAGGGGATGTGATGTTGCCAGAAGGGGGAAAACAACGGTGCTTGTGCCCGCGGGTGCAAGGATTGTTTACTTTACGCAAAGTTCTTTTAATGCAGTTGCCTGTTGCTTTGAGTTTACACTATGGGTGGGACTCGCAACTTAATACCAGCGAGATGTTCTGGATAGATATCTCAAGGTGGATGATTAGTAGTAGATGCAGATGGATTTCGGTCTACTTGCCTTGGCGTACCGCCCATGCTTTGAACCTCTACCTTTCCTGCAACATAGTTAGCATTGGTTTGCGCACATAATTCTGTCAATTGCCCAGCTGTAATTCGTTTACCTCACATAGCTGTTTTATCGTCTTTTGGGAGAGAGACATCACTAGTGAACATCATGGGACCCCGGTCCATATTACCATCACTGATCACATCCGCTATTTACTTTCTGCTTTTACATACTAGTTACAGTTTTACCTATCACTATTATCACTTGCATTTGATCCTTTGTAAACGACAAGGCCGGAGGGATTGACAACCTCTCTGTACTCGTTGGGAGCAAAGTTATTTGTATCTGTGTGCAGGTCCAAATTGATTGCTAATATCTGGCGCCGTTAGCAGTTGACACCTTCTTGTTGAAACTGGGAGTCTCAGGGGAAATCGATCCTTGGTATCTTTGCCAAGGGAAAACTTCCGCTACTCTGCATCTCAAACCTTCCACTTGGGGTAACCAATGATGGGCGAGAAGCCATCAAAGGTCAAGGAAGAAGAAGAAGAAGAATAAGGAGAAGGGCTCTCTCCCCTTCTCTCCCGGTGGCACCGGAACGCTGCCGGGGCCATCATCGTGTGACGGCGATCTATACCAACACCTCCGTCATCTTCACCAACATCTCCATCACCTTCCTCCATCTATCTACAGCGGTCGCAGACTAAGGCATAGCCTAGTGGTGGGAAGGGGCTGATGCCTTCCCACCCACCCAGGTTCAAGGCATGATACTTGCAATTTGGGTTTGTTGCACCAATTATATTGTAAGGGGTTCCCTTAAGTCTTTCTATCAAAAAAATCTACAACGGTCCACTCTCCCGCAACCCGCCATACCCTCTACATGAACATGGTGCTTTATGCTTCGTATTATTATCCAATGATGTATTGCCATCCTATGATGTCTGAGTAGATTTTCGTTGTCCTATCGGTAATTGGTGAATTGCTATGATTGGTTTAAATTGCTTGTGGTTATGTTGCTGTCCTTTGGTGCCCATCATATGAGCGCGCGTGTGGATCACACCATAGGGTTAGTTGTATGTTGATAGAACTATGTATTGAAGGGCAAGAGTGACAAAAGCTTCAACCTAGCCTAGAAATTGATGCATACGGGATTGAAGGGGGACCAATATATCTTAATATTATGGTTGGGTTTTACCTTAATGAACGTTAGTAGTTGCAGATGCTTGCTAATAGTTCCAATCATAAGTGCATAGAATTCCAAGTCAGGGATGACATGCTAGCAGTGGCCTCTCCCACATAAAACTTGCTATGGTTCTAGTAACGTATTCAATTGCTTAGGGACAATTTCGCAACTCCTACCACCACTTTTCCACACTCGCTATTACTAACGTTATTGCTTCTTTACCTAAACAGCCCCTAGTTTATATTTACGTGCTCTTTATATTCTTGCAAACCTATCCCACAAAAACTACAAAGTACATCTAGTTTCATACTTGTTCTAGGTAAAGTAAACGTCAAGCGTGCGTAGAGTTGTATCGGTGGTCGATAGAACTTGAGTGAATATTTGTTCTACGTTTGTCTCCTCGTTGGGTCCGACACTCTTACTTATCGAAAGAGGCTACAACTGATCCCCTACACTTGTGGGTTATCAATCACCCAGTTACGTTGTGACATTTGATAGCACACAAGGTGTTCCTCCGGTATTCGGGAGTTGCATAATCTCATAGTCATAGGAACATGTATACGTCATGAAGAAAGCAATAGCAGTAAAACTAAACGATCATAGTGCTAAGCTAAAGGATGGGTCTTGTCCATCACATCATTCTCCTAATGATGTGATCCCGTTCATCAAACGACAACACATGTCTATGGTTAGGAAACATAACCATTTTTGATCAACGAGCTAGTCAAGTAGAGGCATACTAGGGACACTTTGTTTTGTCTATGTATTCACACATGTACTAAGTTTCCAGTTAATACAATTATAGCATGAATAATAAACATTTATCATGATATAAGGAAATATAAATAACAACTTTATTATTACCTCTAGGGCATATTTCCTCAGTCTCCCACTTGCACTAGAGTCAATAATCTAGTTCACATCCCCATGTGATTTAATATCGATAGTTCACATCGTTATGTGAATAACACCCACGGTTCACATCGCCATGTGACCAACACCCAAAGGGTTTACTAGGGTCAACAATCTAGTTCACATCGCCATGTGATTAACACCCAAAGAGTACTAAGGTGTGATCATGTTTTGCTTCGTGAGAGAAGTTTAGTCAGTCGGTCTGTTACATTGAGATCCGTATGTATTTTGCAAATTTCTATGTCTACAATCCTCTGCATGGAGCTACTCTAGATAATTGCTCCCACTTTCAATATGTATCTAGATCGAGACTTAGAGTCATCCAGATCGGTGTCAAAGCTTGCATCGACGTAACTCTTTAAGACAAACTCTTTGTCACCTCCATAATCGAGAAAAATTTCCTTATTCCACTAAGGATAATTTTGACCGTTGTCCAGTGGTCCACTCCTGGATCACTATTGTACCCTCTTGCCAAACTCATGGCGAGGTACAAAATAGGTCTGGTACACAACATAGCATACTTTATAGAACCTATGACTGAGGCAAAGGGAATGACTTTTCATTCTCTTTCGAGTTTTTGCCGTGGTCGGGTTTTGAGTCTTTACTCAACTTCACACCTTGCAACACAGGCAAGAACTCCTTCTTTGACTGTTCCATTTTGAACCACTTCAAAACTTGTCAAGGTATGTGCTCATTGAATTTATCAAGCGTCTTGATCTATATCTATAGATCTTGATGCTTAATTTGTAAGTAGCTTCACCGAGGTTTTTCTTTGAAAAACTCCTTTCAAACACTCCTTTATGCTTTCCAGAAAATTCTACATTATTTCTGATCAACAATATGTCATTCACATATACTTATCAGAAATGCTGTAGTGCTCCCACTCACTTTCTTGTAAATACAGGCTTCACCGCAAGTCTATATAAAACTATATGCTTTGATCAACTCATCAAAACGTATATTCCAACTCCGAGATGCTTGCACCAGTCCATAAAAGGATCGCTGGAGCTTTGCACACTTTGTTAGCACCTTTAGGATCGACAAAACCTTTTGGTTGCATCATATACAACTCTTCTTTAAGGAATCCATAAGGAATGCAATTTTGACATCCATTTGCCAGATTTCATAAAATGCGGCAATTGCTAACATGATTCGGACAGACTTTAAGCATCGCTACACGTGAGAAATCCCATCATAGTCAACTCCTTGAACTTGTCGAAAACCTTTCGCAACAAGTCGAGCTTTGCAGACAGTAACATTACCATCGGCGTCAATCTTCCTCTTAAAAATCCATTTATTTTCAATGGCTTGCCGATCATCGGGCAAGTCAATCAAAGTCCACACTTTGTTCTCATACATGGATCCCATCTCAGATTTCATGGCCTCAAGCCATTTTGCGGAATCTGGGCTTATCATCGCGTCCTCATTGTTCGTAGGTTCATCATGGTCTAGTAACATGACTTCCCGAACTGGGTTACTGTACCATTCTGGTGCGGAATGTACTCTGGTTGACCTACGAGGTTTAGTAGTAACTTGATCCGAAGTTTCATGATCATCATCATTAGCTTCCTCGCTGATTGGTGCAAGAATCACTGGAACTAGTTTCTGTGATGTATTACTTTCCAATTCGGGAGAAGGTACAATTACCTCATCAAGTTCCACTTTCCTCCCACTCACTTCTTTCGAGAGAAACTCCTTCTCTAGAAAGGATCCATTCTTAGCAACGAATATCTTGCCTTCGGATCTGTGATAGAAGGTGCACCCAACAGTTTCCTTTGGGTATCCTATGAAGACACATTTCTCCGACTTGGGTTTGAGCTTATCAGGTTGAAGCTTTTTCACATAAGCATCGCAGCCCCAAACTTTTAGAAACGACAACTTTGGTTTCTTGCCAAACCACATTTCATAAGGTGTCGTCTCAATGGATTTAGATGGTGCCCTATTAATGTGATTGTAGTTGTCTCTAAAGCATAACCCCAAAACGATAGTGGTAAATCGGTAAGAAACATCATAGATCGTACCATATCTAATAAAGTACAGTTATGACGTTCGGACACACCATTACACTGTGGTGTTCCGGGTGGCGTGAGCTGTGAAACTATTCCACATTGTTTTAAATGAAGACCAAACTCGTAACTCAAATATTCGCCTC
Source organism: Secale cereale (assembly GCA_902687465.1). Classification (NCBI taxonomy): domain Eukaryota; kingdom Viridiplantae; phylum Streptophyta; class Magnoliopsida; order Poales; family Poaceae; genus Secale; species Secale cereale. The sequence goes on along the minus strand of LR738709.1, from coordinate 665,700,601 downwards.
CGCGATCAGATCGTAGAAACTTTATTTTCTTGTTATGATGATTCTCTACTTCACTCTGAAATTCTTTGAACTCTTCAAATGTTTCAGACTTGTGCTTCATCAAGTAGATATACCCATATCTGCTCAAATCATCAGTGAAGGTCATAAAATAACGATACCCGCCGCGAGCATCAACACTCATCGGACCACATACATCAGTATGTATTATTTCCAATAAGTCAGTAGCTCGCTCCATTGTTTCAGAGAATGGAGTCTTAGTCATCTTGCCCATGAGGCATGGTTCGCAAGCACCAAGTGATTTCAAAAGTCCATCGGCATGAAGTTTCTTCATGCGCTTTACACCAATATGACCTAAATGGCAGTGCCACAAATAATTTGCACTATCATTATCAACCTTGCATGTTTTGGCTTCAATATTATGAATATGTGTATCACTACGATCGAGATCAACAAGAATAGACCACTCTTCAAGGGTGCATGACCATAAAAGATATTACTCCTAAAAATAGAACAACCATTATTCTCTGATTTAAATGAATAACCGTCTCGCAACAAACAAGATCCAAATATAATGTTCATGCTCAACGCTGGCACCAAATAACAATTATTTAGGTCTAACACTAATCAGAAGGTAGATGTAGAGGTAGCGTGCCAACGGCGATCACATCGACTTTGGAACCATTTCCCACGCGCATCGTCACCTCGTCCTGAGCTAATCTTCGTTTAATCCGTAACCCCTATTTCGAGTTACAAATATTAGCAACTGAACCAGTATCAAATACCCAGGTGCTACTACGAGCATTAGTAAGGTACACATCAACAACATGTATATCAAATATACCTTTGTTAACTTTGCCATCCTTCTTATCCGCCAAATACTTGGGGCAGTTCCGCTTCCAGTGTCCAGTCCCTTTGCAGTAGAAGCACTCAGTTTCAGGCTTGGCTCCAGACTTGGGTTTCTTCGCGGGATTAGAAACTGGCTTGCTATTCTTCTTGAAGTTCCCCTTATTTCCCTTGTCCTTTTTCTTGAAACTAGTGGTGTTGTTAACCATCAACACTTGATGCTCCTTTTTGATTTCTACCACCGCAGCTTTGAGCATAGCGAAGAGCTCGGGAATTGTCTTCTGCATCCCTTGCATATTATAGTTCATCACGAAGCCTTTATAGCTTGGTGGTAGTGATTGAGGAACTCTATCAATAACACTATCTTCGTCAACTTTGCAACCAAGTTGAGTCATGTGATTGTAGTACCCAGACATTCTGAGCAAGTGTTCACTGATAGAATTGTTCTCCTCCATCTTGCAGCTATAGAACTTATTGGAGACTTCATATCTCTCAATTCGAGCATTTGCTTGAAATATTAACTTCAACTCTTGGAACATCTCATATGCTCCATGACGTTCAAAACGTCTTTGAAGTCCCGATTCTAAGCCGTAAAGCATGGCACACTGAACTATTGAGTAGTCATTAGACCGAGCTTGTCAAACATTCACAACGTCTGCATCTTCTCCTGCAATAGGTTTGTCACCTAGTGATGCATTAAGGACATAATACTTCTGTGAAGCAATGAGGATAATCCTCAGATCACGGACCTAGTCCGCATCATTTCTACTAACATCTTTCAACTTAGTTTTCTCTAGGAACATATAGAAAAACATAGGGGAGCTATAACGCGAGCTATACAACATAATTTGCAAATACTATCAGGACTAAGTTCATGATAAATTAAAGTTCAATCAATCATATTACTAAAGAACTCCCACTTAGATAGACATCCCTCTAGTCATCTAAATGATCATGTGATCCAAATCAACTAAACCATGTCCGATCATCACGTGAGATGGAGTAGTTTTCAATGGGGAACATCTTATGTTGATCATATCTACTATATGATTCACGCTCGACCTTTCAATCTCAAGTGTTCCGAGGCCATGTCTGTAAATACTAGGCTCGTCAAGTTTAACCCAAGTATTATGCATGTGCAAAACTATCTTATACCTGTTGTATTTGAACGCATAGTGCTACTTCTCGAGCTTGCGTTGTTTTCCCTCGAAGAGGAAAGGGTGGTGCAACATAGTAGCATAAGTATTTCCCTCAGCTTTTTACAACCAAGGTATCAATCCAGTAGGAGAACACGCGCGAGTCCCTCGTACCTACACAAACAAATAAGAACCTTGCAACCAACGCGATAAAGGGGTTGTCAATCCCTTCACGGCCACTTGCAAAAGTGAGATCTGATAGAGATGATAAGATAATATTTTTGGTATTTTTGATATGTAGACTGAAAGTAAAGAATGAAAAACAAAAGTAAAGTAAAGATAAATAGTTGATGGAAGATTAATATGATGGAAGATAGGCCCGGGGCCATAGGTTTCACTAGTGGCTTCTCTCATGATAGCAGATTTCTACGGTGGGTGAATGAATTACTGTCGAGCAATTGATATAAAAGCGCATAGTTATGAGAATATCTAGGCATGATCATTGTATATAGGCATCACGTCCGTGACAAGTAGACCGAAATGATTCTACATCTACTACTATTACTCCACACATCGACCGCTATCCAGCATGCATCTAGAGTATTAAGTTCATAAGAACAGCGTAACGCTTTAAGCAAGATGACATGATGTAGAGGGATAAACTCAAGCAATATGATATAAACCCCATCTTTTTATCCTCGATGGCAACAATACAATACGTGCCTTGCTGTCACTGTGAAAGGACACCGCAAGATTGAACCCAAAGCTAAGCACTTCTCCCATTGCAAGAACTACCAATCTAGTAGGCCACACCAAACTTATAATTCGAAGAGACTTGCAAAGATATTTAAATCATGCATAAAAGTTTTCAGAGAGGAATCAAATATTGTTCATAGATAATCTTGATCATAAACCCACAATTCATCGGATCTCGACAAACACACCGCAAAAGGAATTACATAGAATAGATCTCCAAGAAGATCGAGGAGAACTTTGTATTGAGATGCAAAGAGAGAGAAGAAGCCATCTAGCTAATAACTATGGACCCGAATGTCTGTGGTAAACTACTCACAACTCATCGGAGAGGCTATGGTGTTGATGTAGAAGCCCTCCATGATCGATGCCCCCTCCGGTGGAGCTCCGGAACAGGCCCCAAGATGGGATATGATGGGTATAGAAGGTTGCGGCGGTGGAATTAGGGTTTCGTGGTGCTCCCCAATGGTTTGACAGTACGTAGGTATATATAGGAGGAACAGGCACGTCAGGGGAGCCACGAGGCCCACGAGGGTGGGAGCGCGCCTACCCCCTGGACACGCCCCTACCGTCGTGGCCGCCTCGTTCACTTCCTGGCGTGTACTCCAAGTCTTCTGTGTTGCAATTGTTCCAAAAATAACTTTCCCGAAGGTTTCGTTCCGTTCGGACTCCGTTTGATATTCCTTTTCCGCGAAACACTGAAATAGGCAAAAAACAGCAATTTGCAGTGGGCCTTGGGTTAATAGGTTACTCCCAAAAATAATATAAAAGTGTATAATGAATCCCATTAAACATCCAAAACAGATAATATAATAGCATTGAACAATCAAAAATTATAGATACGTTGGAGACGTGTCAAGCATCCCCAAGCTTAATTCCTGCTCGTCCTCGAGTAGGTAAATGATAAAAACAGAATTTTTGATGTGGAATGCTACCCAACATAATTCTCAATGTAATTTTCTTTATTGTGGCATGAATGTTCAGATCCGAAAGATTCAAGACAAAAGTTTAATATTGACATAAGAATAATAATACTTCAAGCATACTAACAAAGAAATCATGTCTTCTCAAAATAACATGGCCAAAGAAAGTTATCCCTACAAAATCATATAGTTTGGCTATGCTCTATCTTCATCACACAAAATATTTAAGTCATGCACAACCCCGGTTTCAGCCAAGCACTTGTTTTCATACTCTATTCTTTCAAACCTTTCAACTTTCACGCAATACATGAGCGTGAGCCATGGATATAGCACTATGGGTGGAATGGAGTGGTGGTTGTGGAGAAGACAAAAAGGAGGAAGATAGTCTCACATCAACTAGGCATATCAATGGGCTCTGGAGATGCCCATCAATAGATATCAATGTGAGTGAGTAGGGATTGCGATACAACGGATGCACTAGAGCTATAAGTGTATGAAAGCTCAACAAAAGAAACTAAGTGGGTGTGCATCCAACTCGCTTGCTCACGAAGACCTAGGGCATTTTGAGGAAGCCCATCATTGGAATATACAAGCCAAGTTCTATAATGAAAATTCCCACTAGTATATGAAAGTGACAAAACAAGAGACTCTCTATCATGAATATCATGGTGCTACTTTGAAGCACAAGTGTGGAAAAAGGATAGTAAGATTGTCCCTTCTCTCTTTTTCTCTCATTTTCCCTTTTTGTTCTTTGGGCCTTTTCTCTTTTTTTATGGCCTCTTTTTTTTTTCTTTTCTTTCGTCCGGATTCTCATCCCGACTTGTGGGGGAATCATAGTCTCCATCATTCTTTCCTCACTAGGACAATGCTCTAATAATGATGATCATCACACTTTTATTTACTTACAACTCAAAGGTTACAACTTGAAGCTAGAACAAAATATGACTCTATGTGAATGCCTCCGGTGGTGTACCGGGATGTGCAATGAATCAAGAATGACATGTATGAAAAATTATGAATGGTGGCTTTGCCACAAATACAATGTCAACTACATGATAATGCATGACAATATGACAATGATGAAGCGTGTCATAATAAACGGAACGGTGGAAAGTTGCATGGCAATATATCTCGGAATGGCTATGGAAATGCCATAATAGGTAGGTATGGTGGTTGTTTTGAGGATGGTATATGGTGGGTGTATGGTACCGGCGAAAGTTGCGCGGTACAAGAGAGGCTAGCAATGGTGGAAGGGTGAGAATGTGTATAATCCATGGACTCAACATTAGTCATAAAGAACTCATATACTTATTGCAAAAATCTACGAGTTATCAAAACAAAGTATTCAACGCATGCCCCTAGGGGAAGGGTTGGTAGGAGTTAACCATCGCGCAATCCCGACCTCCACACAAAGGATGACAATCAATAAATAAATCATGCTCCAACTTCATCACATAACGGTTCACCATACATGCATGCTACGGGAATCACAAACTTTAACACAAGTGTTTCTTGAATTCACAATTACTCCACTAGCATGAATCTAATATCACCATCCTCATATCTCAAAACAATCATCAAGTATCAAACTTCTCATAATATTCAATGCACTTTTATGAAAGTTTTTATTATACCCATCTTGGATGCCTATCATATTAGGACTAATTTTATAACCAAAGCAAATTACCATGCTATTCTAAGGGACTCTCAAAATAATATAAGTGAAGCAAGAGATATCAATGATTTCTACAAAATAAAACCACCACCATGCTCTAAAAGATATAAGTGAAGCACTAGAGCAAAACTATCTAGCTCAAAAGATATAAGTGAAGCACATAGAGTATTCTAATAAATTCTGATTCATGTGTATCTATCTCAAAAGGTGTGTCCAGCAAGGATGATTGTGGTAAAATAAAAAGCAAAGCCTCAAATCATACATGATGCTCCAAGAAAAACACATATCATGTGGTGAATAAAAATATAGTCTCAAGTAAACTTACCGATAGACGAAGACAAAAGAGGGGATGCCTTCCCGGAGCATCCCCAAGCTTAGGCTTTTGGTTGTCCTTGAATTTTACCTTGGGGTTCCTTGGGCATCCCCAAGCTTAGGTTCTGGCCACTGTTCCATAGTCCATCAAATCCTTACCCAAAACTTGAAAACTTCACAACACAAAACTTAGCAGAAAAATCTCGTGAGCTCCGTTAGTATAAGAAAACAAACCACCACTCAAAGGTACTGTAATGAACTCATTATTTATTTATATTGGTGTTAAATCTACTGTATTCCAACTTCTCTATGATTCATACCCCCCGATACTACTCATAGATTCATCAAAATAAGCAAACAACACACGAAAAACAGAATCTGTCAAAAACAGAACAGTCTGTAGCAATCTGTAACATTCGAATACTTCTGTAACTCCAAAAATTCTGAAATAAATTGGTGGACGTGAGGAATTTGTCTATTTATAATATGAACAAAGAATCAACATAAAATCACTCTCCAGTAAAAAAATGGTAGCTAATATCGTGAGCGCTAAAGTTTCTGTTTTTTTACAGCATGATCGCAAAGACTATTGGAAATATGAGCAATTTACCAAGTGATTTTATTAACAGAAATACTAGATAAAGCATGACTAATATAGCACTAATAGAGAAAGTCATGCGATCTGACAAAGAGAAGGTAAATAACATCTTCATATATGGAACAGACAGTAAAACTAGTTGCATATATGAAGTACGACCTAACATATTTAGAGCAAACACTAGAACAAGGAACAGTGACAGTGTTTCTAACAGAAAGAGCAAGAACGCATACGGGCCAGAGAATAGAACAAGATAAACTAGAGAGATCATGGAGACATACAAAGCAGCAGCAGAAGCCCCGGTCTTGGGTGCGATGTCCTCGCCGGCCATGTCGTTGAAGAGGTTGTCGACGTCGGGGAAGAAGTCGTCGTTGGGGAAGTAGTCATCGGCGACCGGATCGTCCGTGATGAAACAGCCAATATTCGTGCTGAGCTCTCCCCAAAAACCTTATCACCCTTCTCCCGTACAGGACCCAAAGTGGTGCTATTTCGCAGGCCTACTGTCCCGACCTGCGGTGCACGCCGCAAGCCGGGATGAGGAAGACATCAGCAGCTCAGAGATGGAACCGGTGGTGAGAGGAAGGAGAGATTCTGGTGCGTCTCTCTGAGGAGGAGCGACCTCCCTTATATAGGCGCAAGAGAAGGAGGTGAGAAGCCAGCGACGGGAGTGAGGGAGACGAACCGAACAGGCAGCAGCCGAAGAGGCGCGCCGTTCAGATTCAGTGTCCACTACATTAAAGCAATGGAGCTTCCACGTGACCTTTCATATACCCGTCGTGCGTGACAAAAATAAGACATCGACTTGGCTCATTCCCGCAACCCGCGGCGCGTCGTGACGAGGCGTGGCTTGGCGAGGTGGGGCGGCGGAGGAGGAGCGCGCGTGGATGTCCCTCTTGTTCTCATGCTCGTACAAGTGAAGAAAGAGCCTCCCTTATAAAGAGGTCCAACTCCCTGTAAACTAGCAATGTGGGACTAAGCTTTAGTAGTGCCCCTTGCCTTGCACGAATAGGCTAAGTGGGCCTCTATGATTTATTAGGAATTTCTAAAATTATTATTGGGCTGGCCCAAAGTAGATAAAATTCCAGCAATCCCCCACCAGATCCCAGAGGCACACAGAATTTGCCTTTGGTTCCAAAACACTATTTTATATACCGGTACTGCAGTAGAGACTGTTAAGTTGAACTTCCACCTAGAACTCTATGTTACACTAGTAAGAAACTTGAACAGTGGACTGGGCCTTGAACTGCAAGTTTTCTGCAAATCTAGCTTCACACAAAGCCTTGACCGATACTTGGCTACCGTGGGTCTTCCCCGCGGGTGGAGCTTATGCGTCATACTCCGTGACCTTTCATGAGTTTACTAGAGAGAACCCTACTCTCATAGATTGCGACGTTTGACAATCAGACTCATATAGGTGTGTTCTTCAAAAGATGTTCTACAGGACAACATCTCTGCTTACATGAGCCACTTAGAACACATAAAGATATACATCAACCTGCCATGCAGATTTAGGAGAGTATTGCATCTTCATGGAGTGGTATTGATAGTAAGGATACTCTCCTCTCAGTTGACTAACAGCTTGTCTTCCACATCTTATTCACGGGATCTCCGATCACAAACACTAGGTTACCACTGTGAACAACTCATATTGTGGGTCTCATACCCATCTCGCTCGATGCATTATCTATCACATTTCGTGATAGACCCTTAGTAAACGGATCTGCCAGATTTGTAGATGTTTGGATATAATCCAATGCAATTACTCCGGAGTTTTCAATCCTGACAGACTTTAACCTTCTTTGAATGTGTCTTGATGACTTCATGTTATCCTTTGAGCTGCTCACTTTCGTGATCACAGTTTGATTGTCGCAGTTCATAAGGATACCTGGTACATGTTTCTCAACTACCGGCAAATCATTCAAGAGCCGACACAGCCAATCTGCTTCGACCGCAACTGTATCTAGTGCTGTGAGTTCTGCTTCCATAGTTGACCTCGTTAAGATGGTCTGCTTGCAAGACTTCCAAGAAACAGCGCCACCTCCATGAGTGAATACATATCCACTCCTGGCCTTTATCTCATCAGCATCTGAGATCCAGTTTGAGTCACTATACCCTTCAAGCACCTTTGGGTGCCCGGTGTAGTGAATTCCATAATTTGCAGTGCCTTTCAAATAATGCAAAACTCTCTCTAGAGCTTTCCAATGCACATCTCCTGGTTTTGAGACAAACTGACTCAGTTTGCTAACAGCAAAAAAGATGTCAGGTCTTGTAGCACTTGCTAAGTACATAAGCGAGCCAATAATCTGAGAATATTTCAATTGATCTCTAGCAATTCTTCGATTCTTTCGAAGTAGCACGCTGGCATTATATGGTGTTGGAGAGGGCTTGCAGTCACTATAGCCAAAGCGACTCAAGATCTTTTCCACATAGTGACATTGAAGCAAAGTAATCCCACCATCATCGTCTCTCAACAACTTGATGTTCAGAATGACATCAGCCACTCCTAAATCCTTCATCTCAAAACAATGATATAGGAAATCCTTGACCTCCTTAATAACATTCAAATTTGTTCCGAAAATCAGTATGTCATCAACATACAAGCAAAGGATAACTCCCTCACCCCCATCATGGCGATAATACACACATTTGTCTGCTTCGTTCACAACAAAGCCTGCAGCTGTTAAAGTTCTTTCAAACTTCTCATGCCACTATTTGGGTGCTTGCTTGAGTCCATACAAAGACTTCAGCAACTTGCACACTTTTCCTTCCTGACCATCTATTACAAACCCATCTGGTTGTTCCATATAAATTTCCTCATCCAACTCTCCATTTAGGAAAGCAGTCCTAACATCTATTTGATGAACGAGAAGACCATGTGAGGCGGCTAGTAAAAGTAGAACTCGCATAGTGGTCAATCGCGCCACATGTGAGTAAGTATCAAAGAAGTCTTCACCTTCCTTTTGGTTATAACCCTTAACCACGAGCCGTGCCTTGTACTTTTCAATAGTACCATCAGGCCTTAGCTTCTTCTTGAATACCCATTTGTACCCTATAGGTTTGCACCCATAGGGACGATCAGTAATCTCCCAAGTTTCATTTGCCAAGATGGAATCCTTCTCACTACGAACCGCTTCCTTCCAGTAGTCAGCATCTTCAGATGCATAGGCTTCTGAAATAGAATTGGGAGTGTCATCTATTAGATAGACAATAAAATCATCACCAAAGGATTTTGCAGTCCTCTGTCTCTTGCTCCTAGTAAGAGCTTCATTGTTTTCCTCCACGGGTTTGTCAAAGTGTTCCATCGAAATGGTAGGTTCAGTAATTGTAACTGATTCTTGATTCGATGAACTAGGCATCTCCTGAGTAGATGAGGTAGTCATATCCTTCATGGGAAAGATATCTTCAAAGAAAGTCGCATCATTCGACTCCATGATTGTACCGACATGCACGTCAAATTCCTCAGATTTTACAACCAAGAATCTATATCCAATGCTACGAAAAGCATATCCCAGGAAAACACAATCCACAGTCTTTGGTCCAAGTTTGCGCTTCTTTGAGATTGGCACATTGACTTTCGCCAAACAACCCCAGGTTCGTAGATAAGAGAGTTTTAACCTTTTCTTCTCCCATTCCTCGAATGGAGTTATCTCTTTGTTCTTTGTGGGAACTTGGTTTAGGACATGACATGCATTCAATATCGCCTCCCCCCACCATGCCTTGGATAGACCCGATGTATCTAACATGGCGTTAACCAAATCAGTTAGAGTACGGTTCTTTCTTTCGGCCACCCCATTTGACTGAGGTGAATAGGGAGGCATCCTCTCATGGATTATACCATGTTCCGCACAAAAAACATCAAATTCATTGGAAAAAATACTCTCCACCACGGTCGGACCTAAGCCTCTTGATCTTACGATCAAGTTGGTTTTCCACTTCAGCTTTATAGATCTTGAAAAAGTTCAAAGCCTCATCCTTAGATTTCAGAAGATACACATGACAGTATCTAGTGGAGTCATCAATTAACGTCATGAAATATTTCTTTCCACCTTTTGTCAAAACACCATTCATTTCACATAGATCTGAATGTATGAGCTCTAGTGGTGCAAGATTTCCCGTTTCCGCAGTCGTGTGAGACTTACAAGGTTGCTTAGCTTGCACACAAACTTGACACTTAGATCCCTTGATGGTGGTGAAACTAGGGATTAATTTTAATTTGGCTAGTCGCGACATGCAACCAAAGTTAACATGACACAGACATGAATGCCACACATTTGATTCACTGTTGTTGCAAACATGATTAACAACTTTATTGCAAACATCTGACAAGGATAAACGAAACAGGCCTCCTGACTCATAGCCTTTGCCAACAAACGTTCCATACTTGGATAGTACAAATTTATTCGACTCAAAGACAAGCTTGTAGCCATCTCTACATAACAGAGATCCGCTAACAAGAATCTTATTGACGGAGGGGACATAATGCACGTTTTTCAGCCGCACGATCTTCCCTGAAGTAAACTTCAGATCGACCGTGCCAACACCACAAACAGAAGCATTTGAACCGTTGCCCATCAACACGGTTGAAGTCCCTGCGGTCTGATAAGACGAAAACATGGAAATATCACCGCATACATGCACATTAGCACCCAAGTCAATCAACCAATCAGGAGAATGACATACTGAAAGAATAGTGGGAAATATACCATACCCATCATCCTTCATATCAGTGTCTCCAATGACAACATTGACAGTCTTTCCGCCATTCCCAAGATGATGCTTGACATAGCGATTAGGGCAACTAGGAGCCCAATGATCAGGATCTCCACACACATGACAGACACCTTTCTTCTTGTCATTCTTCTTCTTGAAGTTGGTGTGTTGCACAGCCTTGTTCTTCCCATCAAACTTTGCTTTACCATCAAACTTGCCCTTGTTCTTGAACTTGTGGGACTGGAAGTTTTTCTTCTGTACCAAATTGACACTAGATCCTCCCTCAATAGCTCGAGCACGTGTGTCCTTTGCTCTCGCCTTTTCTTCCACATCAAGAGTACCAATGAGATCCGGAACGGAAACTCCTGCCTCTTATGCTTCAGTAAGGTAGCAAAGTTCCTCCACGAAGGAGGAAGTTTAGTGATGATACCCCCGGCAACAAACTTGTCCGGTAGCATGCAGTTGAAGTGCTCAAGTTCTCTAGCAAACGACTGTATCTCATGAGCCTGCTCAACCACGGAGCGCTCTTCAGTCATCCTGTAATCATAGAATTGCTCCATGATGTACAGCTCAGTGCCGGCATCCGAAACCCCAAACTTGGCCTCGAGTGCGTCCCACATATCTTTTCCATTATCAATTGACGCATAAGCATCAACTATGTTCTCACTAAGAACACTCAAGAGAGCAGCCCTAAACAGGGCATCATGGAGCATCATAATCTCCTATTGAGCATCATAATCTCCTTCAGGTTTGCCAAGAGTGGCGTCATAGCAACTCATGGTTTGAAACCATAAGACTGCTCTCACGCGCCACCTCTTATAGTGGATACCCTCGAACACAGGAGGTCTCATGGAAGCAGCAAAACCACTTGGGGTAAATTGCCTATAATAAGGTTTTTGGATTGTTGGAAATATGAGCAATTTACCAAGTGATTTTATTAACAGAAATACTAGATAAAGCATGACTAATATAGCAGTAATAGAGCAAGTCATGCGATCTGACAAAGAGAAGGTAAATAGCATCTTCATATATGGAACAGACAGTAAAACTAGTTGCATATATGAAGTAGGACCTAACATATTTAGAGCAAACACTAGAACAAGGAACAGTGACAGTGTTTCTAACAGAAAGAGCAAGAACGCATACGGGCCAGAGAATAGAACAAGATAAACTAGAGAGATCATGGAGACATACGAAGCAGCAGCAGAAGCCCCGGTCTTGGGTGCGATGTCCTCGCCGGCCATGTCATTGAAGAGGTTGTCGACGTCGGGGAAGAAGTCGTCGTTGGGGAAGTAGTCGTCGGCGACCGGATCGTCCGTGATGAAACAACCAGTAGTCGCGTCGAGCGCTCCCCAAAAACCTTATCACCCTTCTCCCGTACAATACCCAAAGTGGTGCAGTTTCGGAGGCCTACTGTCCTGCCCTGCGGTGCACGCCGCAAGCCGGGACGAGGAAGACAGCAACATCTCAGAGATGGAACCGGTGGCGAGAGGAAGGAGAGATTCTGGTGCGTCGCTCTGAGGAGGAGCGACCTCCCTTATATAGGCGGAAGAGAAGGAGGTGAGAAGCCAGCGATGGGAGCTGAAGGGAGTGAGGGAGACGAACCAAACAGGCAGTAGCCGAAGAGGCGCGCCGTTCGGATTCAGTGTCCACTACAGAAAAACAATTCAGCTTCCGCGTGACCTTTCGTATACCCGTCGTGCGTGACAAAAATAAGACATCGGCTCGGCTCATTCCCGCAACCCGCAGCGCATCGTGACAAGGCGTGGCATGGCGAGGCGAGCGGCGGAGGAGGAGCACGCGTGGATGTCCCTCTTGTTCTCATGCTCCTACAAGTGAAGAAAGAGCCTCCCTTATAAAGAGGTCCAACTGCTTGTAAACTAGCAATGTGGGACTAAACTTTAGTAGTGCCCCTTGCCTTGCACGAATGGGCTAAGTGGGCCTCTAGGATTTATTAGGAATTTCTGAAATTATTATTGGGCTGGCCCAAAGTACATAAAATTCCAGCAAAGACTTCACCCAAGTCTTCCCAAAGGGTCTACTTGGCACAAACACTAATTAAAACACAAAACCACATCTAACAGAAGCTAGATGAACTATTTTATTGCTAGACAGAAGCAAAAGCAAAGAAAATTAAATTGGGTTGCCTCCCAACAAGCGCTATCGTTTAACGCTCCTAGCCAGGCATGATATAAGAATAGATCTAGGTATTGCCATAATGATAGGGTAAGTTGCGAAAACTCATCTCATATTCCCTATTTTCAGCAGCAAGTTTTCTTTGTGGCAAGCAAAAGTAATCGAATGGGCTAAATTTAATAGGACAAAAGTCCCCAAGATCAAGCTCGGGAGGTATGGGTTCCTCCTTTGGCCCCTTGTATTGCACAATCAATTCATCTTTATAAGTATTCTTTTGGCAGAAGCAAAGAAAATAAAATTGGGTTGCCTCCCAACAAGCGCTATCGTTTAACGCCCCTAGCTAGGCATGATACAAGAATAGATCTAGGTATTGCCATAATGATAGGGTAAATCGCGAAAACTCATCTCATATTCCCTACGCTCGGCAGCAAGTTTTCTTTGTGGCAAGCAAAAGTAATCGAATGGGCTAAATTTAATAGGACAAAAGTCCCCAAGATCAAGCTCGGGAGGTATGGGTTCCTCCTTTGGCCCCTTGTATTGCACAAACAATTCATCGTTATAAGTATTCTTTTGGAAAAGGTCATGAGCCTTTGCTCAAGAGAAAAGCCTAACCCATTGTTTTGAATAGCAAAATCATCATTCAGCTCAGAGATTCTATCAACTAGAACATCGGTAGGAACCCTTTTTCTAAGGTTTTCATTATAGGCAACATGATCTAGTGATTGCAAACACATTATATCCTCTTGATTAAATAGGATAGCTTCTATGAGAGGACGACCAGCGTCTACCCTATAATGTGTAAAAATTTCTTTGGCCTCTTTCATTATGAATCCGAATTCATGAGCCAAAAAGATAGTAGTCGCTCGCGTAACAAAAGAATGCTCAATATTGGAAAATTCTCTGAATGCAAGGATGCATATGGATAAATTGCCTTTCAAGTTCAACTACAAGCATAGATATGGCATACGCAAGACTACTGGTTCTATGAAGAATAGATCCACCCATAGTGGGTAAAGCACCGACACAAGTAAAGAAGTATTGGAGAACTCCTTTTCCAATAAAATTACCACTACCAATCCGGAACTTCTTAGTATGTAAAGTGGTAGTTTCATCATGAGGATAATCAAAAGCATCAAAGTTTCCCTCGGCAGTACTACCCTTTTCAATGACATCCTCCCCAATCTTGGACATGATAGCAACAAACTGCACTAAGGACGAACACACAAGAGGCAAGCAAACGGACAAAGGGTGAATAAAACTGCAAAGGTGAAGTGGGGGAGAGGAAAACGAGAGGCAAATGGCAAATAATGTAATGCGAGGGATAAGAGTTTGTGATGGGTACTTGGTATATGACTTTTGTGTAGATCTCCCCGACAACGGCGCCAGAAATTCGCAAGTTGACGGGAGATCAAATCTTGACTTGACTTGGCATAAGTCTCCCTGGCAACGGCGCCAGAAATTCTTCTTGCTACTTCTCGAGCTTGCGTTGTTTTCCCTCGAAGAGGAAAGGGTGATGCAACACAGTAGCGCAAGTATTTCCCTCTGCTTTTGAGAACCAATGTATCAATCCAGTATGAGACCACGCGCGAGTCCCTCGTACCTACACAAACAAATAAGAACCTTGCAACCAACACGATAAATGGGTTGTCAATCCCTTCACGGCCACTTGCAAAAGTGAGATCTGATAGAGATGATAAGATAATATTTTTGGTATTTTTGATATGTAGACTGAAAGTAAAGAATGCAAAACAAAAGTAAAGTAAATATAAATAGTTGATGAAAGATTAATATGATGGAAGATAGACCCGCGGGCCATACGTTTCACTAGTGGCTTCTCTCATGATAGCAGATTTCTACGGTGGGTGAACGAATTACTATCGAGGAATTGATAGAAAAGCGCATAGTTATGAGAATATCTAGGCATGATCATTGCATATAGGCATCACGTTCGTGACAAGTAGACCGAAATGATTCTGCATCTACTACTATTACTCCACACATCGACCGCTATCGAGCATGCATCTAGAGTATTAAGTTCATAAGAACAGAGTTACGCTTTAAGCAAGATGACATGATATAGAGGGATAAACTCAAGCAATATGATATAAACCCCATCTTTTTATCCTCGATGGCAACAATACAATACGTGCCTTGCTGCCCCTGCTGTCACTGGGAAAGGACACCGCAAGATTGAACCCAAAGCTAAGCACTTCTCCCATTGCAAGAACTACTAATCTAGTAGGCCACACCAAACTAATAATTCGAAGAGACTTGCAAAGATATTGTAGCGACCACGATCCGAATGGACTGAAGTCTCTGTGTTCTGTGTCATCCCTGGATCGGTAATGCTGACACACACAGTACTTGAAGGATTTATAACAGAGTGGCAATCACACACTTATTACATCGAATGTCTCAAAAGAGAACTTATTAGAAAATAATATAGCATAAGGCCATCTAACACGATAACAGCGGAAGACTTGGAAGATAAGTTAGTCCATCAACTCCAACGGCATAGCTGAGTGCATGACAAACGACCTAGCACACCTTACTCTTCTTCTGAAAAGTCTGCAACTGACATGATGCAGCCCGAAAGGGGTCAGCACATGGAATATGCTGGCAAGATAACACAGTGGAGCAAGTAACAGAATAAAGGCTAACACTAAATGCATATATGGCTGGTGGAGGCTCTAAGGTTAAGGTTTTTGCATAAAGCCAATTTTCCCTACAACAAAGGAATAACTTTTTATTTAACTATCATGGTAGTTGAAACATCATTCAGAAGGTACCTCCAACTCAATCCCAATTAAAGTAGTCATTAACAACCCAGCAAATTAATTTTAGAGTGATGAGATCAACCAATAATTCAAGTACCAGATACTCAAGATGTCCATAACCGGGACACGGCTAATCATGATTAGTTTGTACACTCTGCAGAGGTTTGCGCACTTTTCCCCACAAGACTCGATCTCCTCCATTGGATTTCTCGCACTGCATGGTGTTTGTGAAATGGATGACCGAGACACAGTCTTTTAGAAGCATTTACTCTTTACCCCGGATGGACCCGTACACCTACTTTCCCCTACATCTGCTAGTCCACCACTGAAAGAGCTCACACAACATACTCAACTATGCCAGAGCCCATAATGGCACTTTGGTTGCACACGGAAGTTTCTAGCATGAATAGTTTTATGATCCCTTTGAGCCCGGGGGCATTCCATAGGAAAAATCACACGGTACCCCCGGGATTTCCTAGGACAACACTGGATTCTCCAGGTGCCCTGCAACCAATCCACCCAGATGTGTATTCAAGTAGCCACCTTAAGTTGAACCATAAATTAACAATCTCACATCTGTCATGGATTCTCTCAAACCCAAACCACGTCTACGAGCATAGCATGGCAACCTAAGCACAACGTAGAAGTAACTCCCAAGGGTTTGAAAATAATGCAGGTAATAGGTTCTACCTCAATCTACTTCCCAGACCCACAAGTTTAAGAGATCCTACTCATGCAATGTGTGAGGTTTTGATCTAATGCATAAAAACTAGGTAATAAAGGGGTATGATCAATGTGTTACTTGCCTTGCTGATGATTCGCAAAACCTAGGGACTCGTAGTAGCACGCTTCGCACTCTGGGAATTCTATCGCAAGCAAACAATAGCATACATAAGAAACCAAGCAAAGATGCACAGATAAAACTCCAAATAAAAAGATCTAACCAGAAAGTTCAACTGAAGAACTCCGTTTTGCAAAAAGAATCAAAACAAACCGAGCAACGAAACTCAAACTACGAAAGAAACAAGATCTGTTTACTAGATTGAACTAAAGTCAAATTTTACAGTATCAAAACCTTGTTCAAGTTGGTTAAACGGAAAGAGAGCTTTGATGACCCACAAGTGTAGGGGGTCTATCGTAGTCCTTTATATAAGTAAGAGTGTCGAACCCAACGAGGAGCAGAAGGAAATGATAGGCAGTTTTCAGTAAGGTATTTTCTGCAAGCACTGAAATTATAGGTAACAGATAGTTTTGTGGTAAGATAATTGGTAGCAAGTGACAAAAGGTAAAAGTAAATAAGGTGCAGAAAGATGGCCCAATCCTTTTTGTAGCAAAGGACAAGCCTGTACAAACTCTTATATGAAGGAAAGCGCTCCCGAGGACACATGGGAATTATCGTCGAGCTAGTTTTCATCACGATCATCTGATTCACGTTCGGTACTTTGATAATTTGGTATGTGGGTGGACCGGTGCTTGGGTGCTGTCCTTACTTGGACAAGCCTCCCACTTATGATTAACCTTTATTGCAAGCATCCGCAACTACAAAAGAAGTATTAAGGTAAACCTAACCATAGCATCAAACAAGTGGATCCAAATCAGCCCCTTACGAAGCAACGCATACACTAGGGTTTAAGCTTCTGTCACTCTAGCAACCCATCATCTACTTATGACTTCCCAATTCCCTCCTCTAGGCCCAAATACTGGTGAAATGTCATGTAGTCGACGTTCACATGACACCACTAGAGGAGAGTGATATGTCTCCAACGTATCTATAATTTTTTATTGTTCCATGCTATTATTTATGATGTTTTGGATGTTTAATGGGATTTTTCATACACTTTTATATTATTTTTGGGACTAACCTACTAACCCAAAGGCCCAGTCCAGATTGCTGTTTTTTGCCTGTTTCAGGGTTTTGCAGAAAAGGAATATCAAACGGAGTCCAAACGAAATGAAACCTTCGGGAGAGATATTTTTGGAGAAAAACACGCACGTGAGACTTGAGAACCACGAAGTAGGGGCCACGTGGTGCCCATGAGGGTGGGGGCACCCCCCCTAGGGCACTCCCCTGCCTCGTGGGTCCCACGTAAGGCCCCCGGTGCCCTCCTTCCTCCTATATAAGCCTACGTACCCCGAAACCATCAGAAGAGAGAGAAAACCCTAGTTCCACCGCCATAACCTTCTGTTTCCGTGAGATCCCATCTTGGGGCCTGTTCCGGAGCTCCGCCGGAGGGGGGATCTACCACGGAGTGCTTCTACATCATCATCATCGCCTCACCATGAGTTGTGAGTAGTTTACCACAGACCTTCGGGTCCATAGCTAGTATCTAGATGGCTTCTTCTCTCTCTTTGGATCTCAATACAAAGTTCTCCTCGGTCTTCGAGGAGATCTATTCGATGTAATCTCTTTTTGCGGTGTGTTTGTCGAGATCCGATGAATTGTGGGTTTATCATCAAGATTATTTATGAGAAATATTTGCTTCTTTTCTCAACTCTTTATGTGTGCTCATAATATCCTTGCAAGTCTCTTAGAATTATTGGTTTGGTTTGGCCTACTAGATCTATAGTTCTTGCAATGGGAGAAGTGCTTGGCTTTGGGTTCAATCTTGCGGTGTCCTTTCCCAGTGACAGTAGGGGCAGCAAGGCACGCATTGTATTGTTGCCATCGAGGATAAAAAGATGGGGTTTATATCACATTGCTTGAGTTTATCCCTCTACATCATGTCATCTTGCTTAAGGCGTTACTCTGTTCTTATGAACTCAATACACTAGATGCATGCTGGATAGCGGTTGATGTGTGGAGTAGTAGTAGTAGATGCAGGCAGGAGTCGATCTACTTGTCTCGGACGTGATGCCTATATATAATGATCATGCCTAGATAGTATCATAATTATTCGCTTTTTTATCAATTGCTCGACAGTAATTTGTTTACCCGCCATAGAATATCGCTATCATGAGAGAAGCCACTAGAGAACACTATGGCCCCCGGGTCTATTCTCAACATATCACTCTACATCTACTTTACGTTTTCCGCCTTTACTTTCCGTTCTTATAATAAAAAATACCAAACATATAAACTATCATCTCTATCAGATCTCACTTTCGTAAGTGACCGTAAAGGGATTGACAACCCCTTATCACATTGGCTGCGAAGTTCTTATTTGTTTGTGCAAGTGCGAGGGACTCACGCGTGGTCTCCTACTGGATTGATACATTGGTTCTCAAAAACAGAGGGAAATACTTACGCTACTGTGCTGCATCTCCCTTTCCTCTTCGTGGGAATACAACGCAAGCTCGAGAAGTAGCAGAGAGACAACATACATCTCATCAAAATATCGAACGAATACCAAATTCACATGACTACTTATAGCAAGACTTCTCCCATGTCCACAGGAACCAAAGTAACTACTCACAAGACATAATATTGTTCATGATCATAGGGGCATTAATATGCATAATGGATCTGAACATATGATCTTCCATCAAATAAACCAACTAGCATCAACTACAAGGAGTAATAAACACTACTATCAACCCACAGGTACCAATCTGAGGTTTGGGTACAAAGATTGGATACAAGAGATGAACTAGGATTTGAGAGGAGATGGTGCTGGTGGAGATGTTGATGAAGATAGCCCTCCCCAAGATGGGAGAGTTGTTGGTGATGACGGCGGTGATGATTTCCCCCTCCCAGAGGGAAGAATCCCCGACAGAATAGCTCTGCCGGAGCCCTAGATTGGTTTCCACCAAGGTTCCGCCTCGAGACGGCGGCATCTGGTCCCGAAAGCCTCCTTATGATTTTTGTCCAGGTCAAAACACCCCATCTAGGAGAAGGTGGGCATCGGGGGGGCCATCGGGGGGGCCACGAGGCAGGGGGCGCGCCCAGAGAGGGGGGGCGCCCTCCACCCTCGTGGACAGGTGGTGCCCCCCTGGTGATCTTCTTTTGCCAGATATTTTTTATATCTTTTGAAATGGTGTCCTGTGGAGTTTCGGGGCTTTTTGAGTTGTGCAGAATAGGTTTCCCGAGTTTGCTTCTTTTCTAGCCCAGAATTCCAGCTGCCGGCATTCTCCCTCTTCATGTAAACCTTGTAAAATAAGATAGAAAAGGCATAAGTATTATGACATAACGTGTAATAACAGCCCATAATGCAATAAATATCAACATATAAGCATGATGCAAAAATGGACGTATCAACTCCCCCAAGCTTAGACCTCGCTTGTCCTCAAGCAAAAGCCGATATCGAAAAATATGTCCACATGTTTAGAGATAGAGGTGTCGATAAAAATAAAATATGGACATGAGGCATCATGATCATTCTCATAACAACAACATATACTTCATTGATTCTTATGCTAAAGTAACAATTCATTCACAATATCGAGCATGAATCATAAACTTCATTGAAAACCAACAAACTATGATCTCGGTCATTGAAACAATTGCAATTTATCATAACTTCGGAAAGAGTCAACATAAGAGCTTTTCAGCAAGCCTACATACTCAACTATCATATAGTCTTTCACAATTGCTCACACTCACGCAATACTTATGGATATGGAGTTTTAATCGGACACACGGAAAGATAGGGGCTTATGGTGTTGCCTCCCAACCTTTTACCTCAAGGATAATGTCAACAGTAATAGACCATGAAAACTTACATCCAAGTGGGTATATATGTCAGGATCTTTCCAACACAATGTGCTTGCCAAAGGATAAAATGTAAAAAGGAAAGGTGAATTTCACCTTGACTATTATAAGGCAAGAATAATGGATAGGCCCTTCGCAGAGGGAAGCAGAGGTTGTCGTGTGTTTTTATGGTTGGATGCACAAAGTCTTAGCACAAAAGAACGTCACTTTATATTGCCACTTGTGATAAGGACCTTAATTATGCAGTCTATCGCTTTTATTACTTCCATATCACAAGATCGTATAAAGCTTATTTCCTCCATACTAATAAATCATACATATTTTAGCGAGTTTGCAACATGACAACTTACTTGGAAGGATCTTACTCAATCCATAGGTAGGTATGGTGGAGTCTCATGGCAAAATTGGGTTTAAGGATATATGGAAGCACAAGTAGTATCTCTACTTGGTGCGAGGAGTTTTAGCTAGCATGAGGGGGAAAGGCAAGCTCAACATGTTGGATGATCCATGAAAATATACTTTATTTCGGATATAAGAAAACATAACCCATTATGTTGTCTTCCTTGTCCAACATCAACTCTTTAGCATGTCATACTATAATTTGTGCTCACAATCATAGAAGATGTCCAAGATAGTATATTTGTATGTGAAGCCTCTCTTTCTTTGTTACTTCCTATTAATTGCAACGATGACCAAAACTATGTTTGTCAACTCCCAACAACTTTTATTCATCATACTCTTTATATGTGAAGTCATTACTTCCCATAAGATCAATATGATCACTTGATATTTTTTATGTTTTCTTTTATTCTATCATGACCAAGGTGAGGAAATCAAGCCCTTGACTCAACACCAATCTTATTATTTAGCTCACGGACTCGATTACAAAGGAGAAAGATCATAAAGCAAAAGCTCACAACTAGATCATGCTAACTTTATTCTACTAGATCATGATACTACCAAAAGGATCAAACTAGGAAAAACAGTAAAGATAGGTGTGATGGTGATACGATACCAGGGTCACTCCCCCAAGCTTGGTAGTTGCCAAGGGTTGTGCCCATACCCATATGATTATATCTCCTTCTTCGGAGGTGGTGGTGATGGAGTGGTTGATGATGTAGGCTTGTCGTCCATCTTCCAAGGCATGGGCTCACCATCGTAGAAGGATGATTGAGTCTCCGGGATACTCAAATCTGCAGCCAAACTCATCTTCTTGAATCTATATTCATACTCACCATTTTGGTTTTGCAGGTCATAGATCTGGGCTTGGAGATGTTTGATTTACTCTTGGAGATTGGAGATGGCTTCCTCGAAGATCCATGAGTCCAGCTTGAGGTTGTTGGCGAGCTTCGAGATCATCATGTGGTTGGCGTTGAGTCCTCGTTCCACCATACCTTGGCACTTAAAAACTTGTTGCTCCATTGCTTCGAGTCTTGTCTCCACGCTTCCGGTCCTCCTTGTCCCCTCAACATCGCGGATGTGCAGCACCCCCTCATGCAACTCCATGGTTTGAGGATGATGCAGCACCTCCGCAAGGTAGGGGTTGATGACCTTCTCGAAGAACTTGTCCTTGGGGGTGTTGGAAGACGCCATGATGATCTAGATCTGTCAAAAACAACAGCTCGAAACAAAAACAGAGGATTTTTGCATGATACAGAGGTCAAAACCTTCGGGGGTATATATAATGAATTTTTACCGACCAAAAGGAGTATCATACAAGAACTCGGAGTCCGGGAGGCACATGAGGTGCCCACGAGGCAGGGGGGCGCGCCCAGAGAGGGGGGCGCGCCCTCCACCCTCGTGGACGCCTCGTGTCTCTTCCGGACTGCCACTTATTTTTCTAATTTTTTTTATATTCCAAAACGGTGAAATTTGCCTTTAGAACTGTCTTGGAGTCGGTTTACTTACCATACCACATACCTCTTCCTTTTCGGAGCCTGGATCATTCTGGAAAGTGTCCCTTATGTATTCCTCCGGGGTTACGGTTTTAATAACATTGGTTTCAACATTTATAGGATTACCTGAGATATAATGTTTGATTCTTTGGCCGTTCACCACCTTCGGATTTGTGCCTTCGAAGTTGTTGATTTTTATGGCACCGGAGCGATAGACCTCCTCGATGACGTAAGTACCTTCCCATTTGGAGAGAAGTTTTCCTACAAAAAATCTTAAACGAGAGTTTTATAGCAAGACATAATCACCTAAATTAAACTCACGCTTTTGTATCCTTTTGTCATGCCATCTTTTAACTTTTTCTTTAAACGGCTTGGCATTCTCATAGGCCTGGGTCCTCCATTCATCAAGAGAGCTAATGTCAAATAACCTCTTCTCACCGGCAAGTTTGAAATCATAGTTGAGCTCTTTAATAGCCCAATATGCCTTGCGTTCTAGCTCAAGAGGTAAGTGACAAGCTTTTCCATAAACCATCTTATATGGAGACATACCCATAGGATTTTTGTATGCAGTTCTATAGGCCCATAGTGCATCATCAAGTTTCTTGGACCAATTCTTTCTAGATCTATTAACTGTCTTTTGCAAAATTAAGTTCAACTCTCTATTACTTAGTTCTACTTGACCACTAGTTTGTGGGTGATAAGGGGATGCGATTCTATGATTTACATCATACTTAGCAAGCATTTTACGGAAAGCACCATGAATAAAGTGTGAACCACCATCAGTCATTAGGTATCTAGGGACTCCAAACCTCGGAAAATAACTTCTTTGAGCATCTTAATATAGGTGTTATGATCAGCACTACTAGTTGGAATAGCTTCTACCCACTTAGTAACGTAATTAACAGCAACTAGAATATGTGTGTACCCATTAGAGGCAGGAAATGGTCCCATATAATCAACGCCCCAAATATCAAATGGTTCAATAACAAGTGAATAATTCATAGGCATTTCTTGACGTCTACTAATATACCAATTCTTAGACATTCATCACAAGATAAGACAAACTTACGGGCATCCTTGAAGAGAGTAGGCCAATAAAAACCGGATTGCAATACCTTATATGCAGTTCTATCTCCAACATGTTGTCCTCCATAAGCTTCGGAGTGGCACTTGCGTAGGATCTGTTCCTGTTCATGCTCAGGTACACAACATCTAATAATACCATCTACTCCTTCTTTATAAAGATGTGGATCATCCCTGAAGTAATGCCTTAAATCATAGAAGAACTTTTTCTTTTGCTGGTATGTGAAGCTAGGAGGTATAAACTTAGCAACAATATAATTAGCATAATCAGCATACCATGGAGCAGTACGAGAGGTATTTATGACAGCTAATTGTTCATCAGGAAAGCTATCATCAATAGGTTGTGGGTCATCAAGTATATTCTCTAGCCTAGACAAGTTATCTGTTACGGGGTTCTCAACTCCCTTTCTATCAATAATATGCAAATCAAACTCTTGCAGCAAGAGAACCCATCTAATAAGTCTAGGTTTAGCATCTTTCTTTTCCATAAGGTATTTGATAGCAGCATGATCAGTGTGGATAGTTACTTTAGAATCAACAATATAAGGTCTAAACTTATCACAAGCAAATACTACTGCTAAAAATTCTTTCTCAGTAGTAGCATAATTCTTCTGGGCACTATCTAGAGTTTTACTAGCATATTGGATAACATTCAATTTCTTATCAACTCTTTGCCCTAAAACAACACCTACAGCAAAGTCACTAGCATCGCACATAATCTCAAAAGGTAAATTCCAGTCAGGAGGCTGGACAATAGGTGCAGAGATCAATGCTTTCTTAAGTATTTCAAATGCTTCTAGACAATCATCATCAAAGACAAAAGGAACATCTTTTTGTAAGAGATTAGTCAAAGGCCTGGAGATTTTGGAGAAGTCCTTTATGAACCTCCTATAAAACCCGGCATGACCAAGGAAACTTCGTATACCTTTGATGTCCTTGGGGCACGGAATCTTTTCAATAGCATCAACTTTAGCCTTGTCAACTTCAATACCTCTTTCAGAAATTTTATGTCCCAAGAAAATGCCTTCATTAACCATAAAGTGGCACTTCTCCCAATCCAAGACAAGATTAGTGTCTTCACATCTCTGCAAAACTCGATCAAGGTTGCTCAAGCAATCATCAAAAGAAGTTCCATAAACGGAGAAGTCATCCATGAAAACCTCAGCAATCTTTTCACAAAAATCAGAGAATATAGCCATTATACATCTTTGAAAGGTAGCAGGTGCATTACATAAACCAAAAGGCATACGTCTATAAGCAAAGGTATCGAAAGGACAAGTAAAAGTGGTCTTATCTTGATCCCCTTTTGACACGGGTATTTGAGAGAAACCAGAATAACCATCTAGAAAGCAGAAATGAGTATGTTTGGATAACCTTTCTAGCATTTGATCAATAAATGGCAAGGGGTAATGATCTTTCTTAGTAGCTTTATTTAGCTTACGGAAATCAATTACCATCCTATAACCTGTAACTATTCTTTGCGGGATCAATCATCTTTATCATTAGGGACAACAGTCACACCTCCTTTCTTAGGAACACAATGGACAGGACTTACCCACTGGCTATCAGCAACTGGATAGATAATACCTGCCTCTAGAAGCTTTAGCATTTCCTTTCTTACCACTTCTTTCATCTTAGGATTTAACCATCGTTGATGATCAATAACTGGTTTAGCATTTTCTTCCAATTTTATCTTGTGTTGGCATAAAGTGGGACTAATGCCCTTAAGATCATCCAGAGTATATCCAATAGCAGCACGATGCTTCTTCATAGTTTTCAATAATTTCTCCTCTTCCTGCTCTCAAAGGTTAGCACTAATAATAACAGGATATATCTTCTTTTCATCAAGATAAACATACTTAAGATTATCAGGCAAAGGTTTAAGTTCAAACACGGGATCGCTCTTAAGTGGAGGAGGATCCCCTAGGATTTCAATAGGCAAGTTGTTTTTCAATATGGTTCCCTGATTAAAGAATATTTCATCTATTTCCCTTCTCTCATTCATATGCATATCATTTTCATGATCTAGCAAATATTGTTCTAAAAAATCATTAGGAGGCACTTCAATAGAAGCAAGACCAATAATTTCATCCTTACTAGATAATTCTTTATCAAGGGGTTGTCTACGGAATTTAGCAAAGTTAAAATCATGAGACACATCCCCTAAACCAAGTAACAATATCTTTCACGCAGTCTATCTTAGCATTAACAATATTCAAGAAGGGTCTACCAAATGTAATAGGACAAAAGTCATCTTGTCGGGAACTAAGAATAAGGAAATCAGCAGGGTATTTGACTTTCCCACACAAAACTTCAACATCTCTAACAATCCCAACGGGTGATATAGTGTCTCTATTAGTGAGTTTAATAGTAACATCAATCCCTTCTAACTCAACAGGTGCAATGTCATGCATAATTTCTTGATATAGGGTATGAGGGATAATACTCGCACTAGCACCCACATCACATAAACCATGATAGCAATGATCTCCTATTTTAACAGAGATAACAGGCAAGCCTACAATAGGTCTATGTTTATTCCTAGCATCGGGTTTGGCTATTCTAGCAGATTCCTCTTGGAGGTAAATAACATGTCCATCTAAATCTTCTACCAAGAGATCTTTAACCATAGCAACACTAGGTTCAACTTTAATTTGCTCAGAGGGTGTAGGTGTTCTAGTATTACTCTTACGAACTACAGTTGAAGCTTTAGCTTGATCCTTTATCCTAACAGGGAAGTAGTAGGAACAATAGGATCAACATTATAAGTGATAGTCTTTTCTTCAACTTTAACAGGTTCAACTACTTTTACTTCAATGGGAGGATGGTATTTAAACCACTTCTCCTTGGGAAGATCAACATGAGTGGCAAATGATTCACGGAAAGAAGCTACTATCTTAGAGTCAAGTCCATATTTAGTGCTAAACTCACGGAAAACATCGGTATCCATAAAACCTTTAACACAATCAAACTTAGGGGTCATACCTGACTCCTTACCTTCGCCGAGATCCCAATCTTCAGAGTTGCGTTTAATTCTTTCCAATAAATCCCATTTGAATTCAATAGTCTTCATCATAAAAGAGCCAGAACAAGAAGTATCGAGCATGGAGCGATTATTGAGAGAAAGCCGAGGATAATTTTTTTGAATAATCATTTCTCTTGAGAGCTCATGATTGGGGCATGAATATAACATTGACTTAAGCCTCCCACAGTCTTGAGCGATTCTTTCTCCTTCGTGAGGCCAAAAATTATAGATATAATTACGATCACGATGAACCTGGTGCATAGGGTAGAACTTTTGATGAAATTCCAACTTCAGACGATTATAGTTCCATGATCCAATATCATCACATAGCCTAAACCATGTCAATGCATCTCCCTTCAAAGATAAAGGGAAGACCTTCTTCTTGATAATATCCTCTGGCATACCTGCAAGCTTAAATAATCCACAAACTTCATCCACATAAATTATGTGTAAATCGGGATGCAGTGTTCCGTCTCCTGTAAAAGGATTATCAAGCAGTTTCTCTATCATACCCGATGGAATTTCAAAGCAAACATTTTCAGTAGGTGCAGTAGGTTGAGGAGCAACTCTTTGCTCTTCTGGTCGGGGTGAAGATACCCCGAACAAGCCCCTCAAAGGATTATGAGCCATAGTAACAAGTGACAATAAATTTCAGCACAGTATATAAATTTTTCCTTACCAAATTCCACTTACCAAAGGCGCTTCACTCCCCGGCAACGGCGCTAGAAAAGAGTCTTAATGACCCACAAGTGTAGGGGATCTATCGTAGTCCTTTTGATAAGTAAGAGTGTCGAACCCAACGAGGAGCAGAAGGAAATGATAGACAGTTTTTAGTAAGGTATTTTCTGCAAGCACTGAAATTATAGGTAACTGATAGTTTTGTGATAAGATAATTGGTTGCAAGTGACAAACGGTAAAAGTAAATAAGGTGCAGCAAGATGGCCCTATCCTTTTTATAGCAAAGGACATGCCTGGACAAACTCTTATATGAAGGAAAGTGCTCCCGAGGACACATGGGAATTATCGTCGAGCTAGTTTTCATCACGATCATCTGATTCGCGTTCGGTACTTTGATAATTTGGTATGTGGGTGGACCGGTGCTTGGATGCTGTCCTTACTTGGAAAAGCCTCCCACTTATGATTAACCTCTATTGCAAGCATCCGCAACTACAAAAGAAGTATTAAGGTAAACCTAACCATAGCATGAAACAAGTGGATCCAAATCAGCCCCTTACGAAGCAACGCATAAACTAGGGTTTAAGCTTCTGTCACTCTAGCAACCCATCATCTACTTATTACTTCCCAATGCCTTCCTCTAGGCCCAAATAATGGTGAAGTGTCATGTAGTCGGCGTTCACATGACACCACTAGAGGAGAGACAACATACATCTCATCAAAATAACGAACGAATAACAAATTCAAATGACTACTTATAGCAAGACTTCTCCCATGTCCTCAGGAACCAAAGTAACTAATCACAAGACATAATATTGTTCATGATTAGAGGGGTATTAATATGCATAATGGATCTGAACATATGATCTTCCACCAAATAAACCAACTAGCATCGACTACAAGGAGTAATCAACACTACTAGCAACACACAGGTGCCAATCTGAGGTTTGGGTATAAAGATTGGATACAAGAGATGAACTAGGGTTTGAGAGGATATGGTGTTGGTGAAGATGTTGATGAAGATAGCCCTCCCCAAGATGGGAGAGTTGTTGGTGATGACGGCGGTGACGATTTCCCCCTCCCGGAGGGAAGTATCCCCGGCAGAACAGCTCTGTCGGAGCCCAAGATTGGTTTCCGCCAAGGTTCCGCCTCGAGACGGCGGCGTCTGGTCCCGAAAGCCTCCTTATGATTCTTTCCAGGTCAAAACAACTCATTAGGAGAAGATGGGAATCGGGGGGGGGGCCACAAGGCAGGGGGCGCGCCTAGAGAGGGGCGGCGCGGCCCCCACCCTCGTGGGCAGGTGGTGGCCCCCCTGGTGATCTTCTTTCGCCAGATATTTTTTATATCTTCTGAAACGGTGTCCTATGGAGTTTCGGGGCTTTTGAGTTATGCAGAATAGGTTTCCAGAGTTTGCTTCTTTTCCGGCCCAGAATTCCAGCTGCCCGCATTCTCCCTCTTCATGTAAACCTTGTAAAATAAGAGAGAAAAATGCATAAGTATTGTGACATAACGTGTAATAATAGTCCATAATGCAATAAATATCAACATATATGCATGATGCAAAATGGACGTATCAGGCTTCGAGACGAAGATCTAGGCGCTTGAATCGCCTAATTCCGACTTACGAGCGAAAAGAAAAACTAAAAAGAAGATCAGGGCAGAAATGGCGATCGAAAATAACCGCGGAAAAACCCTGAAAAAGAAAAACGGAGGAACGGGCTAACGAACGAACGTTCGTTGTCTGTGACTAACGGGCGAACAACGTTCGTTAAAATGAACGTACGGACGAACGTCCGCTATTTAACTAAACCGAGAAAAACCGAACGAACCAATCTAAAAAATAAATCTAGGGTTCGAAAAGAACCGATCGATTTTCTTCGGAAAACCGGCGGCGGCGGCAACTACATTGGCGGTGGTGGGACTCCGGTGGCGGCGCGAGGTTGGCGGCGGGGCGGCGGGGTGGCAGCGCGGCGGGGCGGCGCGGGCGGCGGCTCCGGCGGCGGCAGCAGCGGCGGCACGGGCGGCGCTAGGGTTAGGGCGGGGCGGCGTGGCTCGGGCTGGGGCGGCCGGTGGCTCGGGCTTTAAAGGCCCCCTTGGCGGAGTCCTAGCCGGACAAGGCCCAGGTAAGTCGGTTCACTTTTTTTTCTATTAAACAGTCCTGACGCGGCAAAACAGGCGAAAATAATACTAAATTGACTCGGAAAATTCCGAAATAAATTTTCGCCGTCGTCTAATAATATTTAGGACAAAGTGAACATTTGTCCCGGACCTAAATGCAATTTTGAAAAACACGCATTTTTCTATGCAAATAAAATTGTGAATAAATCCGAATAAAAATACCAAAAGTGATTTTAATATTTTCCTCCAATAATTTTTTTATTTTGGAGAAGTCATATTATCTCCGCTCATATATTTTATTATGAAATATTTTCGGAGAGAAAATAATTAAAACCAAAATGATCCTCGTACCGATATTTGAGAAAACTCGAATACGAAAACGGTAAAATCCCCAACTCTCTCCGTGGGTCCTTGAGTTGCTTAGAATTTCGAGGATCGCAACACACAAATGCAATAAAAACATGATCTGCAATATGATCTATGTATAACATTCCAAATTGAAATTTTGGGATGTTACAAACCTACCCCCCTTAGAATGAATCTCGCCCTCGAGATTCGGGTTGGCTAAAAAATAGATGTGGGTGGTCCTTGCGTAGATTATCCTCTCGTTCCTAGGTGGCTTCATCTTCGGTATGGTGACTCCACTGAACTTTGCAAAACTTGATAACCTTGTTGCTGGTGACTCTACTTGGAAACTTGAGGATCTTGTCCGGTTTGTCCTCGTAAGTTAGATCACTATCCAACTGAATTGCTTCCAGGGGCACTGTGTCTCTCAGAGGAATATCGGCCATCTCAGCATGGCACTTCTTAAGCTGAGAAATGTGAAACACGTCATGAACTCCTGACATTCCTTCGGGTAACTCTAACTTGTAGGCAGCCTCTCCCATGCGTTCCAAAACACGGTAGGGTCCCACAAATCTCGGGGCTAACTTTCCCTTAACTCCGAAACGCTTAACACCTCGTAGAGGTGACATTCTTAGGTACGCTCTGTCTCCGATTTCATAAACTACCTCCTTGCGCTTCGAGTCTGCGTAACTCTTCTGCCTGGACTGAGCTACCTTCAGTCTATCTCGAATCAGCTTAACCTTCTCTTGTGACTCTTTGATCAGATATGGTCCAAATAACTGATAGTCTCCAACTTCATACCACATCAATGGCGTTCGGCATCTCCTTCCATACAATGCATCGAACGGTGCCATCTTCAAACTGGCCTGGTAACTGTTATTGTACGAGAACTCTGCATAGGGTAAGTTATCATTCCAGCTAGATCCATAATCTAGCGCACAAGCTCTCAGCATGTCCTCCAGAATCTGATTGACTCTCTCGGTCTGTTCATCAGTCTGCGGGTGAAAAGTGATACTGAACTCTAGCCTGGTTCCCAAAGTATGGTGTAGTTGATGCCAAAACTTTGATGTAAACTGTGTTCCTCTATCAGATACGATGGTCCTCGGAACTCCGTGCAGACATACGATCCTGGTCATTCATATTTTGGCCAACTTCACACTGGTATAGGTGGTTTTCACGGGGATAAAGTGAGCTACTTTGATCAAGCGATCCACTACTACCCAGATTGAGTCATATCCTGTTCGGGTCCTGGGTAATCCGGTGATAAAGTCCATGCCAAGCTTATCCCACTTCCATTCGGGTATCGACATAGGCCGCAGTAATCCTGCTGGTTACTGATGTTCTGCCTTCACTCTCTGGCATACATCACATACGGCTACATACTCGACAATATCCTTCTTCATTCCCGTACACCAGAAACGTTCCTTCAAATCCAAATACATCTTAGTGTTTCCGGGGTGTATCGAGTAAGGTGAATCATGTGCTTCCTGTAGTATCAACTTCTTGATCTCGGCGTTGTTGGGCACATAGATTCAGTCCTCAAACCACAAGGTGTCATGTTCGTCCTCACGAAAACCCTTGGCTTTTCCTTCACTCTTCTTCTCCTTTATCTCGGCAATCTCTTTGTCATCCTTTTGAGCTTCTCGTATCTTTCCCAATAATGTTGACTGAACCTCCAGGGTTGCAAAAAAACCTCTAGGAACTATCTCCAAACGAAGCTCCCTGAGATCTTCTGCTAAATCCTTTGGCAATCCTCCATTTACTAGGGTATTGGCATAACTCTTCCGGCTCAAAGCGTCTGCAACAACATTGGCCTTGCCTGGATGATAGTGCAACTTCATATCATAATCCTTTATGAGCGCTAACCATCTCCTCTGTCTAAGGTTCAGCTCCTTCTGAGTGAAAATGTACTTCAAACTCTTGTGATCCGTGCACACATCACAACGATTCCCAATAAGGAAGTGTCTCCAGGTTTTGAGCGCATGCACCACTACTGCTAGCTCCAAATCATGCGTAGAATAATTCAACTCGTGCGGTCGAAGTTGACAGGATGCATATGAAACAACTCTTCCGTCATGCATGAGTACTCCTCCAAGTCCTAAGCGAGAAGCGTCGCAATACACTTGGAAATCCTTGCGTATATCTGGCAAGATCAACACTCGGGCTGTCGTCAAACATTTCTTCAACTCCTGGAAACTTTCTTCGCACTCTTCAATCCAATAAAACTTAGTGTCCTTCTTCAACAATGCCGTCATAGGCTTTGCAATCTTGGAGAAATTCTCTATGAATCTTCGATAATATCATGCGAGTCCAAGAAAACTGCGGATTTCTCCAACTGAGGTGGGTGCCAACCATTCAGTGACTGCCTGTACCTTGATAGGATCCACTGCTATACCTTCTCCTGATATAACATGTCCTAAGAATCCAACTTCCTTCAACCAAAACTCACATTTGCATAACTTGGCGTATAACTGGTGTTCTCTGAGCTTCTCAAGAACCAAATGCAAATGCTCCTTGTGTTCCTCTTCGTTCTTTGAGTATACCAAAATATCATCAATGAATACCATGAAAAACTTATCCCAAAAACTCCATGAACACCTTATTCATCATACTCATGAAATAGGCCGGGACGTTAGTCAATCCAAATGACATAACCGTATACTCATATAGCCCATACCTTGTGGTGAAGGTTGTTTTAGGTATATCCTTCTCTCGGATCTTCAACTGGTGGTATCCTGATCGTAGATCTATTTTGGAGAATACTTTAGCTCCTTGAAGTTGGTCGAACAAATCATTAATCATCGGTAGTGGGTACTTATTCTTAATCGTCACTTCGTTCAGTGCCCGATAATCAACGACCATCCTTAAAGATCCATCCTTCTTCTCGAACAAAAGCACTGGGGCTCCCCAAGGCGATGAACTTCGCCAAATAAATCATTTCTCCAATAACTCCATAATCTGCTTCTTGATCTCCTCTAGATCATTTGCTGGCATCCGGTACGGTCTCTTCGATATTGGTCCGGTGCCTGGCAATAGCTCTATTAAAAACTCAATGTCCCTATCTGGCGGCATGCCTGGTAGCTCCTCTGGAAATACATCCGGGTAGTCCTTTACTACAGGCACTTCCTCCTGAACAACTCCTGAGAGAGAATTTACTTGTGTCCTCCTAGGCGCATGCCTAGATACATACTTGATCCTTTTTCCCTCCGGGGTGGTAAGTAAAATCGACTTCCTGGCACAATCGATGTTCCCTCCATACATCGATAGCCAATCCATACCTAGTATCACATCCAATCCTTGTGACTCCAAAACTATCAGGTCTGAGGGGAAAACATGGCGTCCAATGGTCAATGGCATCTGAAAACATCCTTGATTTGCCATATATTCCGCTCCTGGTGAGCTTACTAACATAGGGGTCATAAGTACTTTGGTGGGCAACTTATCTATTCATGAATCCCCTTGAAATGTATGAATGTGATGCACCAGTATCGAAAAGAACTACTGTGGTAAATGACTTAACCAAAAACTTACCGATAACTACATCTGGCTGCTCTTCAACCTCCTCCATGGTCACGTGGTTCACTTGTCCCTTGTTGAAAGGGTTGGGCTTCTTCCCAGCGCTTCCATTGACGTTCCCATTCTTCGCTTTAGGGCACTCTCCGGCATAGTGTCCATCTTCCCGCACTTGAAACAGGTAATGTGACTTAAATCCCTTTTGGCGGGTGTGGATGGAGTAGAGCGGTTCTGATTATTGCTTGCTCCATTCCCATTCCCATTCTTGGAGCCATTGTGGGTGTGGTAACTCCCTCCATTATGGGTGTGGCTTCCATGGTTATGGGTGTATCCTCCCGAGTTTGGGGTGAAACGGGGCTTCTGCTGGGCTCCAGAATTATTCTTTCCTTGTCCATACTTCCTCTTGCGGCTCTCAATCTGTTGTTGCTTCCCTTCAATCATAAGAGCCTTGTCTACCAACTCCTAGTAGTTGTTGAATGTTGCCACCATCAACTGTATGCTCATCTCCTCATTCAGCCCTTCCATAAATTTCTCCTGCTTCGCGGCATCTGTGGCCACATCATCAGGGGCATAGCGAGATAGATTACTAAACTCATCTACGTACTGAGTCACAGTACGATTTCCTTGGCGCAAGTTGTGAAACTCATGCTTCTTCATGCTCATGGCTCCAGTTGAGACATGGGCAGTGCGAAAAGCTTGCTGAAACTGATCCCAAGTGACATTGGCTATAGGGAAAGTGGTTGTGTAATTCTCCCACCATGTTGCTGCCGGTCCAGCCAATTGATGTGCGGCAAAACGCACCTTCTCAGCATCCGTGCAATTCGGGGTGGTCAACTCCCTTCCAATCTTGCGCAGCCAGTCATCATCAACTATTGGTTCAATGCTACTAGAAAACACCGGTGGTTTCAACCTTAGAGAACGGGTCAGGTTGTCCACTGGTGGTGGTGGTGGAGGGTTGTTGTTGTTGTTCTGATTGTTCTAGTTGTTCTAGACAAGAAGTTGCATCAAAGTGTTCTGCTGCTGGATCAACTGAGTGAGCTCAGGGGGAAACTGAAATCCAGGCTCACGTCTCGGAGGCATCTAATGGGTGTAGAGGGAAGAGATTAGAATAGAAATGAGGTCTAGGGGAAAATTCACTACCCATATGCACATGAGACAAACACAATCATATCACACCAATCAATTTCAAGCAAGGGCATACAAAAGATCTAACTAATGTTACAAAAGTGCTCTAAATTCTACTTTGTGGGGGTAAACTACTAGTCATAGGGTGGTCATCTAGAAATTTTGATCGGCGGAAGATTCCATGATATCTGCTCCAGCTTCATCTGCATAGTCATCATCACTATCATCAGGGTCTGAGTCAGTGTCGTCGATGATGATGTAGTCCTCAGAACGAATCTCTTGGGGTTCTTCTTCTTCTCCTCCTCCTGGCGCTGGATCTCCCATGAATACTCCTAGCTTCCTTGTCAGGTCGTCATTCTTCTCCACAAGTATTGTCATCTCCTTCTCGTATCCGTCACGTGTAGACTTGAGTTCCTCTTCTAACTCCGAGTTCCTGGTTAATGCCTTCTTCAAATCTATCATGCCTGCGCACATTTGGTGCTCCTGTCGACGGATGTGCTGGTTTAACTCCTGGATAAAATCTGCAATGGATATGTCCTTCCGTGTACTGATCATGTCCCATTGCTCATCTCGGCGTCCACATATCTGGTAGATAGTGTCCTTCAGCTCCTGCTTGTAGACTTCTCCAATACGTCCCATAGCAATGTGAGCTGCCATACTCTTACCTAGGCTCCAGGTTGGTGCATCAAAGGAAAACTCTATCGGCTCAGTGGATGGTGCGAATGTCCTCCCGGGAATTTGAACTTGAATATTCCATCGCTCCTCTTCTGGTAAAGTGGCGGTGTAGGTCCCGGTGAAGCTCGGTATTCCAATGTTCAGGTACCTAGTGACTTCCTTCAAGTGTCCTCCAAAAGGTGTGTCTTCATCCGGTTGAGTGAACTTGTTCCTTGGTTCCACCATCCTAAAGAGTAGAAAATGGAGAGGAGTCAGAAATGAGT
Organism: Secale cereale; assembly: GCA_902687465.1. NCBI lineage: Eukaryota > Viridiplantae > Streptophyta > Magnoliopsida > Poales > Poaceae > Secale > Secale cereale. Next base: position 665,665,373 of record LR738709.1, on the reverse strand, counting down.
AGAGAAGGGTGACCAAGAGGTTATCTTAGTGTTCGTGTCCTACATTCAGAGTGTGCTCTGATACCATCTTGTAGTGACCACGATCCGAATGGACCGAAGTCTCTATGTTCTGTGTCATCCTTGGATCGGTAATGCTGACATACACAATACTTGAAGGATTTATAACAGAGTGGCAATCACACACTTATTACATCGAATGTCTCAAAAGAGAACTTATTACAAAATAATATGGCATAAGGCCATCTAACACAATAACAGCGGAAGACTTGGAAGATAAGTGAGTCCATCAACTCCAACGGCATAGCTGAGTGCATGACAAACGACCTAGCGCACCTTACTCTTCTTGTGAAAAAGTCTGCAACATGACATGTTACAGCCCGAAACGGGTCAGCACATGGAATATGCTGGCAAGATAACACAGTAGAGCAAGTAACAGAATAAAGGCTAACACTACATGCATATATGGCTGGTGGAGGCTCTAAGGTTCAGGTTTTTGCATCAAGCCAATTTTTCCCTACAACAAAGGAATAACTTTTTATTTAACTATCATGGTAGTTGAAATATCATTGAGAAGGTACCTCCAACTCAATCCCAATTAAAGTAGTCATTAACAACCCATCAAATTAGTTTTAGAGTGATGAGATCAACCAATAATTCAAGTACCAGATACTCAAGATGTCCAGAACCTGGGACACGGCTAGTCATGATTAGTTTGTACACGCTGCAGATGTTTGCGCACTTTTCCCCACAAGACTCGATCTCCTCCGTTGGATTTCTCGCACTGCATGGTGTTTGAGAAACGGATGACCGAGACACAGTCTTTCAGAAGCATTTATTCTTTACCCCTGATGGACCCCTACACCTACTTTCCCCTACATCTGCTAGTCCACCACTGAAAGAGCTCACACAACATACTCAACTATGCCAGAGCCCATAATGGCATTGTACCTGCACACAGAAGTTTCTAGCATGAATAGTTTTATGATCCCTTTGAGCCTGGGTGGCATTCCATAGGAAAAATCACACGGTACCCCCGGGATTTCCTAGGACAACACTGGATTCTCCAGGTGCCCTACAACCAATCCATCCAGATGTGTATTCAAGTAGCCACCTTAAGTTGAACCATTAATTAACAATCTCACATCTGTCATGGATTCTCTCAAACCCAAACCACCTCTACGAGCATACCATGGCAACCTAAGCATAACGTAGAAGTAACTCACAAGGGTTTGAAAATAATGCAGGTAATAGGTTCTACCTCAATCTACTTCCCAGACCCACAAGTTTAAGAGATCCTACTCATGCAATGTGTGAGGGTTTGATCGAATGCATAAAAACTGGGTAATAAAGGGGTATGATCAATGTGTTACTTGCCTTGCTGATGATTCGCAAAACCTAGGGACTCGTAGTAGCATGCTTCGCACTCCGGGAATTCTATCGCAAGCAAACAATAGCATACATAAGCAACCAAGAAAATATGCATAGATAAAAATCCAAATAAAAAGATCTAACTAGAAAGTTCAACTCAAGAACTCCGGTTTGCAAAAAGAATCAAATCAAACGGAGCAACGAAACTCAAACTACGAAAGAAACAAGATCCGTTTACTAGATTGAACTAAAGTCAAATTTTACAGTATCAAAACCTTGTTCGAGTTGGTTAAACGGAAAGAGGGCTTCGAGACGAAGATCAAGGCGCTTGAATCACCTGATTCCGACTTACGAGCGAAAAGAAAAACTAAAAAGAAGATCGGGGCAGAAATCACGATCGAAAATAACCGCGGAAAAAACCTGAAAAGGAAAAGCAGACAAACAGGCTAACGAACGAACGTTTGTTGTCTGTGACTAACGTGCGAACAACGTTCGTTAAAACGAACGTACGGACGAACGTCCGCTATTTAACTAAACCGAGAAAAACTGAACGAACCGATCTAAAAAAACAGATCTAGGGTTCGAAAAAACCAGTCGGTTTTCTTCGGAAAACCAGCGGCGGCGGCGGCGGGACTCCGGCTCCGGCGGGGCGGCGGGCTCCGGCGGCGGCGGAGTGGCAGTGCGGCAGGGCGGCGCGGGCGGCGGCTCCGGCGGTGGCACGGTGCGGTGGCAGGGTGCGGTGGCGGCAGCGGCGGCGGCGACAGCTTGATCGGCGCTAGGGTTAGGGCGGGGCGGCGCGGCTCGGGCTGGGGTGGGCTGGGGCGGTCGGCGGCTCTGGCTTTAAAGGCCCCCTGGGCAGAGTCCTACCCGAACACGGCCCAAGTAAGTCGGTTCAAATTTTTTTATTAAACAGTCCTGACGCGGAAAAACGGGCGAAAATAATACTAAACGGACTCGGAAAATTCCAAAATAAATTTTCGCCGTCCTCTAATAATATTTAGGACAAAGTGAACATTTTCCCCGGACCTAATTGTAATTTTGAAAAACACGCATTTTTCCTATGCAAATAAAATTGCGAATAAATCCGAATAAAAATACCAAAAGTTATTTTCATACTTTTCCTTCAATATTTCTTTTATTTTGGAGAAGTCATATTATCTCCGCTCATATATTTTATTATGAAATATTTTCGGCGAGAAAAATAATTAAAACCAAAATGATCCTCGTACCGATATTTGAGAAAACTCAAATACGGAAACGATAAAATCCCCAACTCTCTCCGTGGGTCCTTGAGTTGCTTAGAATTTCAAGGATCGCAACACACAAATGCAATAAAAACATGATATGCAATATGATCTATGTATAACATTCCAAATTGAAAATTTGGTATGTTACAGATATTTAAATCATGCATAAAAAATTTCAGAGAGGAATCAAATATTGTTCATAGATAATCTTGATCATAAACCCACAATTTTTCGTCAAGTGTGCTGTTTTAACCTTCACAAGGACCGGGCGTAGCCACACTCGATTCGACCAAAGTGAGAGAGACAGACACCCGCCGGTCACCTTTAAGCAACGAGTGCTCGTAACGGTGAAACCAGTCTCGCGTAAGCGTACGCGTAATGTCGGTCCGGGCCGCTTCATCTCACAATACCGTTGAATCAAAATATGACATGCTGGTAAGTAGTATGACTATTATCGCCCACAACTCATTGTGTTCTACTCGTGCATATCATCTACGCATAGACCTGCCTCAGATACCACTGTTGGGGAACGTAATATTTTTCAAAAAATTCCTACGATCACGCAAGATTTATCTAGGAGAAGCATAGCAATGAGCGGAGAGAGTGTGTCTATGCACCCTCGTAGACCGAAAGCGGAAGCGTCTAGTGACGCGGTTGATTTAGTCGAACGTCTTCGCGATCCAACCGATCCAAGCACCGAACGTACGGCACCTCCGCGTTCAGCACACGTTCAGCTCGATGACGTCCCACGAGCTCTTGATCCAGTTGAACGTCACGGGGGAGTTTCGTCAGCAAGACGGCGTGGTGAAGGTGTTGATGAAGTTACTAACGCAGGGCTTCGCCTAAGCACTGCGAAAATATGACCGAGGTGTGTAACAGTGGATGGGGGCACCCCACACGGCCAAAACTAATGTTAACTTGTGTGTTATATGGTTCCCCCTGCCCCCGTATATAAAGGAGTAAGGGGGAGGCCGGCCGGCCCTTGTGGCGCGCCCAAGGAGAGGAGGAGTCCTCCTCCTAGTAGAAGTAGGACTCCCCTTTCCTAGTCCTACTAGGAGGGGGAAAGGAAGGAGAGGGGGGAGGGAAGGAAAGGGGGGCGCCGCCCCCTTCCCCTAGTCCTATTCGGACCCAAGGGAGGGCACGGCCAGCCCCTCCTGGCCCTTTCTCTCTTCCCACTAAGGCCCATAGAGGCCCAATTGTTCTCCCGGGGTTTCCGGTAACCCCTTCCGGCACTCCGGTTTTATTCGAAACTCTCCGAAACTCATCCGGTGTCCGAATATAACCTTCCAATATATGAATCTTTATGTCTCGGACATTCCGAGACTCCTCGTCATGTCCGTGATCACATCCGGGACTCCGAACTACCTTCGGTACATCAAAACACATAAACTCATAATACCAATCGTCACCGAACGTTAAGCGTGCGGACCCTACGGGTTCGAGAACTATGTAGACATGACCGAGACTCATGTCCGGTAAATAACCAATAGGGGAACTTGGATGCTCATATTGGTTCCTACATATTCTACGAAGATCTTTATCGGTCAAACCGCATAACAACATACATTGTTCCCTTTGACATCGGTATGTTACTTGCCCGAGATTCGATCGTCGGTATCATCATACCTAGTTCAATCTCGTTACCGGCAAGTCTCTTTACTCGTTTCGTAATACATCATATTGTGACTAACTCATTAGTAATTTGCTTGCAAGGCTTATTATGATGTGTATTACCGAGAGGGCCCAGAGATACCTCTCCGACACTCGGAGTGACAAATCCTATTCTCGATCTATGCCAACACCACAAACACCTTCGGAGACACCTGTAGAGCATATTTATAATCACCCAGTTACGTGGTGACATTTGATAGCACACAAGGTGTTCCTCCGGTATTCGGGAGTTGCATAATCTCATAGTCATAGGAACATGTATAAGTCATGAAGAAAGCAATAGCAGTAAAACTAAACGATCATAGTGCTAAGCTAACGGATGGGTCTTGTCCATCACATCATTCTCCTAATGATGTGATCCCGTTCATCAAATGACAACACATGTCTATGGTTAGGAAACATAACCATCTTTGATCAACGAGCTAGTCAAGTAGAGGCATACTTGGGACACTCTGTTTTGTCTATGTATTCACACGTGTACTAAGTTTCCGGTTAATACAATTCAAGCATGAATAATAAAAATTTATCATGATATAAGGAAATATAAATAACAACTTTATTATTGCCTCTAGGGCATATTTCCTTCACTTTCCAGTTCCTGCAAAAGAAACAAAAAATTAGCATGTGTACAATAAAAATGTTGGTATGTGTTCAAAATATGATGGAGATGCACTTACTCTGTCCCCACGGGTTCAATGAGCCACTTGTTCCCCTCGATAGAAGGAGGTGTAGGTAGTTCGGCAATACCACGCAGCCACCCCTTCGGATCACCCGGTGGGAAGTTACCCCACATCTCAGAGTCACCACACTCCTCCTCCTCCTCCTCGCCCTCCTCCCCCTCGTGAACCTCCTCCTCCTCAGACTCAGAAGGTGCCTCGGTACAGGAGGGCATCGAAGAAGACCCCCCTATGTCGGACACGGACCGGAGTATTTTGACTCGGCTGCCTCTCCCCCACCCCCTCCTCCTCTAGGGGCTCTCCCCCACCCCTCCTCCTCTAGGGGCTCCTCCCTGACCCCTCGACCTCCCTGTGAGGTGTCATCCTCAAGTAGTCGGGGGAACCTTGTGGGCTCGTCCACTTCGAGTAAGTCCTTTGAATTTGCTTAGGAAACCCGCGCCGCTGGACTTGCCCATGATTAGCAAACCTGCATTGAGAAGAGAATAAACAACTAGTAAGGATATAACAAATAAAAAAGCATACGAAGAAGAACATTAATAAGAGAAGAGCACATTAAGCACACAGAAAAGAACATTAATAACAAAAGAGCACATTAATCTATTTGAATCATCATTTTAAAGAACTTACATTTTCTAGAACCCATATGAATCATCACTATTGTAATCTATTTGCCGAACCGTCTCATCATCACTATCACGCATATCTTCTTTGTTGTCTGACGGAGGTGGATGCTCTTCCTCATCGTCAGCATCTTCATTTAACTTTTCAAGCAAAATTATGTCTCTTTGATTCACAATTGCCTCACCATCATTCTGTGCATCGTCATCGTTTGGGTCCAGGGTTAACATTAACCCAAGTCATCATCGTCCTTGTTTCGGAACACGTCGTCATGTTGCTCTTGAAAGAACACTCCCTCATATGTCATGGGGTTATGTTGTAGTAATCACATCATCGTTCGGGTAATGTAGCTTACCATGTGGCGACACCTTGAACATAACTTAACAACCCTTTAGGTACTCTTTTTGGCATGGGTAAGGCAAATAATATACTTGTGTGGCCTGGGTAGCTGCAATAAATAGATCAGCTCGGGCATAGACGGTTGATGGTTTTACTTCGACTAAACGAACATAAGGCGTATGTCTCAAACCCTTTTTGGGGTGGAACCATCAACATTTGAACACAGTGAGACTTAGGGTTTCACGGCCACGGTTGAATGTAAGATCGTATATTTTTCCTACCCTTCCGTAGTACTCTACTTTATTATCTCCTTCGATGAAGACTCCGGTATCTATAGTTTTGGGATCATGCCAATTGTTCTGGTGCTCCTCTGTATGGAAGCGATACCCATTCACGTCATACTTTTCACATGTCATGACCCGGCTGTTAAAACCCATGGAAAGCCATCTCAATTCTTCATCCATTGATGTGTACGGTACTTTTCCCTACAAGTTTAATTGAAATTATAGGGTGCATTAATTTAATTGAAATTGTAGGGTGCACTAGGTAATAGGGAAGTGTGAACATTTACTTTCTCCATCAACCTCGCGACAAATTTTTTCCTGCCATCGACACCCTTTCGGAGAAGAGCAAGTGCCTCCGCTTCAGTAGGAGGCATCATTCCTGTCCACTCATCATCAACGAATCGACTAAAATAAGAAAAGCGGTATTAGAATGAGATAAAGTCAACATAAAGAATTGACTAAAAGAATGGTGCAACGTCCGGGCCAAACCGACAACAAGATTCCCTTTGTGTAGACCCGACGAGGCCGTCCCCCCCC
>LR738709.1:665631555-665658622 GCA_902687465.1 Secale cereale | reverse complement strand
CCCCCCCCCACCCCTCCAGGTGCCGGCGGTGGCGCCGTCCGTGAAGGGGGTCGCACCCCGGAGCCGTGTGCTGCCTCTGCAGACATGCCACCACCCTTCCAGACGTGTAAGACGGCCCGCCACTCAAAGAAACAAAGCCAATGCTTGAGATAAAATCAAATCCTTAGATGAAATATTATCTTCTACTAATTACCACGCTTATGAATACAGGAACCTGAAGCAGCCGAGGATGATTCCAAAGCAGGTGCCTTTTATGAAGGAACACGTTCTGGAGGGTAGGGGTTTACTGTAAGAGATGAGTGTGGTATACTTTTAGCTGCAGGTGCAAGAAATCTAGAACACATATCAGATGGCCTTCAGGCTGAAACACTAGCACTACTAAATGCGCTCAATGCAACAGTCAAGATGGGATTCAACCAAGTCATCTTAGAAATGGATTCCACGGTGCTGAAGCAAGCAATTTCAAGCGAGGATTACAACCTAGCGCCACTCGAAGCCCTGTTCCAAGAGATAAATTTTCAAATTGAGAGTAGCTTTTGAGAATGTAAATCTTTATGTATGCCCTGGGTCTTGTAACAATACATCGTGCGTATTAGCTAGATTAGGGAATGACAAGTATGTAATCTGGTTAGGCCATCCCGCAAAAAAATATCTGGTTAGGCCAGTTTCCTGAAGTTGTAATGAACTTTGTAGCTGGGGATTTAACCAGCAGGTCTATGCAATAGTGTAATGGATATAACAATTGCTCCTTGGGAAAAGAAAAGGATACTGTCCACATGTTGGGCTGCCGAGGCCGAAATGTTGAAGGCTGGACTACGAGTCAACGGTTCGAGAGCACCTGGCACAGCCACAAATTCTTCGGCCCACCTTCGTGGCTGATCCTAATCCATGTTCTTTGGTCCTTATGCCCTTGGTCCCTGTACACGTGACATCAATGGTGGATGGGATGGATGATTCGGTAGAGTGCATGAATGCAAGGACGGTGGACGCTCATATACAAACACCTTTGTATCATGACACGTGATATGTAAGAAATCTATCTTTGCTCTGTACAAAATAAGAGATTATGTCGTATTTCAGTCGGAGCAATAAAATAATAATTCATATAATTATTAATAGAGATCACCTAATTATTGTATATGCGGACAATATTTTTGGTCATATCTGTAGAGGCAACGTCCACATCACCCAGCGCGTGGGACCACATGCCACAACCTCGTGTTCTTTTTGTTTTTCGCATTCCTTTTTTACTTTTGTTTATAATACCAAATCTTATAAATTTTTATATTATAAAAATGAATTTACATTAAACATATGAAAAATGTAAAATGTATACAGAAAAAATGTTTCTCTGTATACAAAAAATATATTAAAAATACAATGTGTATGAAAAATCTTGATCATGAGTTTTTAAAAATGTTAGTCAAGTAAAATATAGAAAAGGTATTTGAGAAATGTTAATCAAGCATTTGAAAAAAAAAATTATAAAGAAAAAATGTTTCTCATGTATACGAAAAATGTACACAATGTATATAGCAAAAGTTGATCATGTATTTAGAAAAATGTTAATCAAGAATTTGAAATATGTCGATCAGGTATTTGAAATATGTGAATCAAACATTTGAAAAAAAAATTGTATAGAAATGTTTCCCATGTATATGAAAAATTAAACTCAAAATATACAATGTATATTAAAAATGTTGATCATGTATTTAAAAAATATAAATGTGTATAGAAAAGTATTCCTGATGTATATGAAAAATGTACAGATGTGTATGGAAGAAGTAAATATCAAAACATATGTTTGAATTTGTTTAATCATGTATTAAAAAAATGTATGTGCAGTTTAAAGAAAGTTTATTGCTATTTGAAAAAATGTTGAGCGTGCATTCCAAAAAGTGTTCTTAACATGCTTTTACGAAAAAATATACATCATGTGTTTGAGAAATATACAAAGTGTATCCAAAAACATGTTTCATGTGTACACTAAAAATATGTACATGGAGCACTGAAAAAGTACGTATGTGTTGAAGTAAACAAAGAAAACCAAGAAAAAACAAAAGTAAACCGAAGCATAATGAAGGAAAAAAAGAAAATCCAGGGAAGAAACAAAAGAAAAAGAAAAGGAAGATAAGGAAACCAGAGCAAATAAAGAAAAGAAAACGTATAAAACAAAAAAACTGAAGAAAATCGAGAAAGAAATGAAAGGTGAAGAAAAAGGTAAGAAAAGGAAAAGAAGTAAAAACCAGGAATAAAACAAAAAGGGTTAAAAAACAAAACAAAAAACCTGTGAAGAACAAAAAAACGAAAAAGAAAAAAAACCAGAGAAGAACGCATCGTACACACAGGTAGCACCGAAAGTGCGAGTGCTAAGAACGCCCGATCATCACTCTACTACATTTGAAAAAGCTTTAGGCGAGACAGAAAGGGGTATAGGGTTTGCGGTGACGTACGAGAGGCGAGGTGGAACCGACCATGAAACGCTCAGTACTAGTACTTAGTAGGCAGCAAAAAAAAGATAGCAAGATACTGGCCCATGACTCAGTTTGCATAGATATACACTCATGAAAACATGTTGTGTGCATCAATCAATACTTCCTTCGATTCATATTAATCATCCTGATTAAGTACAAAGTCTATATCCATACCTTACTAATAAAGAGGCTATTTCTTCTGGTGGTACGTCATGAAAATTGCCCCTGAAGTTGCAAAACATTACCCATCATTGTCGCCTATACGTGATTAAAAAAACATTTCACATATGAAAATCCTCTGTCTGGGCTAGCCCATGCAGTAGGGACCTCCTATACTGCGCTTTGCGCGCTGGCAGAAGATGCAGCAAGCCCGTTTGGGCCGGCCAATGTCCCGGCGACCAGTTTCTTAAATTCATTTTTTAGTTCTTCTTTTCATTTTTTATTTTTTTTCTACTTTAAATAATTTGGGACTTCAAAAGTTATGAAAATTAAAATAATTTGAATTTTGAAATATATTTTTAATAAATCATAAAATGTTTGTGGGTTCCAAAAATCTTCTTATTTTAAAACTATTTGAAATTTTGAAAACAAATGTTCGGTAAATCAAAAAATGTTCGTGATTTTTTAAAGATCATGTATTAAAAAATGGTAATGAAATTTTTTCGCCAATTCAAGAAATGTCCATAAATGGGAAAAATATCCTAAAATATCAAAAACTGTTCGTGACTTATAAACTCAAAACTCAAAACTCGCCGGAGGGGGGATCTACCACGGAGTGCTTCTACATCATCATCATCGCCTCACCATGAGTTGTGAGTAGTTTACCACAGACCTTCGGGTCCATAGCTAGTATCTAGATGGCTTCTTCTCTCTCTTTGGATCTCAATACAAAGTTCTCCTTGGTCTTCGAGGAGATCTATTCGATGTAATCTCTTTTTGCGGTGTGTTTGTCGAGATCCTATGAATTGTGGGTTTATCATCAAGATTATTTATGAGAAATATTTGCTTCTTTTCTCAACTCTTTATGTGTGCTCATAATATCCTTGCAAGTCTCTTCGAATTATTGGTTTGATTTGGCCTACTAGATATATAGTTCTTGCAATGGGAGAAGTGCTTGGCTTTGGGTTCAATCTTGCGGTGTCCTTTCCCAGTGACAATAGGGGCAGCAAGGCACGCATTGTATTGTTGCCATCGAGGATAAAAAGATGGGGTTTATATCACATTGCTTGAGTTTATCCCTCTACATCATGTCATCTTGCTTAAGGCGTTACTCTGTTTTTATGAACTCAATACACTAGATGCATGCTGGATAGCGGTTGATGTGTGGAGTAGTAGTAGTAGATGCAGGCAGGAGTCGATCTACTTGTCTCGGACGTGATGCCTATATATAATGATCATGCCTAGATAGTATCATAATTATTCGCTTTTTTATCAATTGCTTGACAGTAATTTGTTTACCCGCCATAGAATATCGCTATCATGAGAGAAGCCACTAGAGAACACTATGGCCCCCGGGTCTATTCTCAACATATCACTCTACATCTACTTTACGTTTTCCGCCTTTACTTTCCGTTCTTATAATAAAAAATACCAAACATATAAACTATCATCTCTATCAGATCTCACTTTCGTAAGTGACCGTAAAGGGATTGACAACCCCTTATCGCATTGGCTGCGAAGTTCTTATTTGTTTGTGCAAGTGCGAGGGACTCGCGCGTGGTCTCCTACTGGATTGATACATTGGTTCTCAAAAACAGAGGGAAATACTTACGCTACTGTGCTGCATCTCCCTTTCCTCTTCGTGGGAATACAACGCAAGCTCGAGAAGTAGCAGAGAGACAACATACATCTCATCAAAATATCGAACGAATACCAAATTCACATGACTACTTATAGCAAGACTTCTCCCATGTCCACAGGAACCAAAGTAACTACTCAGAAGACATAATATTGTTCATGATCATTGGGGCATTAATATGCATAATGGATCTGAACATATGATCTTCCATCAAATAAACCAACTAGCATCAACTACAAGGAGTAATAAACACTACTATCAACCCACAGGTACCAATCTGAGGTTTGGGTACAAAGATTGGATACAAGAGATGAACTAGGATTTGAGAGGAGATGGTGCTGGTGGAGATGTTGATGAAGATAGCCCTCCCAAAGATGGGAGAGTTGTTGGTGATGGCGGCGGTGACGATTTCCCCCTCCCAGAGGGAAGAATCCCCGACAGAATAGCTCTGCCGGAGCCCTAGATTGGTTTCCACCAAGGTTCCGCCTCAAGACGGCGGCATCTGGTCCTGAAAGCCTCCTTATGATTTTTGTCCAGGTCAAAACACCCCATATAGGAGAAGGTGGGCATCGGGGGGGGCATCGGGGGGCCCACGAGGCAGGGGGCGCGCCCAGAGAGGGGGGGCGCCCCCCACCCTCGTGGACAGGTGGTGGCCCCCCTGGTGATCTTCTTTTGCCAGATATTTTTTATATCTTTTGAAATGGTGTCATGTGGAGTTTCGGGGCTTTTTGAGTTGTGCAGAATAGGTTTCCCGAGTTTGCTTCTTTTCTAGCCCAGAATTCCAGCTGCCGGCATTCTCCCTCTTCATGTAAACCTTGTAAAATAAGATAGAAAAGGCATAAGTATTATGACATAATGTGTAATAACAGCCCATAATGCAATAAATATCAACATATAAGCATGATGCAAAAATGGACGTATCAACTCCCCCAAGCTTAGACCTCGCTTGTCCTCAAGCGAAAGCCGATATCGAAAAATATGTCCACATGTTTAGAGATAGAGGTGTCGATAAAAATAAAATATGGACATGAGGCATCATGATCATTCTCATAACAACAACATATACTTCATTGATTCTTATGCTAAAGTAACAATTCATTCACAATATCGAGCATGAATCATAAACTTCATTGAAAACCAACAAACTATGATCTCGGTCATTGAAGCAATTGCAATTTATCATAACTTCGGAAAGAGTCAACATAAGAGCTTTTCAGCAAGCCTACATACTCAACTATCATATAGTCTTTCACAATTGCTCACACTCACGCAATACTTATGGATATGGAGTTTTAATCGGACACACGGAAAGATAGGGGCTTATGGTGTTGCCTCCCAACCTTTTACCTCAAGGATAATGTCAACAGTAATAGACCATGAAAACTTACATCCAAGTGGGTATATATGTCAGGATCTTTCCAACACAATGTGCTTGCCAAAGGATAAAATGTAAAAAGGAAAGGTGAATTTCACCTTGACTATTATAAGGCAAGAATAATGGATAGGCCCTTCGCAGAGGGAAGCAGAGGTTGTCGTGTGTTTTTATGGTTGGATGCACAAAGTCTTAGCACAAAAGAACGTCACTTTATATTGCCACTTGTGATAAGGACCTTAATTATGCAGTCTATCGCTTTTATTACTTCCATATCACAAGATCGTATAAAGCTTATTTCCTCCATACTAATAAATCATACATATTTTAGCGAGTTTGCAACATGACAACTTACTTGGAAGGATCTTACTCAATCCATAGGTAGGTATGGTGGAGTCTCATGGCAAAATTGGGTTTAAGGATATATGGAAGCACAAGTAGTATCTCTACTTGGTGCGAGGAGTTTTAGCTAGCATGAGGGGGAAAGGCAAGCTCAACATGTTGGATGATCCATGAAAATATACTTTATTTCGGATATAAGAAAACATAACCCATTATGTTGTCTTCCTTGTCCAACATCAACTCTTTAGCATGTCATACTATAATTAGTGCTCACAATCATAGAAGATGTCCAAGATAGTATATTTGTATGTGAAGCCTCTCTTTCTTTGTTACTTCCTATTAATTGCAACGATGACCAAAACTATGTTTGTCAACTCCCAACAACTTTTATTCATCATACTCTTTATATGTGAAGTCATTACTTCCCATAAGATCAATATGATCACTTGATATTTTTTATGTTTTCTTTTATTCTATCATGACCAAGGTGAGGAAATCAAGCCCTTGACTCAACACCAATCTTATTATTTAGCTCACGGACTCGATTACAAAGGATAAAGATCATAAAGCAAAAGCTCACAACTAGATCATGCTAACTTTATTCTACTAGATCATGATACTACCAAAAGGATCAAACTAGGAAAAACAGTAAAGATAGGTGTGATGGTGATACGATACCAGGGTCACTCCCCCAAGCTTGGTAGTTGCCAAGGGTTGTGCCCATACCCATATGATTATATCTCCTTCTTCGGAGGTGGTGGTGATGGAGTTGTTGATGATGTAGGCTTGTCGTCCATCTTCCAAGGCATGGGCTCACCATCGTAGAAGGATGATTGAGTCTCCGGGATACTCAAATCTGCAGCCAAACTCATCTTCTTGAATCTATATTCATACTCACCATTTTGGTTTTGCAGGTCATAGATCTGGGCTTGGAGATGTTTGATTTTCTCTTGGAGATTGGAGATGGCTTCCCCGAAGATCCATGAGTCCAGCTTGAGGTTGTTGGCGAGCTGCGAGATCATCATGTGGTTGGCGTTGAGTCCTCGTTCCACCATACCTTGGCACTTAAAAACTTGTTGCTCCATTGCTTTGAGTCTTGTCTCCACGCTTCCGGTCCTCCTTGTCCCCTCAACATCGCGGATGTGCAGCACCCCCTCATGCAACTCCATGGTTTGAGGATGATGCAGCACCTCCGCAAGGTAGGGGTTGATGACCTTCTCGAAGAACTTGTCCTTGGGGGTGTTGGAAGACGCCATGATGATCTAGATCTGTCAAAAACAACAGCTCGAAACAAAAGCAGAGGATTTTTGCATGATACAGAGGTCAAAACCTTCGGGGGTATATATAATGAATTTTTACCGACCAAAAGGAGTATCATACAAGAACTCGGAGTCCGGGAGGCACATGAGGTGCCCACGAGGCAGGGGGGCGCGCCCAGAGAGGGGGGCGCGCCCTCCACCCTCGTGGACGCCTCGTGTCTCTTCCGGACTGCCACTTATTTTTCTAATTTTTTTTATATTCCAAAACGGTGAAATTTGCCTTTAGAACTGTCTTGGAGTCGGTTTACTTACCATACCACATACCTCTTCCTTTTCGGAGCCTGGATCATTCTGGAAAGTGTCCCTTATGTATTCCTCCGGGGTTACGGTTTTAATAACATTGGTTTCAACATTTATAGGATTACCTGAGATATAATGTTTGATTCTTTGGCCGTTCACCACCTTCGGATTTGTGCCTTCGAAGTTGTTGATTTTTATGGCACCGGAGCGATAGACCTCCTCGATAACGTAAGTACCTTCCCATTTGGAGAGAAGTTTTCCTACAAAAAATCTTAAACGAGAGTTTTATAGCAAGACATAATCACCTAAATTAAACTCACGCTTTTGTATCCTTTTGTCATGCCATCTTTTAACTTTTTCTTTAAATGGCTTGGCATTCTCATAGGCCTGGGTCCTCCATTCATCAAGATAGCTAATGTCAAATAACCTCTTCTCACCGGCAAGTTTGAAATCATAGTTGAGCTCTTTAATAGCCCAATATGCCTTGCGTTCTAGCTCAAGAGGTAAGTGACAAGCTTTTCCATAAACCATCTTATATGGAGACATACCCATAGGATTTTTGTATGCAATTCTATAGGCCCATAGTGCATCATCAAGTTTCTTGGACCAATTCTTTCTAGATCTATTAACTGTCTTTTGCAAAATTAAGTTCAACTCTCTATTACTTAGTTCTACTTGACCACTAGTTTGTGGGTGATAAGGGGATGCGATTCTATGATTTACATCATACTTAGCAAGCATTTTACGGAAAGCACCATGAATAAAGTGTGAACCACCATCAGTCATTAGGTATCTAGGGACTCCAAACCTCGGAAAATAACTTCTTTGAGCATCTTAATATAGGTGTTATGATCAGCACTACTAGTTGGAATAGCTTCTACCCACTTAGTAACGTAATTAACAGCAACTAGAATATGTGTGTACCCATTAGAGGCAGGAAATGGTCCCATATAATCAACGCCCCAAACATCAAATGGTTCAATAACAAGTGAATAATTCATAGGCATTTCTTGACGTCTACTAATATTACCAATTCTTAGACATTCATCACAAGATAAGACAAACTTACGGGCATCCTTGAAGAGAGTAGGCCAATAAAAACCGGATTGCAATACCTTATATGCAGTTCTATCTCCAACATGTTGTCCTCCATAAGCTTCGGAGTGGCACTTGCGTAGGATCTGTTCCTGTTCATGCTCAGGTACACAACATCTAATAATACCATCTACTCCTTCTTTATAAAGATGTGGATCATCCCTGAAGTAATGCCTTAAATCATAGAAGAACTTTTTCTTTTGCTGGTATGTGAAGCTAGGAGGTATAAACTTAGCAACAATATAATTAGCATAATCAGCATACATGGAGCAGTACGAGAGGTATTTATGACAGCTAATTGTTCATCAGGAAAGCTATCATCAATAGGTTGTGGGTCATCAAGTATATTCTCTAGCCTAGACAAGTTATCTGTTACGGGGTTCTCAGCTCCCTTTCTATCAATAATATGCAAATCAAACTCTTGCAGCAAGAGAACCCATCTAATAAGTCTAGGTTTAGCATCTTTCTTTTCCATAAGGTATTTGATAGCAGCATGATCAGTGTGGATAGTTACTTTAGAATCAACAATATAAGGTCTAAACTTATCACAAGCAAATACTACTGCTAAAAATTCTTTCTCAGTAGTAGCATAATTCTTCTGGGCACTATCTAGAGTTTTACTAGCATATTGGATAACATTCAATTTCTTATCAACTCTTTGCCCTAAAACAACACCTACAGCAAAGTCACTAGCATCGCACATAATCTCAAAAGGTAAATTCCAGTCAGGAGGCTGGACAATAGGTGCAGAGATCAATGCTTTCTTAAGTATTTCAAATGCTTCTAGACAATCATCATCAAAGACAAAAGGAACATCTTTTTGTAAGAGATTAGTCAAAGGCCTGGAGATTTTGGAGAAGTCCTTTATGAACCTCCTATAAAACCCGGCATGACCAAGGAAACTTCGTATACCTTTGATGTCCTTGGGGCACGGAATCTTTTCAATAGCATCAACTTTAGCCTTGTCAACTTCAATACCTCTTTCAGAAATTTTATGTCCCAAGAAAATGCCTTCATTAACCATAAATTGGCACTTCTCCCAATCCAAGACAAGATTAGTGTCTTCACATCTCTGCAAAACTCGATCAAGGTTGCTCAAGCAATCATCAAAAGAAGTTCCATAAACGGAGAAGTCATCCATGAAAACCTCAGCAATCTTTTCACAAAAATCAGAGAATATAGCCATTATACATCTTTGAAAGGTAGCAGGTGCATTACATAAACCAAAAGGCATACGTCTATAAGCAAAGGTATCGAAAGGACAAGTAAAAGTGGTCTTCTCTTGATCCCCTTTTGACACGGGTATTTGAGAGAAACCAGAATAACCATCTAGAAAGCAGAAATGAGTATGTTTGGATAACCTTTCTAGCATTTGATCAATAAATGGCAAGGGGTAATGATCTTTCTTAGTAGCTTTATTTAACTTACGGAAATCAATTACCATCCTATAACCTGTAACTATTCTTTGTGGGATCAATCATCTTTATCATTAGGGACAACAGTCACACCTCCTTTCTTAGGAACACAATGGACAGGACTTACCCACTGGCTATCAGCAACTGGATAGATAATACCTGCCTCTAGAAGCTTTAGCATTTCCTTTCTTACCACTTCTTTCATCTTAGGATTTAACCATCGTTGATGATCAATAACTGGTTTAGCATTTTCTTCCAATTTTATCTTGTGTTGGCATAAAGTGGGACTAATGCCCTTAAGATCATCCAGAGTATATCCAATAGCAGCACGATGCTTCTTCAGAGTTTTCAATAATTTCTCCTCTTCCTGCTCTCAAAGGTTAGCACTAATAATAACAAGATATATCTTCTTTTCATCAAGATAAACATACTTAAGATTATCAGGCAAAGGTTTAAGTTCAAACACGGGATCGCCCTTAAGTGGAGGAGGATCCCCTAGGATTTCAATAGGCAAGTTGTTTTTCAATATGGTTCCCTGATTAAAGAATATTTCATCTATTTCCCTTCTCTCATTCATATGCATATCATTTTCATGATCTAGCAAATATTGTTCTAAAAAATCATTAGGAGGCACAACAATAGAAGCAAGACCAATAATTTCATCCTTACTAGATAATTCTTTATCAAGGGGTTGTCTACGGAATTTAGCAAAGTTAAAATCATGAGACACATCCCCTAAACCAACAGTAACAATATCTTTCACGCAGTCTATCTTAGCATTAACAATATTCAAGAAGGGTCTACCAAATGTAATAGGACAAAAGTCATCTTGTGGGGAACTAAGAATAAGGAAATCAGCAGGGTATTTGACTTTCCCACACAAAACTTCAACATCTCTAACAATCCCAACGGGTGATATAGTGTCTCTATTAGTGAGTTTAATAGTAACATCAATCCCTTCTAACTCAACAGGTGCAATGTCATGCATAATTTCTTGATATAGGGTATGAGGGATAATACTCGCACTAGCACCCACATCACATAAACCATGATAGCAATGATCTCCTATTTTAACAGAGATAACAGGCAAGCCTACAATAGGTCTATGTTTATTCCTAGCATCGGGTTTGGCTATTCTAGCAGATTCCTCTTGGAGGTAAATAACATGTCCATCTAAATCTTCTACTAAGAGATCTTTAACCAAATTAACACTAGGTTCAACTTTAATTTGCTCAGAGGGTGTAGGTGTTCTAGTATTACTCTTACGAACTACAGTTGAAGCTTTAGCTTGATCCTTTATCCTAACAGGGAAGCAGTAGGAACAATAGGATCAACATTATAAGTGATAGTCTTTTCTTCAACTTTAACAGGTTCAACTACTTTTACTTCAATGGGAGGATGGTATTTAAACCACTTCTCCTTGGGAAGATCAACATGAGTGGCAAATGATTCACGGAAAGAAGCTACTATCTTAGAGTCAAGTCCATATTTAGTGCTAAACTCACGGAAAACATCGGTATCCATAAAACCTTTAACACAATCAAACTTAGGGGTCATACCTGACTCCTTACCTTCGTCGAGATCCCAATCTTCAGAGTTGCGTTTAATTCTTTCCAATAAATCCCATTTGAATTCAATAGTCTTCATCATAAAAGAGCCAGAACAAGAAGTATCGAGCATGGAGCGATTATTGAGAGAAAGTCGAGGATAATTTTTTTGAATAATCATTTCTCTTGAGAGCTCATGATTGGGGCATGAATATAACATTGACTTAAGCCTCCCCCAAGCTTGAGCGATTCTTTCTCCTTCGCGAGGCCAAAAATTATAGATATAATTACGATCACGATGAACCTGGTGCATAGGGTAGAACTTTTGATGAAATTCCAACTTCAGACGATTATAGTTCCATGATCCAATATCATCACATAGCCTAAACCATGTCAATGCATCTCCCTTCAAAGATAAAGGGAAGACCTTCTTCTTGATAATATCCTCTGGCATACCTGCAAGCTTAAATAATCCACAAACTTCATCCACATAAATTATGTGTAAATCGGGATGCAGTGTTCCGTCTCCTGTAAAAGGATTATCAAGCAGTTTCTCTATCATACCCGATGGAATTTCGAAGCAAACATTTTTAGTAGGTGCAGTAGGTTGAGGAGCAACTCTTTGCTCTTCTGGTCGGGGTGAAGATACCCCGAACAAGCCCCTCAAAGGATTATGAGCCATAGTAACAAGTGACAATAAATTTCAGCACAGTATATAAATTTTTCCTTACCAAAGGCGCTTCACTGCCCGGCAACGGCGCTAGAAAAGAGTCTTAATGACCCACAAGTGTAGGGGATCTATCGTAGTCCTTTTGATAAGTAAGAGTGTCGAACCCAACGAGGAGCAGAAGGAAATGATAGACAGTTTTTAGTAAGGTATTTTCTGCAAGCACTGAAATTATAGGTAACTGATAGTTTTGTGATAAGATAATTGGTTGCAAGTGACAAACGGTAAAAGTAAATAAGGTGCAGCAAGATGGCCCTATCCTTTTTATAGCAAAGGACATGCCTGGACAAACTCTTATATGAAGGAAAGCGCTCCCGAGGACACATGGGAATTATCGTCGAGCTAGTTTTCATCACGATCATCTGATTCGCGTTCGGTACTTTGATAATTTGGTATGTGGGTGGACCGGTGCTTGGATGCTGTCCTTACTTGGAAAAGCCTCCCACTTATGATTAACCTCTATTGCAAGCATCCGCAACTACAAAAGAAGTATTAAGGTAAACCTAACCATAGCATGAAACAAGTGGATCCAAATCAGCCCCTTACGAAGCAACGCATAAACTAGGGTTTAAGCTTCTGTCACTCTAGCAACCCATCATCTCCTTATTACTTCCCAATGCCTTCCACTAGGCCCAAATAATGGTGAAGTGTCATGTAGTCGGCGTTCACATGACACCACT
This sequence comes from Secale cereale, assembly GCA_902687465.1. Taxonomy (NCBI): domain Eukaryota; kingdom Viridiplantae; phylum Streptophyta; class Magnoliopsida; order Poales; family Poaceae; genus Secale; species Secale cereale. The sequence goes on along the minus strand of LR738709.1, from coordinate 665,645,613 downwards.
AGAGGAGAGACAACATACATCTCATCAAAATAACGAACGAATAACAAATTCAAATGACTACTTATAGCAAGACTTCTCCCATGTCCTCAGGAACCAAAGTAACTAATCACAAGACATAATATTGTTCATGATTAGAGGGGTATTAATATGCATAATGGATCTGAACATATGATCTTCCACCAAATAAACCAACTAGCATCGACTACAAGGAGTAATCAACACTACTAGCAACACACAGGTGCCAATCTGAGGTTTGGGTATAAAGATTGGATACAAGAGATGAACTAGGGTTTGAGAGGAGATGGTGTTGGTGAAGATGTTGATGAAGATAGCCCTCCCCAAGATGGGAGAGTTGTTGGTGATGACGGCGGTGACGATTTCCCCCTCCCGGAGGGAAGTATCCCCGGCAGCACAGCTCTGTCGGAGCCCTAGATTGGTTTCCGCCAAGGTTCCGCCTCGAGACGGCGGCGTCTGGTCCCGAAAGCCTCCTTATGATTCTTTCCAGGTCAAAACAACTCATTAGGAGAAGATGGGAATCGGGGGGGGCCACAAGGCAGGGGACGCGCCTAGAGAGGGGCGGCGCGCCCCCCACCCTCGTGGGCAGGTGGTGGCCCCCCTGGTGATCTTCTTTCGCCAGATATTTTTTATATCTTCTGAAACGGTGTCCTATGGAGTTTCGGGGCTTTTGAGTTATGCAGAATAGGTTTCCAGAGTTTGCTTCTTTTCCGGCCCAGAATTCCAGCTGCCCGCATTCTCCCTCTTCATGTAAACCTTGTAAAATAAGAGAGAAAAAGGCATAAGTATTGTGACATAACGTGTAATAACAGTCTATAATGCAATAAATATCAACATATATGCATGATGCAAAATGGACGTATCAGGCTTCGAGACGAAGATCTAGGCGCTTGAATCGCCTGATTTCGACTTACGAGCGAAAAGAAAAACTAAAAAGAAGATCAGGGCAGAAATGGCGATCGAAAATAACCGCGGAAAAACCCTGAAAAAGAAAAACGGAGGAACGGGCTAACGAACGAACGTTCGTTGTCTGTGACTAACGGGCGAACAACGTTCGTTAAAATGAACGTACGGACGAACGTCCGCTATTTAACTAAACCGAGAAAAACCGAACGAACCAATCTAAAAAAATAAATCTAGGGTTCGAAAAGAACCGATCGATTTTCTTCGGAAAACTGGCGGCGGCGGCAACTACATCGGCGGTGGTGGGACTCCGGTGGCGGCGCGAGGTTGGCGGCGGGGCGGCGGGGTGGCAGCGCGGCGGGGCGGCGCGGGCGGCGGCTCCGGCGGCGGCAGCAACGGCGGCACGGGCGGCGCTAGGGTTAGGGCGGGGCGGCGTGGCTCGGGCTGGGGCGGCCGGCGCTCGGGCTTTAAAGGCCCCCTTGGCAGAGTCCTAGCCGGACAAGGCCTAGGTAAGTCGGTTCACTTTTTTTTCTATTAAACAGTCCTGACGCGGCAAAACGGGCGAAAATAATACTAAATTGACTCGGAAAATTCCGAAATAAATTTTCGCCGTCGTCTAATAATATTTAGGACAAAGTGAACATTTGTCCCGGACCTAAATGCAATTTTGAAAAACACGCATTTTTCTATGCAAATAAAATTGTGAATAAATCCGAATAAAAATACCAAAAGTGATTTTAATATTTTCCTCCAATATTTTTTTTATTTTGGAGAAGTCATATTATCTCCGCTCATATATTTTATTATGAAATATTTTCGGAGAGAAAATAATTAAAACCAAAATGATCCTCGTACCGATATTTGAGAAAACTCGAATACGAAAACGGTAAAATCCCTAACTCTCTCCGTGGGTCCTTGAGTTGCTTAGAATTTCGAGGATCGCAACACACAAATGCAATAAAAACATGATCTGCAATATGATCTATGTATAACATTCCAAATTGAAATTTTGGGATGTTACAAACCTACCTCCCTAAGAATGAATCTCGCCCTCGAGATTCGGGTTGGCTAAAAAATAGATGTGGGTGGTCCTTGCGTAGATTATCCTCTCGTTCCTAGGTGGCTTCATCTTCGGTATGGTGACTGCACTGAACTTTGCAAAACTTGATAACCTTGTTGCGGGTGACTCTACTTGGAAACTTGATGATCTTGTCTGGTTTGTCCTCGTAAGTTAGATCACTATCCAACTGAATTGCTTCCAGGGGCACTGTGTCTCTCAGAGGAATATCGGCCATCTCAGCATGTCACTTCTTAAGCTGAGAAATGTGAAACACGTCATGAACTCCTGACATTCCTTCGGGTAACTCTAACTTGTAGGCAGCCTCTCCCATGCGTTCCAAAACACGGTAGGGTCCCACAAATCTCGGGGCTAACTTTCCCTTAACTCCGAAACGCTTAACACCTCGTAGAGGTGACATTCTTAGGTACGCTCTGTCTCCGATTTCATAAACTACCTCCTTGCGCTTCGAGTCTGCGTAACTCTTCTGCCTGGAGTGAGCTACCTTCAGTCTATCTCGAATCAGCTTAACCTTCTCTTGTGACTCTTTGATCAGATATGGTCCAAATAACTGATAGTCTCCAACTTCATACCACATCAATGGCGTTCGGCATCTCCTTCCATACAATGCATCGAACGGTGCCATCTTCAAACTGGCCTGGTAACTATTATTGTACGAGAACTCTGCATAGGGTAAGTTATCATCCCAGCTAGATCCATAATCTAGCGCGCAAGCTCTCAGCATGTCCTCCAGAATCTGATTGACTCTCTCGGTCTGTTCATCAGTCTGCGGGTGAAAAGTGATACTGAACTCTAGCCTGGTTCCCAAAGTATGGTGTAGTTGATGCCAAAACTTTGATGTAAACTGTGTTCCTCTATCAGATACGATGGTCCTCGGAACTCCGTGCAGACATACGATCCTGTTCATTCATATTTTGGCCAACTTCGCACTGGTATAGGTGGTTTTCACGGGGATAAAGTGAGCTACTTTGGTCAAGCGATCCACTACTACCCAGATTGAGTCATATCCTGTTCGGGTCCTGGGTAATCCGGTGATAAAGTCCATGCCAAGCTTATCCCACTTCCATTCGGGTATCGGCATAGGCCGCAGTAATCCTGCTGGTTACTGATGTTCTGCCTTCACTCTCTGGCATACATCACATACGGCTACATACTCGACAATATCCTTCTTCATTCCCGTACACCAGAAACGTTCCTTCAAATCCAAATACATCTTAGTGTTTCCGGGGTGTATCGAGTAAGGTGAATCATGTGCTTCCTGTAGTATCAACTTCTTGATCTCGGCGTTGTTGGGCACATAGATTCAGTCCTCAAACCACAAGGTGTCGTGTTCGTCCTCACGAAAACCCTTGGCTTTTCCTTCACTCTTCTTCTCCTTTATCTCGGCAATCTCTTTGTCATCCTTTTGAGCTTCTCGTATCTTTCCCAATAATGTTGACTGAACCTCCAGGGTTGCAAAAAAACCTCTAGGAACTATCTCCAAACAAAGCTCCCTGAGATCTTCTGCTAAATCCTTTGGCAATCCTCCATTTACTAGGGTATTGGCATAACTCTTCCGGCTCAAAGCGTCTGCAACAACATTGGCCTTGCCTGGATGATAGTGCAACTTCATATCATAATCCTTTATGAGCGCTAACCATCTCCTCTGTCTAAGGTTCAGCTCCTTCTGAGTGAAAATGTACTTCAAACTCTTGTGATCCGTCCACACATCACAACGATTCCCAATAAGGAAGTGTCTCCAGGTTTTGAGCGCATGCACCACTACTGCTAGCTCCAAATCATGCGTAGAATAATTCAACTCGTGCGGTCGAAGTTGACAGGATGCATATGAAACAACTCTTCCGTCATGCATGAGTACTCCTCCACGTCCTAAGCGAGAAGCGTCGCAATACACTTGGAAATCCTTGCGTATATCTGGCAAGATCAACACTCGGGCTGTCGTCAAACATTTCTTCAACTCCTGGAAACTTTCTTCGCACTCTTCAATCCAATAAAACTTAGTGTCCTTCTTCAACATGCCGTCATAGGCTTTGCAATCTTGGAGAAATTCTCTATGAATCTCCGATAATATCATGCGAGTCCAAGAAAACTGCGGATTTCTCCAACTGAGGTGGGTGCCAACCATTCAGTGACTGCCTGTACCTTGATAGGATCCACTGCTATACCTTCTCCTGATATAACATGTCCTAAGAATCCAACTTCCTTCAACCAAAACTCACATTTGCATAACTTGGCGTATAACTGGTGTTCTCTGAGCTTCTCAAGAACCAAATGCAAATGCTCCTCGTGTTCCTCTTCATTCTTTGAGTATACCAAAATATCATCAATGAATACCATGAAAAACTTATCCCAAAAACTCCATGAACACCTTATTCATCATACTCATGAAATAGGCCGGGACGTTAGTCAATCCAAATGACATAACCGTATACTCATATAGCCCATACCTTGTGGTGAAGGTTGTTTTAGGTATATCCTTCTCTCGGATCTTAAACTGGTGGTATCCTGATCGTAGATCTATTTTGGAGAATACTTTAGCTCCTTGAAGTTGGTCGAACAAATCATTAATCATCGGTAGTGGGTACTTATTCTTAATCGTCACTTCGTTCAGTGCCTGATAATCAACGACCATCCTTAAAGATCCATCCTTCTTCTCGAACAAAAGCACTGGGGCTCCCCAAGGCGATGAACTTCGCCAAATAAATCATTTCTCCAATAACTCCATAATCTGCTTCTTGATCTCCTCTAGATCATTTGCTGGCATCCGGTACGGTCTCTTCGATATTGGTCCGGTGCCTGGCAATAGCTCTATTAAAAACTCAATGTCCCTATCTGGCGGCATGCCTGGTAGCTCCTCTGGAAATACATCCGGGTAGTCCTTTACTACAGGCACTTCCTCCTGAACAACTCCTGAGAGAGAATTTACTTGTGTCCTCCTAGGCGCATGCCTAGATACATACTTGATCCTTTTTCCCTCCGGGGTGGTAAGTAAAATCGACTTCCTGGCACAATCGATGTTCCCTCCATACATCGATAGCCAATCCATACCTAGTATCACATCCAATCCTTGTGACTCCAAAACTATCAGGTCTGAGGGGAAAACATGGCGTCCAATGGTCAATGGCATCTGAAAACATCCTTGATTTGCCATATATTCCGCTCCTGGTGAGCTTACTAACATAGGGGTCATAAGTACTTTGGTGGGCAACTTATCTATTCATGAATCTCCTTGAAATGTATGAATGCGATGCACCAGTATCGAAAAGAACTACTGTGGTAAATGACTTAACCAAAAACTTACCGACAACTACATCAGGCTGCTCTTCAACCTCCTCCATGGTCACGTGGTTCACTTGTCCCTTGTTGAAAGGGTTGGGCTTCTTCCCAGCGCTTCCATTGCTGTTCCCATTCTTCGCTTCAGGGCACTCTCCGGCATAGTGTCCATCTTCCCGCACTTGAAACAGGTAATGTGACTTAAATCCCTTTTGGCGGGTGTGGATGGAGTAGAGCGGTTCTGATTATTGCTTGCTCCATTCCCATTCCCATTCTTGGAGCCATTGTGGGTGTGGTAACTCCCTCCATTATGGGTGTGGCTTCCATGGTTATGGGTGTATCCTCCCGAGTTTCGGGTGAAACGGGGCTTCTGCTGGGCTCCAGAATTATTCTTTCCTTGTCCATACTTCCTCTTGCGGCTCTCAATCTGTTGCTGCTTCCCTTCAATCATAAGAGCCTTGTCTACCAACTCCTAGTAGTTGTTGAATGTTGCCACCATCAACTGTATGCTCATCTCCTCATTCAGCCCTTCCATAAATTTCTCCTGCTTCGCGGCATCTGTGGCCACATCATCAGGGGCATAGCGAGATAGATTACTAAACTCATCTACGTACTGAGTCACAGTACCATTTCCTTGGCGCAAGTTGTGAAACTCATGCTTCTTCATGCTCATGGCTCCAGTTGAGGCATGGGCGGTGCGAAAAGCTTGCTGAAACTGATCCCAAGTGACATTGGCTATAGGGAAAGTGGTTGTGTAATTCTCCCACCATGTTGCTGCCGGTCCAGCCAATTGATGTGCGGCAAAACGCACCTTCTCAGCATCCGTGCAATTCGGGGTGGTCAACTCCCTTCCAATCTTGCGCAGCCAGTCATCATCAACTATTGGTTCAATGCTACTAGAAAACACCGGTGGTTTCAACCTTAGAGAACGGGTCAGGTTGTCCACTGGTGGTGGTGGTGGAGGGTTGTTGTTGTTGTTCTGATTGTTCTAGTTGTTCTAGACAAGAAGTTGCATCAAAGTGTTCTGCTGCTGGATCAACTGAGTGAGCTCAGGGGGAAACTGAAATCCAGGCTCACGTCTCGGAGGCATCTAATGGGTGTAGAGGGAAGAGATTAGAATAGAAATGAGGTCTAGGGGAAAATTCACTACCCATATGCACATGAGACAAACACAATCATATCACACCAATCAATTTCAAGCAAGGGCATACAAAAGATCTAACTAATGTTACAAAAGTGCTCTAAATTCTACTTTGTGGGGGTAAACTACTAGTCATAGGGTGGTCATCTAGAAATTTTGATCGGCGGAAGATTCCATGATATCTGCTCCAGCTTCATCTGCATAGTCATCATCACTATCATCAGGGTCTCAGTCAGTGTCGTCGATGATGATGTAGTCCTCAGAACGAATCTCTTGTGGTTCTTCTTCTTCTCCTCCTCCTGGCGCTGGATCTCCCATGAATACTCCTAGCTTCCTTGTCAGGTCGTCATTCTTCTCCACAAGTATTGTCATCTCCTTCTCGTATCCGTCACGTGTAGACTTGAGTTCCTCTTCTAACTCCGAGTTCCTGGTTAATGCCTTCTTCAAATCTATCATGCCTGCGCACATCTGGTGCTCCTGTCGACGGATGTGCTGGTTTAACTCCTGGATAAAATCTGCAATGGATATGTCCTTCCGTGTACTGATCATGTCCCATTGCTCATCTCGGCGTCCACATATCTGGTAGATAGTGTCCTTCAGCTCCTGCTTGTAGACTTCTCCAATACGTCCCATAGCAATGTGGGCTGCCATACTCTTACCTAGGCTCCAGGTTGGTGCATCAAAGGAAAACTCTATCGGCTCAGTGGATGGTGCGAATGTCCTCCCGGGAATTTGAACTTGAATATTCCATCGCTCCTCTTCTGGTAAAGTGGCGGTGTAGGTCCCGGTGAAGCTCGGTATTCCAATGTTCAGGTACCTAGTGACTTCCTTCAAGTGTCCTCCAAAAGGTGTGTCTTCATCCGGTTGAGTGAACTTGTTCCTTGGTTCCACCATCCTAAAGAGTAGAAAATGGAGAGGAGTCAGAAATGAGTAGAGAAGGGTGACCAAGGGGTTATCTTAGTGTTCGTGTCCTACATTCAGCGTGTGCTCTGATACCATCTTGTAGTGACCACGATCCGAATGGACCGAAGTCTCTATGTTCTGTGTCATCCCTGGATCGGTAATGCTGACACACACAATACTTGAAGGATTTATAACAGAGTGGCAATCTCACACTTATTACATCGAATGTCTCAAAAGAGAACTTATTACAAAATAATATGGCATAAGGCCATCTAACACAATAATAGCGGAAGACTTGGAAGATAAGTAAGTCCATCAACTCCAACGACATAGCTGAGTGCATGACAAACGACCTAGCGCACCTTACTCTTCTTGTGAAAAAGTCTGCAACATGACATGTTACAGCCCGAAACGGGTCAGCACATGGAATATGCTGGCAAGATAACACAGTAGAGCAAGTAACAGAATAAAGGCTAACACTACATGCATATATGGCTGGTGGAGGCTCTAAGGTTTACGTTTTTGCATCAAGCCAATTTTTCCCTACAACAAAGGAATAACTTTTTATTTAACTATCATGGTAGTTGAAATATCATTGAGAAGGTACCTCCAACTCAATCCCAATTAAAGTAGTCATTAACAACCCATCAAATTAGTTTTAGAGTGATGAGATCAACCAATAATTCAAGTACCAGATACTCAAGATGTCCAGAACCTGGGACACGGCTAGTCATGATTAGTTTGTACACGCTGCAGATGTTTGCGCACTTTTCCCCACAAGACTCGATCTCCTCCGTTGGATTTCTCGCACTGCATGGTGTTTGAGAAACGGATGGCCGAGACACAGTCTTTCAGAAGCATTTACTCTTTACCCCTGATGGACCCCTACACCTACTTTCCCCTACATCTGCTAGTCCACCACTGAAAGAGCTCACACAACATACTCAACTATGCCAGAGCCCATAATGGCATTGTACCTGCACACAGAAGTTTCTAGCATGAATAGTTTTATGATCCCTTTGAGCCTGGGTGGCATTCCATAGGAAAAATCACACGGTACCCCCGGGATTTCCTAGGACAACACTGGATTCTCCAGGTGCCCTACAACCAATCCATCCAGATATGTATTCAAGTAGCCACCTTTAGTTGAACCATTAATTAACAATCTCACATCTGTCATGGATTCTCTCAAACCCAAACCACCTCTACGAGCATACCATGGCAACCTAAGCATAACGTAGAAGTAACTCACAAGGGTTTGAAAATAATGCAGGTAATAGGTTCTACCTCAATCTACTTCCCAGACCCACAAGTTTAAGAGATCCTACTCATGCAATGTGTGAGGGTTTGATCGAATGCATAAAAACTGGGTAATAAAGGGGTATGATCAATGTGTTACTTGCCTTGCTGATGATTCGCAAAACCTAGGGACTCGTAGTAGCATGCTTCGCACTCCGGGAATTCTATCGCAAGCAAACAATAGCATACATAAGCAACCAAGAAAATATGCATAGATAAAAATCCAAATAAAAAGATCTAACTAGAAAGTTCAACTCAAGAACTCCGGTTTGCAAAAAGAATCAAATCAAACGGAGCAACGAAACTCAAACTACGAAAGAAACAAGATCCGTTTACTAGATTGAACTAAAGTCAAATTTTACAGTATCAAAACCTTGTTCAAGTTGGTTAAACGGAAAGAGGGCTTCGAGACGAAGATCAAGGCGCTTGAATCGCCTGATCCCGACTTACGAGCGAAAAGAAAAACAAAAAAGAAGATCGGGGCAGAAATCACGATCGAAAATAACCGCGGAAAAAACCTGAAAAGGAAAAGCAGACAAACAGGCTAACGAACGAACGTTTGTTGTCTGTGACTAACGTGCGAACAACGTTCGTTAAAACGAACGTACGGACGAACGTCCGCTATTTAACTAAACCGAGAAAAACTGAACGAACCGATCTAAAAAAACAGATCTAGGGTTCGAAAAAACCAATCGGTTTTCTTCGGAAAACCAGCGGCGGCGGCGGCGGGACTCCGGCGACGGCGGAGCGGCGGGCTCCGGCGGCGGCGGAGTGGCAGTGCGGCAGGGCGGCGCGGGCGGCGGCTCCGGCGGTGGCAGGGTGCGGTGGCGGCAGCGGCGGCGGCGACAGCATGGGCGGCGCTAGGGTTAGGGCGGGGCGGCGCGGCTCGGGCTGGGGTGGGCTAGGGCGGTCGGCGGCTCTGGCTTTAAAGGCCCCCTGGGCAGAGTCCTACCCGAACACGGCCCAAGTAAGTCGGTTCAAATTTTTTTATTAAACAGTCCTGACGCGGAAAAACGGGCGAAAATAATACTAAACGGACTCGGAAAATTCCAAAATAAATTTTCGCCGTCCTCTAATAATATTTAGGACAAAGTTAACATTTTCCCCGGACCTAAATGTAATTTTGAAAAACACGCATTTTTCCTATGCAAATAAAATTGCGAATAAATCCGAATAAAAATACCAAAAGTGATTTTAATACTTTTCCTTCAATATTTCTTTTATTTTGGAGAAGTCATATTATCTCCGCTCATATATTTTATTATGAAATATTTTCGGCGAGAAAAATAATTAAAACCAAAATGATCCTCGTACCGATATTTGAGAAAACTCAAATACGGAAACGATAAAATCCCCAACTCTCTCCGTGGGTCCTTGAGTTGCTTAGAATTTCAAGGATCGCAACACACAAATGCAATAAAAACATGATATGCAATATGATCTATGTATAACATTCCAAATTAAAAATTTGGTATGTTCCAGATATTTAAATCATGCATAAAAAATTTCAGAGAGGAATCAAATATTATTCATAGATAATCTTGATCATAAACCCACAATTTTTCGTCAAGTGTGCTGTTTTAACCTTCACAAGGACCGGGCGTAGCCACACTCGATTCGACTAAAGTGAGAGAGACAGACACCCGCCGGTCACCTTTAAGCAACGAGTGCTCGTAACGGTGAAACCAGTCTCGCGTAAGCGTACGCGTAATGTCGGTCCGGGCCGCTTCATCTCACAATACCGCTGAATCAAAATATGACATGCTGGTAAGTAGTATGACTATTATTGCCCACAACTCATTATGTTCTACTCGTGCATATCATCTACGCATAGACCTGGCTCAGATACCACTGTTGGGGAACGTAATATTTTTCAAAAAATTCCTACGATCACGCAAGATTTATCTAGGAGAAGCATAGCAATGAGCGGAGAGAGTGTGTCTATGTACCCTCGTAGACCGAAAGCGGAAGCGTCTAGTGACGCGGTTGATGTAGTCGAACGTCTTCGCGATCCAACCGATCCAAGCACCGAACGTACGGCACCTCCGCGTTCAGCACACGTTCAGCTCGATGACGTCCCACGAGCTCTTGATCCAGTTGAACGTCACGGGAGAGTTTCGTCAGCAAGACGGCGTGGTGAAGGTGTTGATGAAGTTACTAACGCAGGGCTTCGCCTAAGCACTGCGAAAATATGACCGAGGTGTGTAACAGTGGATGGGGGCACCCCACACGGCCAAAACTAATGTTAACTTGTGTGTTATAGGGTTCCCCCTGCCCCCGTATATAAAGGAGCAAGGGGGAGGCCGGCCGGCCCTTGTGGCGCGCCCAAGGAGAGGAGGAGTCCTCCTCCTAGTAGAAGTAGGACTCCCCTTTCCTAGTCCTACTAGGAGGGGGAAAGGAAGGAGAGGGGGGAGGGAAGGAAAGGGGGGCGCCGCCCCCTTCCCCTAGTCCTATTCGGACCCAAGGGAAGGCACGGCCAGCCCCTCCTGGCCCTTTCTCTCTTCCCACTAAGGCCCATAGAGGCCCAATTGTTCTCCCGGGGTTTCCGGTAACCCCTTCCGGCACTCCGGTTTTATTCGAAACTCTCCGAAACTCATCCGGTGTCTGAATATAACCTTCCAATATATGAATCTTTATGTCTCGGACATTCCGAGACTCCTCGTCATGTCCGTGATCACATCCGGGACTCCGAACTACCTTCGGTACATCAAAACACATAAACTCATAATACCAATCGTCACCGAACGTTAAGCGTGCGGACCCTACGGGTTCGAGAACTATGTAGACATGACCGAGACTCATGTCCGGTAAATAACCAATAGGGGAACTTGGATGCTCATATTGGTTCCTACATATTCTACGAAGATCTTTATCGGTCAAACCGCATAACAACATACATTGTTCCCTTTGACATCGGTATGTTACTTGCCCGAGATTCGATCGTCGGTATCATCATACCTAGTTCAATCTCGTTACCGGCAAGTCTCTTTACTCGTTTCGTAATACATCATATTGTGACTAACTCATTAGTAATTTGCTTGCAAGGCTTATTATGATGTGTATTACCGAGAGGGCCCAGAGATACCTCTCCGACACTCGGAGTGACAAATCCTATTCTCGATCTATGCCAACACCACAAACACCTTCGGAGACACCTGTAGAGCATATTTATAATCACCCAGTTACGTGGTGACATTTGATAGCACACAAGGTGTTCCTCCGGTATTCGGGAGTTGCATAATCTCATAGTCATAGGAACATGTATAAGTCATGAAGAAAGCAATAGCAGTAAAACTAAACGATCATAGTGCTAAGCTAACGGATGGGTCTTGTCCATCACATCATTCTCTTAATGATGTGATCCCGTTCATCAAATGACAACACATGTCTATGGTTAGGAAACATAACCATTTTTGATCAACGAGCTAGTCAAGTAGAGGCATACTAGGGACACTCTGTTTTGTCTATGTATTCACACATGTACTAAGTTTCCGGTTAATACAATTCAAGCATGAATAATAAAAATTTATCATGATATAAGGAAATATAAATAACAACTTTATTATTGCCTCTAGGGCATATTTCCTTCACTTTCCAGTTCCTGCAAAAGAAACAAAAAATTAGCATGTGTACAATAAAAATGTTGGTATGTGTTCAAAATATGATGGAGATGCACTTACTCTGTCCCCACGGGTTCAATGAGCCACTTGTTCCCCTCGATAGAAGGAGGTGTAGGTAGTTCGGCAATACCACGCAGCCACCCCTTCGGATCACCCGGTGGGAAGTTACCCCACATCTCAGAGTCACCACACTCCTCCTCCTCCTCGCCCTCCTTCCCCTCGTGAACCTCCTCCTCCTCAGACTCAGAAGGTGCCTCAGTACAGGAGGGCATCGAAGAAGACCCCCCTATGTCGGACACGGACCGGAGTATTTTGACTCGGCTGCCTCTCCCCCACCCCCTCCTCCTCTAGGGGCTCTCCCCCACCCCTCCTCCTCTAGGGGCTCCTCCCTGACCCCTCGACCTCCCTGTGAGGTGTCATCCTCAAGTAGTCGGGGGAACCTTGTGGGCTCGTCCACTTCGAGTAAGTCCTTTGAATTTGCTTAGGAAACCCGCGCCGCTGGACTTGCCCATGATTAGCAAACCTGCATTGAGAAGAGAATAAACAACTAGTAAGGATATAACAAATAAAAAAGCATACGAAGAAGAACATTAATAAGAGAAGAGCACATTAAGCACACAGAAAAGAACATTAATAACAAAAGAGCACATTAATCTATTTGAATCATCATTAAAAGAACTTACATTTTCTAGAACCCATATGAATCATCACTATTGTAATCTATTTGCCGAACCGTCTCATCATCACTATCACGCATATCTTCTTTGTTGTCTGACGGAGGTGGATGCTCTTCCTCATCGTCAGCATCTTCATTTAACTTTTCAAGCATAATTATGTCTCTTTGATTCACAATTGCCTCACCATCATTCTGTGCATCGTCATCGTTTGGGTCGAGGGTTAACATTAACCCAAGTCATCATCGTCCTTGTTTCGGAACACGTCGTCATGTTGCTCTTGAAAGAACACTCCCTCATATGTCATGGGGTTATGTTGTAGTAATCACATCATCGTTCGGGTAATGTAGCTTACCATGTGGCGACACCTTGAACATAACTTAACAACCCTTTAGGTACTCTTTTTGGCATGGGTAAGGCAAATAATATACTTGTGTGGCCTGGGTAGCTGCAATAAATAGATCAGCTCGGGCATAGACGGTTGATGGTTTTACTTCGACTAAACGAACATAAGGCGTATGTCTCAAACCCTTTTTGGGGTGGAACCATCAACATTTGAACACAGTGAGACTTAGGGTTTCACGGCCACGGTTGAATGTAAGATCGTATATTTTTCCTACCCTTCCGTAGTACTCTACTTTATTATCTCCTTCGATGAAGACTCCGGTATCTATAGTTTTGGGATCATGCCAATTGTTCTGGTGCTCCTCTGTATGGAAGCAATACCCATTCACGTCATACTTTTCACATGTCATGACCCGGCTGTTAAAACCCATGGAAAGCCATCTCAATTCTTCATCCATTGATGTGTACGGTACTTTTCCCTACAAGTTTAATTGAAATTATAGGGTGCATTAATTTAATTGAAATTGTAGGGTGCACTAGGTAATAGGGAAGTGTGAACATTTACTTTCTCCATGAACCTCGCGACAAATTTTTTCCTGCCATCGACACCCTTTCGGAGAAGAGCAAGTGCCTCCGCTTCAGTAGGAGGCATCATTCCTGTCCACTCATCATCAACGAATTGACTAAAATAAGAAAAGCGGTATTAGAATGAGATAAAGTGAACATAAAGAATTGACTAAAAGAATGGTGCAACGTCCGGGCCAAACCGACAACAAGATTCCCTTTGTGTAGACCCGACGAGGCCGT
>LR738709.1:665600308-665621811 GCA_902687465.1 Secale cereale | reverse complement strand
GAGTGAACGGGAGCGCAGGGGAAGGCCATGGTCGCCGGAGATCGCCGGCGACAGAGGCGATGCAGCCGAGCTCGATTCAGGAATGTGGCGGGCTCCGGCTTGCCCGCGTGGTCGGAGGGGAAAGAGAAGACGACGGCGGTGCGGTTGAGCCGATCGGGGAGGCACAGGAGGCTCAGCAGCCGACATGGTGACGACGGACGGCGGCGACGGCGTTCGGTGATAGAGGGGAAAGAGGGAGAGGGCGAGCTCGAGGGAGAGGGAGGAGGCGGCGAATGGAGGAGGGGGCCAGGGGGGATGAAAGGGGGCTGCCTTATCCCCTCCTCCACCTGCTCGGGTGCCGTGGCGAGCTACGAGAGGAGCGCTCGAGCTCTGCCATGGCGGGAGCGACACGAAGCAGGGAGCAGGTGGAAGGAGGCCACGGTTGGGCTGGGCCGGCTCCTGTCACTGTGGGCCTTAGGTCACAGTGGCCTTCCTTAGCCCTTTCCCAGCTCTTCTGTTTTCTTTTATTGATTAGCAGAGAGAGATCAAATTATTTAGGCACCCTAAGCACTTAGGAAAAATATGGGAGGGGTCCCATTAAGTCCATAGTGATTTTAGCCAGTGCCACAGCAAAGTGGAAGATTTTTGGGATCTGTTTTGCATTTTTTTTCAAAAATGTTTTAGGCATTAATTAGTGCTATTTTGGCACTATTTAAATGCTCTAACCCATTTCGGAGTTGATGGTGATGTTGTTTTACTTAACAACATTGTTTTGGAATTTTTGCAATATGATGAACATTTTTCCAAGATTTTTGGAGCAACTTCAATTTACATATAGAATTTGAATTGATTCAGAGAGGAAATTTGAATTGGGTGCTTATCCACTGTGATCATCCATGGGAAATGATGATGAGTTGGCATGTTTAGGAGGTGATCACTATGGTGAGAAACTGGGGATGTTACAAATCTCCTCCACTACAAGAAATCTCGTCCCGAGATTTAAGTGGGGAAGAAAGGGAGTAATCTTTGGAGGATCTGACCCTTACAAGGTCGATCATCTGACAGATAACTCAGGGGATGCGGCAGAAAGAACCCCTAGAGTTAAAACTTAAGAAAACATCGAGAGCAGGGTATGAAGTTACATTAAGAAACTTCAAACGAATGGGCATCCGATCGATACATGAACAGGATGGAAAAAAGGGTTCAGAGCATCGGGAATAGATCATGTCAGAGAAGATGGCTCGTAGAAAAACATACGAGGCCAAGTGCATAGGGTATTTCGGAGTCAAGGATGTACAGGAGGATCAGGTTCCGATCTTGTGGAACTGTGGTGAGTGTCGATCAAGTAGAGAGAACGGGGACATCTTACCGGTCACGACAGTAAGGCATGTCAGAGGTTAGCCTGTCAGCTATGTCGGTAACAACGTCGATACCAAGGGCGAGGGACGAAGAGAACCATTTTCCTGCTCGTTAAAACGAGGCGGACCAATAGGCAAAGTTCTCGTCCATCGGTGGTTACCGGAATGTCATCAACAATAGTAACAGGGTCTCTCCGACAGAGTGATAGACCGAGATATCTTCACAAGCAGGGAGTTATTCCTGCTTATGTTATAATGATCACAGGAGAGGTTAAACAAACCAATGGAAAGGAAAATGTGATTAATTGATTAATCACGCCAATGGAAAGAAATATGTGTTTACACACAAGTTTTAGGGGTATATCATTTCGCAAGAAAGAGCGGAGCATGATATACATGATAGGGCAGCAAGTTCAAAAACATTTGGATAAAGGGACGAGAGAAGAATCTTGATATTACCCATACGATGTTGTGTGGATAATGGATCAAGAAACATTTTGTCGAGAGATTTCACGAGGATGCCATCGAACAGCGACGGCATCGATAAAAGGAATGATGAAGCGAGAGGGTTAATTGGAGCCACGGATACGGCACAAGCTCGAAAACAAGTTTGTTGTTCGAAGTGAAATGATAAGATGATGAGGATCGACGCAAGCTCCGCTCATCGTCGAAAGTTGTGCTCCGTGCATACGGACCAGGTAACACGGTTAAAATTTTAACATGATAATGATATAGCCGATCAGGCTAGGAATGAGGTGATGGAGGGATAGACTTCCCAGTAACAGGTACTAGAAGGTAATACCCGGAGGTAAATCAGAGTAGAGGTTTGACGGGTGAAATGATCTGCAGAGGACAAGTATTTTAACTTATCTGGTAAATGGATTTAAGGGGAGAATATGGTCGGAACCATGATTGCAAAGGATCAATTCAGAGATACAAGGTGAACTTGTAACAAGGAAGTAATTATTTTACGAGCAGCTTCCATGAAAAGTTCTACATCGGATCCATGGGCATGAACACAAAGGTTCAAGGTCGACTCCCTTGATTCACACAGACTAAGGAAAGCATATGTTCAACCCATCGGGGCATCTTAGGAACATATACCGCATACTTGAAGGAGTAATGAACTCAAGCTCGGAAGCAGAGCATGGTTGACAAAGTCAAGGGATACAATGTATCGAAGGCAATATGTATCAGAGGAAAAGCGCTCAAGATTTGTTGAATATAAAGGACTTTGTCGGATATTAACCCAACGAAATCCAGGTGGTCGACTTAGGATCTGATGTGAGTATCGGTACTCAACCAGAAGAAGAAAGGATGCAAAAAGCATCGGATTATAGAAACATCGAAATAATTCGACGCTTTAGTACAAAGGAGTTATGATTCCAAGACGAAGGATCAGAAGCAAAGGCTCTGATCAAAAGATGGATAGGTAGAATAGAATTTGATGGCCAATCAATTAAGGATTGATTTACCGAGAACCAGCTCATATCCAGAATGACGTCTGAGCCGGAAGGATGGATTAGTAGGAAACAGCTGATAATTGCGAGTAATCACAGCATATTGAATCAAGGGACGCAAAATGATAGCGACAAGGATGCCAACGAAGGTTATATGGAATTTACCATGATGCAGACAGTCAAAAATTTCAAGAGCAAGAGTCTGCAGAGGATTCTTTTAGGAGATCGGATAGCAATACGAAGTATTTCGTGGAATGCAAGAACAACTGGGGATGAATGGATCCCTGGTGTTGTGAGGAATTAACCGCAGTGTGAAAGAAGCTGCACGGTAGTAGGCTCCGAGAATTTCTTGAAATGTCGGATAGTATTTCGATATGTCGGATAGAACCCGAGGGTACTGGAACGAATATATGAACGACAGGGGTAAGTAGTTATCCTTCGAAGTTTATAAGTGGTCAGGAACTGCAAAGCAGTGGGCACAGAGTCTCGAGAAACTTCGAGGCGTATCTTCGGAGTCTTCTGATGATGTCACGCCATCTTCTGGAACGAGGGGGCTCTCCGGGAGGAAACGTTCACGAGAACCTAATGTCGGAGTTAGTAAAATCATTTAACCCGAATAGAGGAGAGATTCAGAGTCCCAGAGTATAGACGAGGAATAAAAGAAGCTACACCACCCAAGTGGCGACGTCGGGCCATAAGCCACACAGCCAAGTTAGTAAAACATTTTTGGACCTCTAGACTCGACTTCGACCAAGGAGTTGGAAAGGGGGTTCCTACAGGCAGTCGGCTCTGATACCAACCTGTGACGACCCCGGCCCGACCGTGCACTAATCATACACGCAAATGCACACGATCAAGCCTAAGGACTCACGTGAAGGAATCACAGCACAACTCTAAAACATAAATAAATACATACAAGTTATATATTACAAGCCAGGGGCCTCGAGGGCTCGAATACATAACAAGTGTCATACACAAGGTTAGCGGAAGCGTTAGGTATCTGGGTACAGATACAACATAGCACTGAAATAGGCCTTTGTCAAGGCGGGGCAAAAGAAAAGCTACGATCGAAAAGGCGCAGGCCTCCTGCCTGGGACCTCCGATCCTACTCCTGGTCGTCGTCCGCCGGCTCCTCGTAGAAGTACTCGCCGGCCGGGTAGTAGTAGTAGCCAGCCTCGGGCTGGTAGTAGTAGTCGTCAACGGGGGCTGCAGGCACCATGGCTCCGTCGTCTGGTTGGTCATGCGGGTAGGACAAAAGAGGAAGCAAAGCAACCGTGAGTACTCATCCAAAGTACTCAGCAAGACTTACATCAGATCTATACTAAGCAATGCATCATTTTCAAAGGGGGCTTTATGTGGGTGGACTAGACTGCAGAAAGCCAGAGTAGAGAGGGGAAAAGCCTAGTCCTGACGAAGACTAGCATCTTCAGGGTCTTGCAGCAAATAGAAGGGAGAAAGCCTGGTCCTGACGAAGACTAGCATCTTCAGGGTCTTGCAGCAATTAGAAGGGTGCAGATTAGTACATCATAATGTAAAGTGTTCATAGTAATATCAACCTCGGCCGGGGATCCTTTCTCGACTCCCTGCGAGAAAGCAATCCCAGAGCCCTACCTCATATCTCAAGTCACCAGTTCTAGTTGTACCGAAGTGGATACAACTCCGAGTGTCCGTTACCGTAGGACAGGCTATCGATAGATGTTTTCTTCCCTGCAGGGGTGCACCAAGTTACCCACCACGCTCGCTTAACTCCGGCCGGACACACCATCAGGTCGTGCCCGCCCTCGGCCAAACAATACGACGCAACCCGACCGGAAACCGCCAGAGAGGATCGAGCACGCCGGACTAATCCTATGCCCCCGGGGGTCGGGGCCATCGCCCCGGACGCTCCGCACGTTGCGAGGCCGTTCGGTAGCAGACCTAGCAACCCCTTATACAAGCACGCAGTTGCATCCTCAGTCCAATCCGAACGGGCCGCTCAATCGCTGACGTCGTGACGACTCCGGCTGATGTATACGACGCAGAGCACCCACTCACACCCACGTGGTGGTTAGTGCTATCGGACCCAAAGGCCCCTCGGATCAAATATCCAAATCGCTTAGTGGATTGGGAGCGCGCGGTAACGAGCAGAGCCCACGATACTGTTGGCCCCGTCGTCCCGTCTCGAGGACTTGTGACAAGGACTAAGAATGACCGGCCA
Organism: Secale cereale; assembly: GCA_902687465.1. NCBI lineage: Eukaryota > Viridiplantae > Streptophyta > Magnoliopsida > Poales > Poaceae > Secale > Secale cereale. Next base: position 665,616,817 of record LR738709.1, on the reverse strand, counting down.
CGCCTCGTAGTTATCTCGCGGGTACCCTCACTGGTCACCCGACTCCACAGCTCACGCCTCAAAGGCACTCGCGGGTACCCCTCTGGGTCAACCCGCCTCCATCCAACATGTGTAGCAGTAACTTCAAAGTGTCTTCAGACGCACGATACCTCTGGCCGCACGCCTTTGTTCCTGGCGACGTCCGGCCTCGGGGATCGATACGTCTTTAAACACGGTACGGTAAACCAGGGCATCCGTGTGGTTTCCATGCCGATGAGGAATCCGAGGAATCACCCTCGTTGGACTCCTAAACGACAAGACCGTTAAGGTGATACCGGAGGAATCACCCTCGGCGGTAATCACCATAGCGGATGCACGACAAAAGCTAAGTCGGAAATGGGAAGAGGAATCACCCTTGGTAACCCACAACGAGCTAGCTATACTACAGGGACAACATCGGAAGTGAGTTCGGAGGTATCACCCTCGTCACCCGATGTTAACTCTGCGGAGTCGAGCATATTAGGGGGTGTGCGGTGATGTGAAGAAGGTCAGGGGAAGGGGCTCGATCGCTTGATCGAGGCAAGGATACTATGCGAGGCAACTACGAGAAAGCGGGACCACAGCAGTGCTACACAACCTATACTAAGCAGTTTATGAATAAAGACAGGTATCAACAGTATGGCAAAAACAGGCTATGCAACAGTAATAGGAGCAGTAGCAGTAGCAGCAATTCTAATGCAAGAATAAGAGAGGATAGACATAGGCGATATCGGAATGATCAAAGGGGGGGTTGCTTGCCTGGTTGCTCGGCAAATGACAAAGGAATCCCCGATGGTGAAATAGTCGATCACCAGGGCACCGTCAGCGGTCTCGGGGTCTACCGGGAAGAAAGGGGGAGAGGAAACAATATAAATACACAGTAACGAAAGTAATAACAAGGCATAATGATCTAACGCAGTGCTACCGATAACGGAGAAGGGGAACCCATCCGGGAAAGTATTCCCGGTTCCGGACCTGTGTCCGACAGATTACCGGAGGGGGACGGTTGCAGGTTAGTGTTGTCAGAGTCAAGTGGCAACTGGGGTGCAATGCAGGGTTGCCTAAAAACATGTCTAAGTTATATTGGTTATTTTTAGGAATTAACTGGGATTATTAACCGGTGTATGTGCACTATTCATCTACCGGAAACAGGCTAAAAGTTGCGGGTTCACCTCCGTAGAGGGTCCCGACACGGGAACAAGTAGCACGGTTGGCTTCGTCTCGTCGTTCTGAGCAACTTTCATGTAGAAAGTTTTTCGATCCGAGCTACGGTTTAAAAGATATAATTTTCTAAGGATTTTAAACATTTTCTGAATTATCCTTAATTATTAAATCAACATTATCCAGAACAGTAGGCGATGACGTCATCATGACGCAACCGTGACGTCAGCAGTCAACGGTCGCACTGGTCAGGTCAAACCTGACCAGTGGGTCCCACTTGTCAGCCTCTGAGGCTTAACAGGTTTTAAACTAATCTAACAGAGATAATTACAGGGGGGGTGGGCCCCACATGTCGGCGAGACACTAGTAATAATTAATTAACTTAATTAGCTATCAGTTAATCTAATCCATTTTATTATTTATAAAAACGTTTTTGAGCGGGGCCCGCAGGTCAGCGACACGTGGGCAAGTTGACCTGGTCAACTGGGCCCGCGGGGCCCAGCGGTCAGCGACATGGGTGGTGGGGGCCACCTCGCCACGTCGGACGGCACATGAAATACGCCGCCGGCGAGCTCGAACACGGCGGCGATCACCGGAGAGGCTCGGATTCGCTCTATACCGCACCAAATCGGGTGATTCTTGCGGCGTTCGAACGTTTACTCCCTCCCGCGTCGATCTGTGGCATTGGAACGGGCGGAGGCGGTCGGAATCGTCGCCGGCGAAAAAAAAAGGAGGCGGCGGTGGCGTACGGGCACTACTCGGCCACGGCGAATCCGGGCACGGCAGGCGTCATGCGCGTGTGCGTTCGAGCGCTATGGCTACGTAGAGCTCGACTACGAGTTCAAATAGGCTTGACGGCGACTGTAACGACGGCGACGAGCTCAGCGGTGGAGCTTGGCTCGGCCGTTCATGGCGGCGGCCGCAAGCGCTCGAGGAGGAGCTCGGAAAAGGCGAGAAGAGGGGGGGAAAAGCTTACGGTGCGGCACACGGAGGCCCTTGAGTGAACGGGAGCGCAGGGGAAGGCCATGGTCGCCGGAGATCGCCGGCGACAGAGGCGATGCAGCCGAGCTCGATTCAGGAATGTGGCGGGCTCCGGCTTGCCCGCGTGGTCGGAGGGGAAAGAGAAGACGACGGCGGTGCGGTTGAGCCGATCGGGGAGGCACAGGAGGCTCAGCAGCCGACATGGTGACGACGGACGGCGGCGACGGCGTTCGGTGATAGAGGGGAAAGAGGGAGAGGGCGAGCTCGAGGGAGAGGGAGGAGGCGGCGAATGGAGGAGGGGGCCAGGGGGGATGAAAGGGGGCTGCCTTATCCCCTCCTCCACCTGCTCGGGTGCCGTGGCGAGCTACGAGAGGAGCGCTCGAGCTCTGCCATGGCGGGAGCGACACGAAGCAGGGAGCAGGTGGAAGGAGGCCACGGTTGGGCTGGGCCGGCTCCTGTCACTGTGGGCCTTAGGTCACAGTGGCCTTCCTTAGCCCTTTCCCTGCTCTTCTGTTTTCTTTTATTGATTAGCAGAGAGAGATCAAATTATTTAGGCACCCTAAGCACTTAGGAAAAATATGGGAGGGGTCCCATTAAGTCCATAGTGATTTTAGCCAGTGCCACAGCAAAGTGGAAGATTTTTGGGATCTGTTTTGCATTTTTTTTCAAAAATGTTTTAGGCATTAATTAGTGCTATTTTGGCACTATTTAAATGCTCTAACCCATTTCGGAGTTGATGGTGATGTTGTTTTACTTAACAACATTGTTTTGGAATTTTTGCAATATGATGAACGTTTTTCCAAGATTTTTGGAGCAACTTCAATTTACATATAGAATTTGAATTGATTCAGAGAGGAAATTTGAATTGGGTGCTTATCCACTGTGATCATCCATGGGAAATGATGATGAGTTGGCATGTTTAGGAGGTGATCACTGTGGTGAGAAACTGGGGATGTTACACCCCCCGGTGTCCTCCTTCCTCCTATATAAGTCTATGTACCCCGAAACCTTCGACAACAGAGAGAAAACCCTAATTCCACCGCCGTAACCTTCTGTTCCCGTGAGATCCCATCTTGGAGCCTGTTCCGGAGCTCCACCTGAGGGGGATCCATCATGGAGTTCTTCTTCATCATCATCATCGCCCTCACCATGAGTTGTGAGTAGTTTACCACACACCTTCGGGTCCATAGCTAGTATCTAGATGGCTTCTTCTCTCTCTTTGGATCTCAATACAAAGTTCTCCTCGGTCTTCGAGGAGATCTATTCGATGTAATCTCTTTCTGCGGTGTGTTTGTCGAGATCCGATGAATTGTGGGTTTATGATCAAGATTATCTATGAGAAATATTTGCTTCTTTTCTGAACTCTTTATGTGTGCTCATAATATCCTTGCAAGTCTCTTCGAATTATTGCTTTGGTTTGGCCTACTAGATCTATAGTTCTTGCAATGGGAGAAGTGCTTGGCTTTGGGTTCAATCTTGCGGTCTCCTTTCCCAGTGACAGTAGGGGCAGCAAGGCGCGTATTGTATTGTTGCCATCGAGGATAAAAAGATGGGGTTTATATCAAATTGCTTGAGTTTATCTCTCTACATCATGCCATCTTGCTTAAGGCGTTACTCTGTTCTTATGAACTCAATACACTAGATGCATGCTGGATAGCGGTCGATGTGTGGAGTAATAGTAGTAGATGCAGGCAGGAGTCGGTCTACTTTTCTCGGACGTGATGCCTATATATAATTATCATGCCTAGATAGTCTCATAATTATTCGCTTTTCTATCAATTGCTCGACAGTAATTTGTTTACCCGCCGTGGAATATCGCTATCATGAGAGAAGCCACTAGAGAACACTATGGCCCCCAGGTCTATTATCAACATATCAATCTACATCTACTTTACGTTTTCCGCTTTTACTTTCCATTCTTATAATCAAAAATACCAAAAATATAAACTATCATCTCTATCAGATCTCACTTTCGTAAGTGGCCGTAAAGGGATTGACAACCCCTTATCGCGTTGGCTGCGAAGTTTTTATTTGTTTGTGCAGGTGCGAGGGACTCGCGCGTGGTCTCCTACTAGATTGATACATTGGTTCTAAAAAACAGAGGGAAATACTTACGCTACTGTGCTGCATCTCCCTTTTCTCTTCGAGGGAATACAACACAAGCTCGAGAAGTAGCAAGAAGAATTTCTGGCGCCGTTGCCGGGGAGGCTTACGCAAAACTCATATATCAAGTACCTATCCCAAACCCTTATCCTTCGCATTACATTTATTTGCCTCTCGTTTTCCTCTCCCCCACTTCACCTTTGCCGTTTTATTTTCCCTTCTTCCGCCGTGTGTTTATCGTTCGCTTGCTTCTTGTTTGCTTGTGTGTGTTGGATTGCTTGCTTGTCACTATGGCTCAGAACAATACCAAATTGTGTGACTTCTCCAATACCAACAACAATGATTTTATTAGCACTCCGATTGCTCCATATTACCGATGTTGAATCTTGTGAGATCAATGCTGCTTTGTTGAATCTTGTCATGAAAGATCAATTCTCCGGCCTTCATAGTGAAGATGCCGCTACCCATCTAAACAACTTTGTTGATTTGTGTGATATGCAAAAGAAAAGGGATACGGATAACAATATTGTTAAATTGAAGTTATTTCCATTTTCACTTAGAGGTCGTGCTAAAACTTGGTTTTCCTTTTTTCCTAGAAACTAGTCGAATGCCCGTGCGTTGCCACGGAGAAAAAAATAGGTGGCATCATTCATTGTGAGACGAAGCACAAATCAAATGGAGTTGAAAATGACACTTACAATCTATTGGCTGTAACACTTCAGTTTTGATAATTTCAGTGTAACAGGAATGCTCCTGTAATAAAATTGAGATGAAAAGACATATTGCAAACATGTGTATATTAGGCTATGTATGAAAGATAGAAGTAAAAAACGTGAATAAACGAACTTTGACTGGCATTACAACTGCGAGGATGCATAACCATTTTCAAAACCGACGACATTCAAATGTCTCCTTTAGTTATTTGCTACCATTGCTTTACTTTTCTACCTTTTTTAAGGTCCTAGTCTCAGCTTCTCCAAACAATAACTTGAGTCAATATGTACTTTGTTGAACAAACAAAGAAAAGGAACAAAAAAAGAGCCTTACCAGATTTGATGCACAAAAATAGAGTGGCACAAAATCAAGTCTCTATAGTTCACTGCATTACCGATTAAAGGCACATGAATGTTTTTTGTTCTTACTCACAGTCAATCATCTCGTGAGGCATATGGGCCTCAACACGAAAGACGCACCATCAGAAGTTACTTAATAAAGAGCGTAATATTGTTATTAAGCCTAGATGTAAAAAATTGCGGCAGAAGTAACACGATATTTGCCCTTGCCACAAAGTACAACATCTTCCATCTAAAAAATAGAGTACCTCCCCTCACTATAAAATCTACCACTGTAAAAGGCGAAGTGTCTTCCTTAGCTACAAACCAGCTCGTATCCAGCAAGCACTGTTTAATAACAATAATCAATGAGCATGTTATACACTCTAAAACATATGCACAAATATATATGCATACAAAGATTATACACAATTTTTCCTTTATCAGATAGGTGCCTTGGATTGGATTATGTTACATCTTACAAATAAATGCTCAACCCACAGCAAGCACTGGAGGCAATGCTCGTGGTGAGCAACATTTGCTGTACACATATCATTAGATCAGTACTTAATGGAAACGAACTTTTCATCCTCTACTTACATTAGATACACCATTGTCTGTAGCACAATGAAAACAGAAGTCACATACTGCATGCTACTCTGTATTTAGTAAGATCGGAATCTTCCGACAATGTGATCAAATGAAACAGCCAACGTCAGATCTGGGACCATCACCGCATACGTGCATACGTGCAAAGGAATACATAATTTGTACTTTTACTTCGTAGCTAGATGACACAGTTCTTGTGCTCATGATAATGTCTGGACTATGAAGCAGCATTGATAATAATCACATTTACATACTTTCTTGCTAGTCAAACTACCCCGAACGAGCCATCAAATAACTTCAGTATGAACACAAAAATGACCAAACAACACACCAGCCAAGTGAAAGAAATGATCACCTCACATTCAGGGACTGTCGTGGTCATTCAGGTTGCTGTCATTTCCAAAAGTATCATGAACAATAAAGCAAGTATCCAACTTGCTTTTCTGAAAGTCCTCTGCGCAACTTTGGACCTTTAGACGGAAATCAATTATAGATGAAGGACCCTTCTTTTAGTTGTTTGCTTGAAACATATGTGCCGACAATATTAGTTCTTTTTTTTTGCTTCATCTGGCTTCTCACCTAAAAGGACATCAAACAATCACTACTGTGTATATAACTGTCTGTTATATTCAGATAAAGGAAACAAATTGAGTCTGTAGTATATTTAAGCAAAGCAAAAACAACGAACATCACTTGCAGTACATTCTGTACCGAGCATAGAAACAAAATTTACAGTAAATGATGCTTTGAAATCATGCGTATGTAGAAGGGGCGAGTGCACATGTACATACACACAAAATTAATAGCCGACCTCTTGTAACTTTATTACATCATCCAGGTTTCTGCAAAAAAAAAGGCCAATAGCACACAACAAGTAAAAATATTTGGGGTGTGACCTAAGAAATAGGATGTGGAGCAGAGCTACCAAGCAAAGGAGGTGTGTCGATGAAAAAGAGGACTGCTGTAGACGTCATCCAATTTTTTTAGATAGAGCGAATAACATAGAGAACAACCCAAGAGTAATTCAAACGCACATTTGATATTTTTTTTACAAAAATATCATGAACACTAAAGAAAGTATCTAAATTACTCGAAGTCCTCTGCAAGAACTTCAAACCATACATGAAGCAATTTTAGATGGCTGACCCTAGTTAGATAGATTGAATTTTTACAGCAAATTTTTACAGCCACCAAACTGTACTTGATTCATACCTTGGACTACACGATGAGTTCTTCTTTGTAAAATTTGGAACAGAATTGGACTGACCTTCCTTTTTCTTACTTGGGATAGTAACAATCTTTATATTACTTATACATGTAGCTCTAGAAAGAGCAACATCGATAAGAAGATTCTGGATAACAAATGGAAACCAAACATTCTTGCAGTGGGAACTGCTTATGGTTTTGGATACAATAAAAGACAGTTCCATCACATATATGAAATCGTACAAGTAAGGATTTTGGCTAACAGATATGAAGCAAGGGTTGATAAGACGTAGAGAAGGTTTTACTATTGGTACACAACTATACCTTGGTCCTTGATGAGGCAGATTAGATAGCGAATGACGATGAATCACACACCCTCACACTCCATTCGGTCTGGAGATTGTGTAGCTTCTCGGGGTGTAGTTTCAGCAGCGTGAGTCCCATATGCCTGCCCACTTGATTTATATTGGGCCACATGAGTGATTTACAGTTTGAGCTGGGCAAGGATTTAAAATTTAGGTGATAGAAAAATTGAACTTAGAATTGGGAAGGAGAGTCAATAGTGCACATATTACCTCCATGTAAACCATCACACCAGATCAGCCATCTCAGAGACAGAGTGGACTGGAGGAGGACGCCAGTGTGGAGCTCCAGTTGCAGATGGCGTAGAGGCCGTCGGGGAGCAGCTTGTATTCGAATTGGATGGACGTGGAGCGCATGGGCAGGGTGGAGGGGGGTGGTAGGCGGTGGGGCTGCTGCATGAGAGTCGTCGCGGAATTGGGGGCGGATGACGCCGGGGTCGTACTTGCCAATGCCGGTGTCGGAGGAGATGGGTAGGGGGGGAGGGGAGGTGGTCGGCTGAGGGGTTGCTGCATCAGAGAAGGAGGCAAAAGAGGCATCGCAGACTTGTGGGGCAGACAGCGCCGGCGGCGTACTTGCCGACATTGGCCTCGAAGGAGACATGGCAGGGGCAGAGGAGACAACGGGGGGAGGAGGAGGTAGCGAGTGGTGGAGCTGCTGCGGTAGAGAGGAGTGAGGAAAGGCGTTCAAAACGGCCGACGTCGGCGGCCTGCGAGCGCCAGTGGCCACCTGCCTTTTCTAGAAGGGTCGAGTGCCTCTCGTTCCATTGTTGGATAAGGCTGGAGTTGGAAGGAGCAGGACGTAGAGAATAAGGGTCTATTTGCAAATGTGAAGTGCAGCTGTCTCTCATGCGTCGGATGCAAATCTGATGGTTGAAAATGATGGGTGGCAGGCACACCATCAACACCAATTGTGTTTTTTTATAAGAGTAGAGATAATATTGATTCGTGGAATAAGTGCAAAGATGCTTTTATCTCTAAGTATTTCCCTACTGCTAAGATCATCTCTCTTAGAAACGATATTATGAATTTTAAGCAACTAGATCATAAGCATGTTGCACAAGCTTGGGAGAGAATGAAATTGATGATACGTAATTGCCCTACACATGGTTTGAATCTTTGGATAATTATTCAGAACTTTTTATGCTGGCTTGAATTTTGCTTCTAGAAATCTTTTAGATTCGGCCGCAGGAGGCACTTTCATGGAAACTACCTTAGGAGAAGCTACCAAACTCCTAGATAATATTATGGTTAATTATTATCAATGGCACACCGAAAGATCTACTAGTAAAAAAGTGCATGCTATCGAATAAATTAGTGTTTTGAGTGGAAAGATGGATGAACTTATGAAATTATTTGCTGCTAAGAGTGCTTCTTCTGATTCTAATGATATGCCTTTGTCCACTTTGATTGAAAATAACAATGAATCTTTGGATGTGAATTTTGTTGGTAGGAATAATTTTGATAACAATGCTTATAGAGGGAATTTTAATCCTAGGCCTTTTCCTAGTAATTCCTCTAATAATTATGGTGATTCCTACAACAACTCTTATGGAAAGATGCCTTCTGAATTTGAAACTACTGTTAAGGAGTTTATGATCTCGCAAAAGAATTTCAATGCTATGCTTGAAGAGAAATTGCTTAAGATTGATGAATTGGCTAGAAGTGTGGATAGAATTACTCTTAATGTTGATTCTTTGAAACTTAGATCTATCCCACCTAAGCATGATATCAATGAGTCTATCAAAGCCATGAAAATTTCCATTGATGAATGCAAAGAAAGAACCGCTAGGATGCGTGCAAAAAGAGAGGATTATATTAAAGCGTGTTCTTCTAGTTATCATGAAAATAAAGATGAACATCTGAAAGTTATTGATGTGTCTCCTATTAGATCGTTGTTTTCTAGTATAAATTTTTGTGAAGATAGGATTGGAGATGATTCTGCTTTAAAGTTTCCCAATGATTCAGAGTTTTTAGATCTTGATGCTAAAATTGCTAAAAGTGGGAGTGAGGAGATTAAAACTTTGCATAGTGATGAACCCACTACTTTGGATTTCAAGGGATTCAATTATGATAATTTCTCTTTGATTGATTGTATTTCCTTGTTGCAATCCGTGCTAAATTCTCCGCATGCTTATAGTCCAAATAAAGCTTTCACCAAACACATAGTTGATGCTTTGATGCAATCTTATAAAGAAAAACTTGAGTTAGAAGTTTCTATCCCTAAAAAGCTTTATGATGAGTGGGAACCTACTATTAAAATAAAAATAAAAGATCATGAATGCTATGCTTTGTGTGATTTGGGTGCTAGTGTCTCCACTATCCCAAAAACTTTGTGTGATTTGCTAGGTTTCCATGAGCTTGATGATTGTTCTTTAAATTCGCATCTTGCGGATTCCACTATTAAGAAACCTATGGGAAGGATTAATGATGTTCTTATTGTTGCCAATAGGAATTATGTGCCCGTGGATTTCATTGTTCTTGATATAGATTGCAATCCTTCATGTCCTATTATTCTTGGTAGACCTTTACTTAGAACGATTGGTGCAATTATTGATATGAAGGAAGGAAATATTAGATTCCAATTTCCGTTAAGGAAAGGCGTGGAACACTTTCCTAGAAATAAAATCAAATTACCATATGAATCTATCATGAGAGACACTTATGGATTGCCTTCCAAAGATGGCAATACCTAGATTTATCTTGTATCGTGCCTAGCTAGGGGCGTAAAACGATAGCGCTTGTTGAGAGGCAACCCAATTTTATATTTTTTTGTTTTTGTTGCTATTAGGGAATAAATATTGCATCTAGCCTCTGATTAGATGTGGTTTCATGTTTTGTTTAGTGTTTATGCCAAGTAGAACCTTTGGGAAGATGTGTGTGAAGTTTATGTGATTTTGCTGTGAAAAACAGAATCGTTAGCGCTCTCTAGAATGGTCGTCAAATTTTACTGGAGCGTGCTATTTAGTTGATTCTTTTTGTAGATGATTAATAGACAAATTCCTCACATTTACAAATTTAGTTTGAATTTGTTGGAGTTAGAGAAGTATGCGAAACCTACAGATTACTACAGACTGTTCTGTTTTTGACAGATTCTGTTTTTCGTGTGTTATTTGCTTATTTCAATGCATCTATGAGTAATACTAGATCATTGATGGCGTGCGTTGCCACGTTTATCCATTTTGAATGTTATTTGATAGTGTTTGAAATTTATGTAAAACATGGAGTTCATGTTTATTTTGAAATCAGAGTACATAATGGAAGTTCCATCGAGTCTCATTGGCCTGGTTGTGGGCCTTATTTGTTTCTATTGCACAAGGACCACAATACAAACCTTAATGGCAAGCGTTTTCTCATCCATTTATCCTATAGAATAGTGTGTATTTATCTTCAGCATTAAATTGACCAAAAACAAAATTAAATAGGCATTACAGGATGACAACTTCATGGCATTGCCCTTGGCAGATTTGTGAAAAAATGTAGTTTTGCATGCAAATAAAACTATGAATCAAATATATATATATATATATATATATATATATATATATATATATATATATATATAGAGAGAGAGAGAGAGAGAGTTTTGTCTAAGTGAGATATAAGCATCATGGCATTGTCCTAAGGAGTATTTCAGAATAATAGCATGTAGACCAATAGGGAATGCTAGTGTGGTCCCAAACGATTATCCTAGTTCCATGGTTCTTCCAACGGATGGTGACTATACCTGGGTTGTGAAAGTGCAAGAAATTTTGCCAACAAAGAACATAATAGTTAATCAAGAATAACTAAAATTTGCTGCATGCAAATATAGTTGACAAAGATTAAAAAATGCCATTGGTATTTAAGAGACAGGGGACAAAAACCACTCCGTAGATTGTTAGAACTATACAATACATCAGCGGCACCAGTTATTTTGTTTTCAATACAAGCACAAACAAGGGTGTATCTTACTTACATGGCACGGTTATGGTAGAAAAACAGTAGCATCTCATCCATTTATGAAGCATCCTCTCTAGTGAAAATAGCATCAATAGCCATCATAAAAGAATTGAACGCATTTTGACAGGAAATTCAAGGTCCTGACAATTATTAGCAGTGCCATGTCAATTGATGATTCATTACAGGTCTGGCGGCTATATTAATTATTATCAGAAATTATTAGCAATAGCAAAGAGTGAGTCTGACAAACTAGAACCAGCATTTGTCTTATTTCTGATTTAGTAATGTTGGTGCCAAACTTCAGTAGACAGACCCTAATATCTTCAAGTTGAAATGTCCCGATGTGGTCAGTACATAAGCATTTGAATAATTTTCATTTGCACATGGTCTATTCTATTTATTTGACAAGCTCTCTAGAACAATATTTGATTATGGCAGAAAAAATGAGAAGATACTGCAGTCAAGCAAAAAAAAATGAGCCACAAGTTAAGATTATCTGAGTATCTTCAAGGCTGCCCTTGATAATATACACTAGATTGGGATCGCGCCTTGGCGCGAGGGTGCCGGTCCAAACGCCTGGTTTTGCATATGCATTCACACTATATACATCATACGAAGAATAATGGCGAAGGTAACAATATTTACAATCCACTCAGTATATACCATACAGGAAAATCCAAGGACAATCTATATACAGTTGTACTCGGCCATCAACCGTAGTATCTTGAACTTTAACAATAGGCTTATCAAAATTAAAATGGCCTAAGTAAGCACTGGCCCTAATCCAATACATAAAATCCATTGCATAGAAAGCATCACAGGCATAGCAAGCATATCTTTGTCAGTCGAGCAACTAGATTTAAGCAAAGTATTTTTTGCACTCATTATTCTGTCAACCATGATAAAAATAAAAAACTAACGAAGAATCATTCAGAAGTAAGGTTTGTTTGTATGCACACAATATGGAGCCACCTAACAATGCACGAACATAGAAAGCACGTATCATAATAGGTTTAGTAGAAAATATCACAGGTGTAGGACGTACGAAAGCACATGGTAGCTTACAGACGATCTACAACTTTGCATGTCTTGGGCATAATGTAGACCAGGAGGAATGACGACACGACACGTTCATACTGATTGGTCCTCCAAGATCCAATGTAGAGGTGTTGAAAAAGATGGTCACACAGATCTTGCCGTCCTCATGTACAACACGATCATACTGAGCCTATGATTAGCCCAAGGTGTGCTAGGAGCATGTCAAGAAATGCCCTGTGTGGGATCCTAAACACTCGCTTGGTATCCTGCAGTGCCCGAGAACATAAAACATAAGGCCACGAGGAGCTGCTTACAGTATCAGTCGCGGATAAAAGAAGTCATAGTGATAAAAAAGATACGCTAAGTCTATCGGTTAATCAGATTGTCATTAAGCATGTGATGAGCATTTTTAAGAACAACGGGGCTATTTATCAGTTGAAAATACAACTTGGTTTAGTAAGAGCAATCGATAAGGTAAGATCAATATGATCACCTTCAAAGATAGAAATCTAATTAGCACGTAGAATGCTTGCGCTTTCTAAACAAAATACGTATACATAGAAGGCCTAGACAACATCTAATCAATCGAGGAAACACCAACAGAGCTATTAACTACACGAAGAGCACGTTAAAGAAATAGAGTTAAAATCATCATACTGCCTGGATCTAAATATCACTATTTCTTTACTACTATCTGCGAGCATCAATAATCCCTAGATCAGATGCATGTTTCTTTGCAGAGTTAGCAATGTTTACATCTGTGAGTACTTCTTTTGATTATAAAAATTCCTGAGTCACACACTCATCATATTTTTGCAACCGTCCAGTAAAATCAAAGAGGGGACCGGATGGGTTTCACCTGACCTGTGCAAGCGCCCGTAGACGGCTGTTAGTGGAGCCAGCGGAACCTGACGAGACATGGACATCGAGCTCTTCGTCAGCCATCGCCATCTGAACAGAACACGTGGATCCAAGAAATTACTCAGAGGCGGGCACACATTTAGAGTTCAAAAGGAAAACAAACCATGTAACCGTCCATTAATGAGGACTGACCTGGTCGGTGGAGCTGAGCTGCGAAGGGAGAATCGAGATAGAGGGCTTGTTCGGGCACCAAGAGCTCTAACAATGGGGAAACTCCGCAGTTCGGTCTTTTTCCTCTGGTGAGTTCTGTGCCATCCTTGCCACCAAGAAACGATCTGCAAAAAACAAAATCAAAGTGAAATCAAACGGAATCACATGATGTAAGATCTTTTCCAAGATGAACACTGAACCCATAACGTTGAAATCAAATAAGCCAATGCAAAAGTAAATACAAAAGCGAAACTGATTCGTCACCAGCTCCTCCATATGCACTCACCTTGGTCGTGCAAGCATCCACAAAGCACTTTCGCTTGCCGATGATCAACCTTACTAACAGTCCTACAAATCAAAAGAACATATTGATTTAAGGAGGATAAACAAATACATTTTTTTTCAGATATTGACATAGGCTACCTTACACTGATTTACGAAATGAGATAAAAATGGGAGCCGCCAACTATTTGTTCTTACACTGAGCAGACCGCCTCCACACATCATCAAGGCTACCTTACACTAAGTTAGCATATAGATAAATGCTTATTGACAGAAAGTGAAATGTTCTGCGAGTAATAGAAATGGCAGGCTGGTTATGTTTGAAAAGACCAACACGCCTATTTAAGAATAGACCAGAGAGTAGACAGCTTGTCCATCCAAAACCGGAACTGTGTAACGGGGAGTTCTCAGACATACAAAATATGAAGAGAAATAATTTGGTGAGCTTAAGAAATAACCATGACGCTTTCGATGACATCTGTTGGTAAGAAATACAAAGTGAAAACACAGTTAGTACATGATATTTGAATACTAAGAAAGGGCATGCCCCTATGCAACCCGACACCATAGTGTGCACTGACACAACACAACAATCTCTGCCTCAACCACCTCCCGGAAAGGAAAATTTGGAGCAAGAGTTATCATTGAAAAACAATTGGGTGCATTGTAGCGTAACTGTCCACATATGCTAATTACAATGTTGGTCGTTTCAGACTCTTGGATGGCCTAAAAGGAGCGGTTTTGTTTTATCTACATCAAGAACAGGAGCAAAGGAGCTCTAGGACAAATATTTTAAACAACATTGCACCTAAGGAGCTAGCAATATGTGAAAAGAAATATTCCAATAGAGAGCAAATAAGTCATATTTACTGCAAGAGGATCATGGTCAAATTCAGTATCAGACATGGCTCGAGGCAATGAACAATGCCAAGAAATCAAGTACCACTTAGATCAAAACAACCTAGAACTAAATACACAAAAATGAAGTAGACTATAATCTAGTGAATGAACATGTGTCAAATCAATCAAATGAGGGAAATCATGGATAACAAAGTGAGGCTACATAACAAAATGAATTGAACTAAGATCAATACCGCAATCTCCACATCTCAGTTTTCATAGTAGCCACAGCTCTAAAAACTAAACATACAAAACTGAGAAGGAAATGTCAAGTGGAAGGATACTCCCTTGCCTAGCTATGCCAGTGCAGGTTGGGGCCTCGTGTCCATCTTCTCCAAAGCACTGAGAAAACAAAACTGAATGTTAAACAGTGTTGTATTCCCGATCCAAATTGTGTGAGTAACAGCAGCACCAGAGAAGAGTAAACACGGGAGCGATGCACGGCTAAGGTTAGCCAAGCTGGTTCTCTAAAGGTACAATAAGAAGAGCATACTAATGCCTTGGACCTGATGGTGTCAGGTAAACAGGCTAAATATCAAGTTAGCAACACTGGACCGGAGTGGCACTAATATTGCTGCTTATTGTGAGCCTCATGTGACTCTGGTAGTTCGCATTGACACCGTACATAGTATGACACACTACCAGAAAAACTGGGGTTGCCGACGGCCACATCTATGCCGACGGCCCCCGTCGGCATCTAGGGACCTAAGCCGACGGCCAAGCGTAGGCCGTAGGCGTCCAAAGGCCGTCGGCATACATCCATCTATGCCGACGGCCCCGTCGGCATAGGAAAGGCCGTCGGGACCGCACGAGCTACGCCTACGGGGGCCGTCGGCATAGGATAGGCCGTCGGCATAGACCTGGCCCACCTGCCCGGTCAGCGCAGACACGTGACGGCGTTGACCCTACGCCGACGGGCCGTAACGGCGCCCGTCGGCATATCTGTGGCAGAGGTATGCCGACGGCCTGGCCGTCGGCATAGGCCCCTCTGCCACGTCCACGATCCGTGCGCCAAGCCACGTCATCGATCCGTGGGACGAAGGCTGATATGCCGACGGCCAGGCCGTCGGCATACATTTATTTTAATTATTTTTTAATTCCATTTCTGTTATCTGTGGCAGAGGTATGCCGACGGCACAGCCGTCGGCATAGGCTGATTCGCCACGTCATCGATCCCTGTGTCACGCCACATCATCGATCCGCGGCACAACCTGCGTGGGGTGTAAAGGTATGCCGACGGCCTAGACGTCGGCATAGGTGTACTTTACTTTATTTTTATTTTTACTTTGCTTTGTTGTTTTTACTTTATTTTAGTTTTTGTTTTGCATAAGATAATTATGCCTTATCTAAAAAAAATCCCGATGGTATATCGATTGCCGCCCCCCCGTAACGAACGTCGCTATTGCCGTGTCACGGAGGGGGGAAACGGTCGACACGGAAGGAATTCTGCTTGGTGGGGGGGTTCGGGGTGTAGCTATGTCACCTAAACATCGCACGGGTCTCGATGCATATGTGAAAGTGTTCATGCATGCGTAGACGCCCGTCTTGGGGGTCCGGTGTGTGCCCCCCCTTACGGACGGCGCCGCCGCCAGCACCTGGAGGGGGGAAACGGACGCGTGGGCTCTACACGGAGGGGATCTTGCTGTGTGTTGCCGACGGATGTTTCTCCAGACTGTTCCTATGGGCTGACCCAACACAACCGGGTGGGGAGGTCCCCTGGTCAAAGCCCGTCCACGCAAAGTCAAAGGGCTAGATCCCGTGGTCCAACGCTACAGGGTTAGGCGGTC
>LR738709.1:665581652-665592121 GCA_902687465.1 Secale cereale | reverse complement strand
CATGCGTGGTGGTGTGGTGGCATGTCCGAAGAGGTGGGACGCGTGTCCGGTGTGTGCCCCCCCTCAGGGACGACGCCGCTGCCGGCACCTGGAGGGGGGAAACGGACGTGTGGGGTCTACACGGAGGGGATCTTGCTGTGTGTTGCCGATGGATGTTTCTCCAGACTGTTCCTATAGGCTGACCCAACACAACCGGGTGGGGAGGTCCCCTGGTCAAAGCCCGTCCGCGCAAAGTCAAAGGGCTAGATCCCGTGGTCCAACGCTACAGGGTTAGGCGGTCCGGGGGCACTGGGGGGGTAGCAATGCCACCGGAGCGTCGCACCGGGCCCTCATATATGCGTGGTGGTGTGGTGTCGGGGCCGGATTTCGGGAACACAATATTCCAGAAATTAACCCCTAGTGTCATCACCAGCCTAGGATTACTGTTACTGGTGGACACATCCTTGTTACAGATTACCAAGCATTTACAAGAATTTGATACAAGACCATAAAGGTCTACTGATACAACAATGACTCCGGTGGTGGATGAAGGAATTGGCTTGTGGATCTCCAACATCGATGGGGCTCCATTCCCACGGGAACAGCTGACCCGGATAACTCCTATCCCGCGTGGCTGTACTCCTAGGCTTCGCACGGATGTCGCTGTGGTTTTCCCCGTAGAACTCCTAACCTGGCCAAGTAAATAGCCAGGGACAAGCCTGTGAGTACGTTTGAATGTACTCGCAAACATCATGGACAATTGATATAACAAATGCAGCAAACAATTATATGGTCATGATGAATTAAACTATATGCATATGCTCATGATAGACTTATATTAAATGCATGCTGACAGGAATAAAAACATGGCATGGTGAATAATAGTTAGTGCAGAAAATAAATATTAGTATCTATAAAATATAAAAGAAATGCCGGTCGGATGTCAAGTGACACCACGGTCGGTCTTGAAAAGAAATGCCAGTCGGGTGTCCACAAGAGTAGTGGCGTGATAGAACCGCCTGAAACTCGAGGGACGCCACAAAAGGAATTGAAAATAAAGGCGAGTGTCCGGGGTAGTCCAGCCAGCCCCTGAGACACTCTGGAAAGTAAAAATAAGAGCAGGGGGTTAGTTCATAAGCAATATCTTCAACATAATTAAATACATGATAATACTAACTGTGACAAGAATATCATGCAGACATAAACATGCTCAGGTTTATTAGTTTTCCTCCAGAGACTGACACCGGGACCGATACTTGACCAACCCAGACTGTAGTCCTTAACCGCGGACACGGCTATTCGAATAGGTTTTAAACTCTGCAGAGGGTGTACTCTTTACCCACAAGTATAGGATTTCTTTAGTCAGTATCGTGATACTGACTAATTCCCATTACGGTCTTTGGGATGAAAACACACCTAACCAGCACACACCAGAAAATCCGTTCAGATGCCAGGAATCACCCAAAGCATCGTTCCAGAAAAACTCTAAGTCGGAGAGGCTACAACCTCCAAGAGCATGGGATCACTATTTATACGCGCGGATTACAAGGGTACACTCCCTCTCGGCATCACGACAGCCGGAAACACCCATGCCCCCTGACCCGATGGAAGGATTTAGTCCACCGTCGTGGAAAACCCTCATCGTGGCCCTCTATACGGTGTGTGCACGGAAAGGGGTTAACAACTTACTAAACCATACCCTACCCGTGGCAGGGACAAGTGGCAGCACGATTCAAGTATGGGGGTTACCGGAACAATACTCGATCTACGGTCGACTCAGGAGGCTTATGTTTTCCTGCAGTGGTTAGCACAAACAAGTATTCCTTCAATAGTATCACCAGGACAGGGCCACAACCCTTGCCTGCTTTCACATATATCTCGTGACACCACCGTGTCAAAAATGGCCCGTGCCCACAGGCACGTCCCAAGCAGGAGCACACTCCTGGGTTCTCATAACTTATGCATGTTGCAAGTGGAATGCATGCAAGAGAAAATATGCACATGACCATGTATGCACTACTAGCATTATGCAAGTTAAATTTGAATTCAACATAGTCAAGCTTAAACTATCCTAGCAAATAACTCACTATGCAATCATCATATCAAGTGTTCAAGATGCTTGCCTTGAGTAGGTAAAAAGATGGGGTGCACCCCAAGGATTTTGAAGTAAATATCTTCCCTCCATTTCCTATTTCAAAAATATTTGAATGACCACATATAGCAAAAATAGTGATAAAAAGTTGATTGGAAAATTATGAGATAAATATTAAAATAAACTAGATCAAATTTTAGGAATATAAGAAAAGAATTAAATTATTTGGAGTTCATGTGATTTACCTATGGAATTTACAAGATGGAAAAAAATGTGTAAAAGGACTATTTAATCTAGGCAGTGAATATAAAGCTTAGGAAAAATGTTCACCTAAGCTTAATAAATAGAACATGTTTTTAGGAGTCCGTAGAATTTGGAATCATCAGATTTGGATTTGAATTGGTGGCTATGGAAATAATTGAAACATACTGGAAAGAATAAAAGAGAAGGTCAGAAGCGCGCCCTGTGCACTACTTAGCGGAGCAGAACTTCTGGGCCGAGCCCATAGACGCGGCCGCGCTGGGGTGAAGCGGTGTCTCGCCGACAGGTGAGGCCCACCTGTCGGGTTTGTCTTCCCCTCCCCCCGCGCGCGCCTGAACAGAACCGAGGCAGGTTCCGGCGATCTTCACCGGCAAACGGCGGCGCACCACGGTGATACGAGACCATGGTGATGCTCAGGGGACCGAGGCCGTTCTGGCGATGTGCGGCATGGCCTCCGGGTCCCACCAGCTCATCGGCGGCGACCTCCCCGCGGAACTCCGGCGAGACCAGAATTGGGGCTTTCGCCTCTGGTCGTCCCCGGGCAAGAATTGGGAGGGGAAAGGGTTTGCGAGGGTGAGGTAGAACTTCTGGAAAGAGAGGTGGAGGGGGAGAGGCTCTGGTGATGGTGAATTTAGCCGAAGCTTGGCCACGGTTATGGCGGCTGGAGGTGGAGGGGGACGAGCACGGGAGCTCGAGGGGCTTGGCCAGGGGAAATATGGGAGGGAGAGGAGGTGGTGTGCTGCTGATCGGGGAGCCGGAGTGGCTTTATAGGCGGGAGCTGGCCGTGGCCGTGACTTCCAGAGGAAGCCGAGGTGGCGGTGGCCATTAATGGAGAAGCGCTGCGGTGGCGGGGTCGGTGAAGGTCAGCGGAGTCGGTGGCGTGGTCTGCAGAGAGCTGGCGGGCTGTGGATGGTCGAGTGGCTCGGGCGGTGCCGTGCCCGAGCTAATTGCGGCGGCGGCCATTGATGGCGGTTGCGGACAGTGGTGAGGTCGTTGGTGGACGGCGGGGTTCTGTGGGGACGGCGGCCGTCCATATTAATGCCAGGGGGAGGCCGGTTGACTCAGGGTGAGCCGTGTGTCTCAGCGGTGGCGTGGCGAAGAAGGATTCGTCGGGTGGCGAGGAACGGTGGCGGTGGACGGCGGTGGCCGGCGCAAGCGGCCAAGGGAAGGTGTCAGCGAAGTAGATGATGGTCGAGCTGATCCAGTGGTGGACTAAGGCGAGCGTGGGGAGCATTAGAGGGCAGCAGCAGGTCGATGCCAGAGCCTGCAGTCCCGGCGCTCTGGCCACGCGCAGTGCACGACCACAGAGTGCTCGACGTAATGCCAGGGGTAGCTAGAAGAATCTTCTGCAAGGGGAACTTGGCAGGGTGGTGTCCCTAGGCTTGAGAAGACCGATGGACATGCTGGTTTGATCATAGGGGCTAGTGTGCTATGCAAGCTAGAAGGATGCCAAATTTCTGTCATGCCTGCGAGGTGTTCGACAGAATGCTAGAGGGATCTAGGGACTTTTGTTGAACATGAAGATTGGCAGGAAGTTGTCTCCTTGGATGATAATTATGGTGGTGGGATTGATTTGGAAAAAAGCAAAACTTGCTAGTGTAAGTTTTGATGAATTCCCATTCTGGACAGAAACTATAGAGGGGCTTTTGGTGGACTTACATAACTCAAATGGAGCTGATCTCTTGGGGTTAAGAGTTTGGTAGGAAGGAATATAATATGCCCAAGTTACAGAATTTTTGGAGAAAGAAATAATGGGGTTGTAGTTGTAACTGAAATATTGGACAGAATCGAAAAGGGGAGTGTTTGCTCAAGAATTACAAAGGATAAGGATGGATTTTTGTAGAAAGGTGATCCATAGGCATCACATGACTCCTCATAATTTTGGTGGAATTTTTACAGAATTATTTAAAATAGTTGTAGTGCAAACAGAAGCATTTCAAGAGTTGAAAAAGCTATTAAAAGCATTTTTCTAGGGCAAAATTTTATTATGAAAATAATTTCTACTGTTATTAAACAAGTAATGAAATGTTTTAAGATGACTATCAGAGCCCACAATATTATTGCAAAATTTTCTATATGGAGGGAAGTAAACAGAAACAAAAGGTTCTAAAAACACTAAAGAACTTTTTTGTAAATCAAAATTTTTGTTTCTAGCCAAATTTTATTTAATGAAAAAGTAATTAAATTTTTGGGGTGTTACAAACTCTACCCCCCTTAGAAAAATCTCGTCCTCGAGATTTGTTAGGGTAGCTATTAAAAATTTAGCCCACCCTTTCCGAGGAGATTCTGCTGAGCAGAAACAAACAATTCTAAAACCTAGCTCGGCACTGTTGACGTAAGGCTACTGATAATTGGTGCAACCACAGTGTGTTGTTACGACAAATTTGGAAAAAGTATAATTTCTAATTCCAAATTTGCTCGTCGTACTCCAGCGCACAGTGCCCTTTTTGGCTGACAGGTGGGTCCAGGACCCACTGTCAGTCTCTTCGCCTTCCTCTTCCTCCGGCTCTTCTTCTTTTTCTCTCTCCCGCGCGTGCTCACCGCACTATCTGCTGCTATGGCGTCTAGCGCGTAGGGTATCTAGGGTCGTACCGTGGTAGTGTGCGGCGTGCTGTCACTGGCAGCATGCACTCACCTCGTGGGCCAGTGCCCTGTCGGTACTGCTCGCGGATTCGTCTCCGAACACCGGCGATCGAGCGACGAGCGGCGCTGGTGGACTACGCTCACCGTGCACCGAGCTCGGGCTATAAAACGATCACGGTTTTCTTCTTCCTCCTGCCTCGCACTTCACCTCACTTCTCTTCCTTCTTCTCCTTCTCCTTCTGGCTGAAGGAGCTCGAGACGAGGCATCAATGGAGGACGTGGGATCGGAGCTGATCACGATCCTTCTGGCCGGTCTGCTGGCAGCATTGATCGGTTCCTCGCTTCTACTGTGTGTGATGATCTTCGACGATCGCCGTGATGCTGCTGCTCGGGTGGTGGCTCTCCGAGGCGGTGGTGATCATCGGGACTAGGTAGCAGTGTCTGGTGCGAGAGAGAGTCTGGTGTGATGAGAGTGATCGAGTCGATGTATTAGGTGCTGACTGTGTGTGTGTGTGTGTGAGTTGCACTTAGTGCAGCTAGCAGAGCAAGTGTGGTCTTGTGCGGGATGCCGTGATGGCACGCGACTTGAATCTATGGTGGGAAAAGTCTTGTGAGGAAGGTCCTTAAGAAATTTCTCCTCTAAGTGTGGGCAAATCATCCTGATACATAAAATATCAGATAGGTAGATTCTGGTGAAAACAAGAAGTGTGATAGAAATGGACATGGTGCTCAGAGGGTGATAGTAGCTGGGTTGGAGCAGGGCTTTCTTTATAGGTAGCAGAGTCCTCCGTCACATGCTTGTGGATGGGACGACTCAGACATCGGCCGCAGGCACACGCCTTATGGGTCGACTGCTAGGTTTGGCACCAACTATCAAAAGATGTCGGCTGGCCAGTGTGTAGGCTTATCGGATGAGATAGGCTTGTCTGTGGACAGAAAAAGTTATGGATGGTGTGGAAACCTAGGGATAGTGACCAGGCTAAGATAGGATTAGCCAATGGTCAGCCTGGCTCTGATACCAAGGCTGTCGGGGCCGGATTTCGGGAACACAATATTCCAGAAATTAACCCCTAGTGTCATCACCAGCCCAGGATTACTGTTACTGGTGGACACATCCTTGTTACAGATTACCAAGCATTTACAAGAATTTGATACAAGACCATAAAGGTCTACTGATACAACAATGACTCCGGTGGTGGATGAAGGAATTGGCTTGTGGATCTCCAACATCGATGGGGCTCCATTCCCACGGGAACAGCTGACCCGGATAACTCCTATCCCGCGTGGCTGTACTCCTAGGCTTCGCACGGATGTCGCTGTGGTTTTCCCCGTAGAACTCCTAACCTGGCCAAGTAAATAGCCAGGGACAAGCCTGTGAGTACGTTTGAATGTACTCGCAAACATCATGGACAATTGATATAACAAATGCAGCAAACAATTATATGGTCATGATGAATTAAACTATATGCATATGCTCATGATAGACTTATATTAAATGCATGCTGACAGGAATTAAAACATGGCATGGTGAATAATAGTTAGTGCAGAAAATAAATATTAGTATCTATAAAATATAAAAGAAATGCCGGTCGGATGTCAAGTGACACCACGGTCGGTCTTGAAAAGAAATGCCAGTCGGGTGTCCACAAGAGTAGTGGCGTGATAGAACCGCCTGAAACTCGAGGGACGCCACAAAAGGACTTGAAAATAAAGGCGAGTGTCCGGGGTAGTCCAGCCAGCCCCTGAGACACTCTGGAAAGTAAAAATAAGAGCAGGGGGTTAGTTCATAAGCAATATCTTCAACATAATTAAATACATGATAATACTAACTGTGACAAGAATATCATGCAGACATAAACATGCTCAGGTTTATTAGTTTTCCTCCAGAGACTGACACCGGGACCGATACTTGACCAACCCAGACTGTAGTCCTTAACCGCGGACACGGCTATTCGAATAGGTTTTAAACTCTGCAGAGGGTGTACTCTTTACCCACAAGTATAGGATTTCTTTAGTCAGTATCGTGATACTGACTAATTCCCATTACGGTCTTTGGGATGAAAACACACCTAACCAGCACACACCAGAAAATCCGTTCAGATGCCAGGAATCACCCAAAGCATCGTTCCAGAAAAACTCTAAGTCGGAGAGGCTACAACCTCCAAGAGCATGGGATCACTATTTATACGCACGGATTACAAGGGTACACTCCCTCTCGGCATCACGACAGCCGGAAACACCCATGCCCCCTGACCCGATGGAAGGATTTAGTCCACCGTCGTGGAAAACCCTCATCGTGGCCCTCTATACGGTGTGTGCACGGAAAGGGGTTAACAACTTACTAAACCATACCCTACCCGTGGCAGGGACAAGTGGCAGCACGATTCAAGTATGGGGGTTACCGGAACAAGACTCGATCTACGGTCGACTCAGGAGGCTTATGTTTTCCTGCAGTGGTTAGCACAAACAAGTATTCCTTCAACAGTATCACCAGGACAGGGCCACAACCCTTGCCTGCTTTCACATATATCTCGTGACACCACCGTGTCAAAAATGGCCCGTGCCCACAGGCACGTCCCAAGCAGGAGCACACTCCTGGGTTCTCATAACTTATGCATGTTGCAAGTGGAATGCATGCAAGAGAAAATATGCACATGACCATGTATGCACTACTAGCATTATGCAAGTTAAATTTGAATTCAACATAGTCAAGCTTAAACTATCCTAGCAAATAACTCACTATGCAATCATCATATCAAGTGTTCAAGATGCTTGCCTTGAGTAGGTAAAAAGATGGGGTGCACCCCAAGGATTTTGAAGTAAATATCTTCCCTCCATTTCCTATTTCAAAAATATTTGAATGACCACATATAGCAAAAATAGTGATAAAAAGTTGATTGGAAAATTATGAGATAAATATTAAAATAAACTAGATCAAATTTTAGGAATATAAGAAAAGAATTAAATTATTTGGAGTTCATGTGATTTACCTATGGAATTTACAAGATGGAAAAAAAATGTGTAAAAGGACTATTTAATCTAGGCAGTGAATATAAAGCTTAGGAAAAATGTTCACCTAAGCTTAATAAATAGCACATGTTTTTAGGAGTCCGTAGAATTTGGAATCATCAGATTTGGATTTGAATTGGTGGCTATGGAAATAATTGAAACATACTGGAAAGAATAAAAGAGAAGGTCAGAAGCGCGCCCTGTGCGCTACTTAGCGGAGCAGAACTTCTGGGCCGAGCCCATAGACGCGGCCGCGCTGGGGTGAAGCGGTGTCTCGCCGACAGGTGAGGCCCACCTGTCGGGTTTGTCTTCCCCTCCCCCCGCGCGCGCCTGAACAGAACCGAGGCAGGTTCCGGCGATCTTCACCGGCAAACGGCGGCGCACCACGGTGATACGAGACCATGGTGATGCTCAGGGGACCGAGGCCGTTCTGGCGATGTGCGGCATGGCCTCCGGGTCCCACCAGCTCATTGGCGGCGACCTCCCCGCGGAACTCCGGCGAGACCAGAATTGGGGCTTTCGCCTCTGGTCGTCCCCGGGCAAGAATTGGGAGGGGAAAGGGTTTGCGAGGGTGAGGTAGAACTTCTGGAAAGAGAGGTGGAGGGGGAGAGGCTCTGGTGATGGTGAATTTAGCCGAAGCTTGGCCACGGTTATGGCGGCTGGAGGTGGAGGGGGACGAGCACGGGAGCTCGAGGGGCTTGGCCAGGGGAAATATGGGAGGGAGAGGAGGTGGTGTGCTGCTGATCGGGGAGCCGGAGTGGCTTTATAGGCGGGAGCTGGCCGTGGCCGTGACTTCCAGAGGAAGCCGAGGTGGCGGTGGCCATTAATGGAGAAGCGCTGCGGTGGCAGGGTCGGTGAAGGTCAGCGGAGTCGGTGGCGTGGCCTGCAGAGAGCTGGCGGGCTGTGGATGGTCGAGTGGCTCGGGCGGTGCCGTGCCCGAGCTAATTGCGGCGGCGGCCATTGATGGCGGTTGCGGACAGTGGTGAGGTCGTTGGTGGACGGCGGGGTTTTGTGGGGACGGCGGCCGTCCATATTAATGCCAGGGGGAGGCCGGTTGACTCAGGGTGAGCCGCGTGTCTCGGCGGTGGCGTGGCGAAGAAGGATTCGTCGGGTGGCGAGGAACGGTGGCGGTGGACGGCGGTGGCCGGCGCAAGCGG
Organism: Secale cereale; assembly: GCA_902687465.1. Classification (NCBI taxonomy): domain Eukaryota; kingdom Viridiplantae; phylum Streptophyta; class Magnoliopsida; order Poales; family Poaceae; genus Secale; species Secale cereale. Next base: position 665,583,040 of record LR738709.1, on the reverse strand, counting down.
CCAAGGGAAGGTGTCGGCGAAGTAGATGATGGTCGAGCTGATCCAGTGGTGGACTAAGGCGAGCGTGGGGAGCATTAGAGGGCAGCAGCAGGTCGATGCCAGAGCCTGCAGTCCCGGCGCTCTGGCCACGCGCAGTGCACGACCACAGAGTGCTCGACGTAATGCCAGGGGTAGCTAGAAGAATCTTCGGCAAGGGGAACTTGGCAGGGTGGTGTCCCTAGGCTTGAGAAGACCGATGGACATGCTGGTTTGATCATAGGGGCTAGTGTGCTATGCAAGCTAGAAGGATGCCAAATTTCTGTCATGCCTGCGAGGTGTTCGACAGAATGCTAGAGGGATCTAGGGACTTTTGTTGAACATGAAGATTGGCAGGAAGTTGTCTCCTTGGATGATAATTATGGTGGTGGGATTGATTTGGAAAAAAGCAAAACTTGCTAGTGTAAGTTTTGATGAATTCCCATTCTGGACAAAAACTATAGAGGGGCTTTTGGTGGACTTACATAACTCAAATGGAGCTGATCTCTTGGGGTTAAGAGTTTGGTAGGAAGGAATATAATATGCCCAAGTTACAGAATTTTTGGAGAAAGAAATAATGGGGTTGTAGTTGTAACTGAAATATAGGACAGAATCGAAAAGGGGAGTGTTTGCTCAAGAATTACAAAGGATAAGGATGGATTTTTGTAGAAAGGTGATCCATAGGCATCACATGACTCCTCATAATTTTGGTGGAATTTTTACAGAATTATTTAAAATAGTTGTAGTGCAAACAGAAGCATTTCAAGAGTTGAAAAAGCTATTAAAAGCATTTTTCTAGGGCAAAATTTTATTATGAAAATAATTTCTACTGTTATTAAACAAGTAATGAAATGTTTTAAGATGACTATCAGAGCCCACAATATTACTGCAAAATTTTCTATATGGAGGGAAGTAAACAGAAACAAAAGGTTCTAAAAACACTAAAGAACTTTTTTGTAAATCAAAATTTTTGTTTCTAGCCAAATTTTATTTAATGAAAAAGTAATTAAATTTTTGGGGTGTTACATGTGGTGGCATGTCCGAAGAGGCGGGACGCGTGTCCGGTGTGTGCCCCCCCTCACGGACGGCGCCGCCGCCGGCACCTGGAGGGGGGAAACGGACGCGTGGGGTCTACACGGAGGGGATCTTGCTGTGTGTTGCCGACGGATGTTTCTCCAGACTGTTCCTATGGGCTGACCCAACACAACCGGGTGGGGAGGTCCACTGGTCAAAGCCCATCCGCGCAAAGTCAAAGGGCTAGATCCCGTGGTCCAACGCTACAGGGTTAGGCGGTCCGGGGGCACTGGGGGGTAGCAATGCCACCGGAGCGTCGCACCGGGCCCTCATACATGCGTGGTGGTGTGGTGGCATGT
>LR738709.1:665553348-665575299 GCA_902687465.1 Secale cereale | reverse complement strand
CGAGGAGGAGGGTGGTGGCGGGGATGATGGTGGTGACGGGAACGGGGTTGACAACAAGGGGTGGCTGCGTGGTAACGCAAAGCTACCAAAGCAGGTTCCTGCTACTGAGGAGCAGAAGTGGCTCATTGAGCCCATGGGAAAAGAGTAAGCGCCACTTTGTAATAATTTCATTATTTTGCTTGTCACATGCTTATTCCGGTTGTTATTTATTTTGCTTGTCCTATGCTAATAATTCATTCTTTTGCAGCAACTGGATATATTCTAAAGGGGTCCGTATTCCCAACGGCCTCATCACTGTCTTGCTGAAGTTACATTGGCCGGGGTTGTACTGTCCGGATCCAGTCAGGCAGCCGGATCGTCGGGTTTTGGCCACGAGCTGGGACCACTGGGAAGCGGCCCCCCACGCGGACCATGACACCCATGCCAAGGCCGTGATCACTACTTTCTGGGTGAGTTCTCTTCAGAAGCACAAGTCCATTCTACTTTCATGAATGATTTAACTCATGGCTTCTTCCATTCTTGTTTCATGCATGTTTGTAGAAATTCTATCGAGTTCTTCCGGAGCATAGGGCTAGAGCGGACCAGATCGTGCTGCGCCAATGCAAGAAGAAGGCCCGCCAGCTGCAGTACGAGGTGCGCTATGTGGCCATCTCCACATACTACCACGACATTCTTGGTGTGAAGATGACCAAGGAAGATGCGCGGAGGATGGGCATTACCTTGGAGAAGCCCGAGTTCTTGGCGGTAAGTATAAAAGATTTTTCATTATGCTTTCATTATGCCATTATGCCATTATGCTTTTATTATGCTTTATGCTTCCATTATGCCATTATGCTTTTATTATGCCATTATGCCATTATGATTTTTTATTTTGCCATTATGCTTCCATTATGCCATTATGCTTTTCATTATGATTTTTCATTATGCTTTCATTATGCCATTATGCCATTATGCTTTTATTATGCTTTATGCTTTATGCTTCCATAACACCAATTTGGACACACCTATATGCCATTATGCTTTTATTATGTAGGTGTGTCCAAATTGGTGTTATGGAAAAGACGAGTCCTGGGCGGCATTGGTTGATCTTTGGTGTGATGAGGCTGGAGCCTGGGCGGCTATGAGAACCAAAAATAAGGCTAACCGAGGGAAGGAGGGAGTACATGCTCAGGGAAACCGAAACCACTATCTCCACAAGGCAGTTAATGTATGACTAACCCCATTAAACATTCTTCTTCTTCTATTTACCATCAGTTTCTTATGTATGACTAACCTCTGTTTGGTGGTGCAGGAGGAGAAACTGAAGCGGCCGCTGTCAGACATGCAGGCGTGGGAGATCGCCCATACGCGGAAGGACCCCAAGCCTGGCGAGCACAAGTACTACGGCAAGAAGACCGCGGGGAACATGCAAGCCTACTCTGAAGCCTATCTAAACTTGCATCCTGACACACCTGACCCCATTGCGGCGCCTCTGGACGAAAGGGCGGTGGTGAGCATGGGGGCCAAGGAGCACGGTCGGGAGGCGGTTCTCGATGCTGTGATCACTCCTAGTATCTCCTAAACACAGCTTCGTCGGATCGACCCGAGCCTGAGCCAGCGCACGAGCCAGCCAGTGACCAGTGCACAGTCCCTCTTCCAGGAGCAACAATCTGTAAGTATTTTCCCTCTTATCTTCATTGCTCATTTTATTTTCCGCATTTATTAGTTTTATGAGTTCCATCATGGCATACCGTAGGCCTACCTGGAGTACACACGCCAGGAGACCATGGGGTGGCATAAGAGGCTTTATGAACACCAAGTGCAGAGGGATCTCCAGATGCAGCAGGCTTTTCAGGAAATGGCGGCCGGCAGGTGTCCTCAGTTGCAGCCAGCACAATGCCCTCCAGCGCAACCAGTGCTGCTGACCTTTGAGGAGTTTGTGGCACAGACCGCTGGCCCCTCGCCGGTTAGTTCATCCCCAATCTATTCATCCAAAGCATGTAGTGCCTTTCAACACAGTCATATATCCCGTTAATATGTCTTTTCAACATCCAGGGAACAGGTGGATCTACCGTTGGCGGTGGTCTTCGCAGCACTTCGGAGACACGGAGCCCGACCACTCCGATCCACGGAGGCGCAGGCGGAGGCGGAGGCGGAGGTGGAGGCTTCGGCGGTCTTGGTGGTAGCTCTGCTGCTAGCAGTGACGACTTGGGTTTCGGCGGTCTTGGCGGTGACGACCTCCGTGATGCTCGATGATACTCCTAGATGAGTTGTGTGCTTATCTATATGCTTATGTGATCACTATCGGCGGTGTTGGTTGTGATGATGATCATTTAGAGATTTGTGTGTGATGATGCTTAATTATGCATATATTGTTGTGATGGTGCCGGATGATATCCCGTTGATATGTGCTGTTGTTTATATGTCTATTCTGTTTTATATGTCTATTTTATCATATATATGTGCTGTTGTTTGAATTGAATTCATTTGAAACCAAACAGAAAAAAAAGCAAAAGAAAACTATGCCGACGGCTAGGCCGTCGGCATAGGGCTGCTGTGAGCTCCCAGTAGCTGACACGTGGCGTCTATGCCGACGGCCTTGCTGTCGACACAGATTTTATACTAAGCCGACGGCCTGGCCGTCGGCATAGCTGCCACATGTCAGCTACTGGGAGCTGCGTATGAATGAGTAAGCCGACGACATAGCCGTCGGCTTATATTTCAAACTATGCCGACGGCCAGGCCGTCGGCATAGGCCTGGTCTACGAGCAACGGCAGGCCGCCACGTGGCACGCCTATGCCGACGGCGACCGTCGGCATAGCCCTGGTCCACGAGCAACGGCAGGCCGCCATGTGGCACGCCTATGCCGACGACGACCGTCGGCATAGCCCTGGTCCACGAGCAACGGCAGGCCGCCACGTGGCTCCCCTATGCCGACGGCCGCCGTCGGCATAGACCTGGTCCACGAGTAGCGACTGGTCGCCACGTGGCAGCCCTATGCCGACGGCAGGCCGTCGGCATAGCCCTGTGCCACGTGGCGGCCAGTCGTTGGACGAACTTAACGGCCCTGGGCGCCGTTAGGCGTGGACTTTGCCGACGGTCCTTGCCGTCGGCATTGATGTACGGCCGCCGTCGGCATAGCATATATGCCGACGGCTTTTCTATGCCGACGGCCAACCTGGCTATGCCGACGTATATGTTGCCGACGGACCTATGCCGACGGGGGCCGTCGGCATAGGTCTGTCCCGACGGGACTCAGGGCTATGCCGACGGCCCTGGCCGTCGGCATAGGGGGCGATTCTGGTAGTGACAAAGACTTTAGCTGAAAAGAAACGGTGGACATAGTAATTAAACAACCTATGTATAAGAGTCCATGTGGATTATGAAGTCATATACCATCAAAGGTTTTTTGCTTCCTGTAATGGACACGAATATTTACAATATTGAAGGAAATAATTTGGCATAGCTACATAACTGATTTTCTACCCGACTGTGAGCTACAACCACGATGCCCAAATGCTGGAACCGGCATATGTCAATCAGGATACCTCAAAAAATATTCTCAGTATGCATTGACCAATATTTATGCAAACCAACCACTGTTGCGTCACCTTCTCACCTGCAGCTTGGGAGCAGGCGACCACCGTTGACCGCTGCTCTGCCTCTTGTCGGCTGGATCCACCCCTGCTATGGTTGTCGGCGTTGATGGAAAGCAGAGTGGCTTGGAGCGGCACGCCACCGTCGACCATAAAGAGCACTAAAACTTCTGCTAACAGTATCATAAGACCAGTAACATATATGCATACATCCTAAATAGTAAATATCAATAATCCTTCATATCATCTAAGAATAAAATTCAGCTGGTAGGCTTCTCATTATTAATTCAGTAGGAGATGGCTACCTCATATTTTACTATTTGTTTACACCTAAAAGTAAAATATATGGCTTCTCACTATTAATTCAGGAGGTAGGCTGCTCACTGAGAGTTTTTACAATGTCAATCATAGGATTCATACCTCTGTATTGATGGAAAATGCATCGTAAACATGATCCTAGTCTTGTTCAACTACTACATCTTTAAATTTAAGCTGCCGAAGAGTAGGATCTATCACATTTGGGTAGCTTCCTTTGTATTCCTGAGTACAGTGTGATGAACATTATTCAATGAGAACCCAATTTTGGCTAGCAAGAATAGAGGGTAAGCCTCAAACTCACCATGGCTAAGAAAAGGTCGCCGCTCGCATGAGAGCCAATTTCAATTTCCAAGAACAGAGGGTAAACTCAAAACTCACTATGGAATCCTGCCTTTGCTTCGCTCCTGCTTCTTCTGACAAAATTAACAAAGTTCAGAAAAGATTAGTAGGAGCACAAGATCCTGGAGGCACAAACTCCAGACATCAGAAATTACTTTTTAAAAAGAAGAAGCAATTTGACCTTTGCGAGCTAAACAAAAAAGAAAGATCGTGATAATATTTAGATGACAAACGAGGTGGTTTGCACAATCTGACATATAAGTTCTAACCACACATGGATAAAGACAGATGGCCAATTACCTAATAGAACTATTGTTGTGGTTATGTTGTTGTCCATCCAATAGAAAAGAAAATGTATCCTTTCTTCTGTAGGAATCTGAGAGGGACACACAAGTTGTTCCAAGTTGTCCTGACCAAAGACAGAGTCAGTATAAGACCAAAAGAAGTAAACCAACAATCTTGAGACATCTCATATTCAAATGCATATGCAGAAAGACCTACCCTAGCTACCCAGCAACCAATTTGTCTCCTAGTATCGGATAGGAACAAAAAATTCCTTGAGAAAGGACACAGCCTCAGGACAAATCGGTCCTCCTAAACAGAAAATAAATAGGTACCCAACAAGCTAAGGAAGGCAACAAAAACTACTGTGCAGATACCTAGGACACATCTACTTCTAACCACCCCCTCAATTCTAACCTATTCACACAACGCAAAACTGAAGAACACGACATCATGAGAAAAAAATGCAAAGCTGGATCTGCCTCTCTATGAACACCACACCAAATTGCTAGGGTTTTATATTCCACATTGAGCAGTCTGAAATCTCCAGGTCCAGATTCTCTGGGGAGGGGGAGGGGGAGAGAGATGCACCTGGAGGTCTAGCAGGTGCAGCAGGAAGGAGTGTGAGCTCGTCGTTGCCACTGCTCTCACGACGAGATTGTCGCCGCGTCCGCATCAGCCCGACCGCCGCCGCTACTGATGGCGTCGGCACGGAGCAGGCAGTGGACGGAGTAAGCATCCCTCCATCCAGGGAACCACGACGGGGATCTCCTGGTCGCCAGGCTGCGCGGCGGCTGCCGTGGCCCCTTCCTGCCGTCGGATCAGGCAGGCGAGCTCGCAGGGGGAGCTAGCGCAAGCAGCAGCTGAACCCCTCCGGGCGACGCAGGAGAAGGAGGACCGGCGGAGGAGGGGCAAGAAGGAGCCAACGGAGAGGAGGCGCTGGAGGAGAAGGAAGGAAGAGGCGAGGCCGGGAGGAGGTCTGGAAGGAGAGAGAGGTGAGGCGAGAGGAAGAGGAAGGGGGTTGCGCGAGTGCGGCTGTGCGGGAGGATCGACGGCTAGGTTTCCTCTCCACAGGAGCGGCCCCCTTTTATAGCACAGGACGCGAAATGACGAAAATGCCCTTGTGGGGGCGCTGGAATTACGCGCAGTGGCACGAAACGGGGTAACTATTCATTCCTATAGTGCTCCTCCCGGATCCGACGGCTGAGCTCTTCCAGTGGCTCGATCCGACGGCCCAAACCCCATCAAGCAAATGCATCCGACGGTCGAAAGTCACTGAGCTCTGTGGAGGCTTCGTCTTTTATTTCTGGATTTCCAGAAGACCATTGGCAAGTCCTTCGCAAAACAAAATAAATGAAATGAATATCAGAGTATCAGGGACACCATAACAATAACTGGAATGCAAAGGACAAATAAACAATTTAAGGAAATAAAGAAGAGTGTACCTGTAACTGTAAGTCTAACCAAGGACAACAAATATTGTTCCGGCTCAAATTCTGAAATAGTACACGAAAGTAAGCATCACACGTATGTTACATAGGATACACATTGTCAGTATGTCTCTTCTTTTGGTTATGAGCACACGGCCATGCAAAATCAAATAAATAGATCACCAAGCTCAAAGATCTGCTGAAGTCAGTTGACCACAGCCAGAATGAACATCACCTGTATGTAATTTTTTGGAATAAGAGGCTGTTTGGATCGCTGCCGACGCTTACCATACCAAAAATTTGGCGTTGACTGATTACACGGGCCAGCGTTTGGTTTGAAGCCCAACTTTCCTTTCCACACCAATATTTTGGTCGCCAGTTCTGGTTTTGCGCCCACGCGCTGGCGAAACCAGGGCGGCGGATTTGTCCGCCAAAATATTGGCTCGCCCTGAGTTGGCAGGGCCATCGTGGGCGAAATCCAAACATACCCTAAGAGAACACGAGGACAAGGCAATTGCTTGGTGGAAAAACTGGTCATCGCCGCCACCGTGTTCCTCCTCCTCGGCGATGCGGAGGTACTCGCGCTCGATGATGCTCAGCTACTTGCCCACGCAGTCACTCAGGGAGTTCTCAGCGCAGAAGGGCACCCACTAGTTTGGGACCTACAGCGGCAGTGGCGACTCCTCCACCATTGCGCCTTCTTGTTACTGCGGTCAGCCGGCTCTTCGTGCGTGCCCACCATATACCTGCCACCAGGGTGCCTTCATCGCTTGTCGAGAATTTATGAAAGTAAAATCTCTGCACGAGAGGATTAGTCTTTGTCTAAAATAGAGCAATGGTAAACTCCTAACTCTGAAATTACATTAACCAAGGGATAACAACATTTACATCCCCAAACAAAGTGTGTCATTCATGGGCTATAGGTTCTGCATAATTTTACAAAATTTTAACAAAGTAAAATCTCTACATGAGAGTATTAGAACACAATGCACATGAGGGAAATTTATGGCTATATTATACATGGTCACCTCCCTTACTCCGACCTCTGCGTGTTACATAAAGAAGGCTTCTTCCTAAACTGCAAGACAAGTTGCAGCCATGACGGTGAGGGGAAAGGAGACGAGAGGTTGTGGATGCATCTCCCTGAAGGGCCTCCTCCTGATCTAGATCCCGCTACACAGCCCGTGGGAAGGTAAGAGAAGATGGATTGCGACGCTGGCTGGGTATAGATGGAAGCGTCATCTTCCATGCATCCAATGGGACGGTTACTATGTGCATAGTAGCAGTACATATCGAGTGCGGCGTTTCGGTGCCCAGTGCATCTGCATCCATTTCTCCTCGTGCGCTCATATGCCGCCACCGCACCCTACCCTCCTGTTGTGATCTCGTGCCGCCGCCACATCATACAAGATGCACCCAAGAACCAAGAGTAGGTGGGTTACGGGGGAAGGGGTTGTTGTGGGCTCGTCGCAACGGCGATGGGGAAGGAGTAGCTGGCCGGAGGCCAGCACTCCCATGGACTCCAGGTGCTGTGTAGGTACTGGCTCCCGTGGTGTGGTGTCGCAACCGGCCTGAGGTGGAGTGTCGTGGTTCTAAGTCTGACATAACGAGTAGGGGGTACGAATGGAGAGGCAAGGCCCAAGCTATGGTGGAGTTGTACACAAGGTGTTTACGAGTTCAGACCCTTCTCAGAGGAAGTAACAGCCCTATGTCTCGGTGCTTGGAGGCGGTCGACTGGTATGTGTATATGTGAGTTACAAAGGTGCGAACCCTTGTACCGGAGGAGGGGGGTGGCTTATATAGTGCGCCAGGACCCCAGCCATGCTCCACGTTACCAAGGGTTCAATGTACATTAAGGCAGGCGTTACTGATAACACCCACAGTAAAGAGTAATTAAGGTATTTACTACGACGAGTAAATACTAGACCGTTATTGTCCTAAGGGATCCTTGACCTTCGGGGGTCGAGTGCCTTGGATTGGTCGAGTGGAGTTGAGTCGTCTTGTAGGTGACGTCCAGTCGAGTGGGATGTCCTCTTGGGCTATCTCGGTCGACTGTCTTTGTCATCATAAGTTGTGTCTTTTGATCTTCTAGGGTAGCGACCTTGGGTGGGTTACCTTGGTCAGGCCTGTGACCCTACCCTAGGTCTGTAACCTCGTCAGTAGCCCCCGAATGGATTGAGGCTTGAGCAAGAGAGAGAGAGAGTGCTGAGGAAGGCTCCGGTTCTGGCTCGACGCCCCTGGGGTAGTCTACTTCTGAGCTCACGGACTAGGCTATCCTCCTCAGTCTTGTCTTGGTCGCCTTGATCGATTCTGAAACCGTCGAGTGTGTTGGTTGCTTCTTCCGTCGACTGAACTTTGCGCTAGGCGTCGGGTGACGTTGGCGTGCGTAGTTTTTGGCGGGGTTGGTTTCTCTTTGGTCGCCGGATTCTACGGGGTTTCGAAATTTGGGGAAGCGCGCGGGGCGGGACGTGCCGCAGCAATCGGGCGGATATGCTTAAGACGCCTCGATCCTCGTGCCACCTTTTTCGCCACGTATCGCGTCTGCACCTGTTGCGGGATTTGATAAGATCGCTCGGGGCCACCGGTCAGCCACTCGACCGAGGCACTATAAGAGTGCGCCGAGCCCGAAGCGGGAGCATTGTGCACCCAATCCTTCTTCTTCTGCCTCCGCCTCTTTGCCGTGCCTCTGCTCCTTCTTGCCTTTCTCCACAGCGACCGTCGGCGCGCGTGCCATGGGCAAGGACTAGACCGCGGCGATGGAGCGCTTAAAGAAGGCGGCGACGGGGAAGGGGAGGCGGTCCGGTCGCATCGGATCGTCGTCGAGGTCTGGGCTCCCTCCTGGTTGGATCCAGGGGGATTGGATCCGGTCCACCGTCGTGGCGGAGGATCTGGAGGAGCTGGAGGAGGAGGGACTGATTGCCCGCGGCTCCTGGCGGGTGCCGGAGGGCGAACTCGAGCCCCGACCACGGGAGGGCGAGTGCGTCCTCCTCGCGACCCACGTCGACCGAGGTTTCTCCATGCCTCCGCATCCCTTTTTTCGTGCTTTCTTGATTTTCTTCGGCGCCCAGCTGCATTACTTCACGCCCAATTCCATCGCTTTCCTTTCCGCGTTCGTTTCCATGTGTGAGAACTTCCTCGGCTGCCGGCCACACTGGGGCTTGTTCAAACATATCTTTACCTGCCGCTCGCAAACTGTCAAGAAGGCGAATCCGAGCGACGATAAGACGCACGTCCTCCAGGCGTGCGGCGGGCTCGGAATCCAACTTAGGAATAGGAGCACCTTTCCCTCCATAATCTTTCCGGAGTCGATTCGGGGCTGGCAGTCGACTTGGTTCTACTATAACGACAGTCCGACCCCGGGTCAGTCGACTAGTCTTCCCCCTTTCTCTCTAGGTCGAGCCAGCCAACCTCCTTCAATGATAGTGGGTAAGGCCGAGAGGGCCGAAGTGAACATGTTGGTGGAGCGGGTCGTCCAGTTGGTCCACGAGGGTGTAACAGGGATGGATCTGTTTGAGGTGTACCTCATGCGGAGGATCCAGCCGCTCCAGGCTCGGGACCACCCGATGTGGTTGTACTCCAGCACCGACGACTGATACGTCCAAAACGTATCTATAATTTCTGCTTGCTCCATGCCTTTTTTGTGTGATATTGCTATGATATTTATGCACTTCCATACACTTTCGATCATATTTGGACTAACCTACTAATGGTTGCAAAAGTGCACAATCTTCTTGTTTTACACTTTATTGTGTAGGAATTACTTGGAAATTGACAAAAACGCAAAAGGAGTCGTATTGGAGTAGGACTCTGACTTTCCTGAAATCTGTCTGAGAACGTTTTCTAAAGATGGTCACGTTCCGGCCCGAATACGACGTCAAACGGAAAAAGTCTAGTTGCGAAAGTTATGGGGAATTTCGAGGCGATGCTTCTGGATATAAAATTCGTCCAAATCGGAGTCCGGACGGCCGAGTAGAGCCCGTTTTACTGAGGCCCAAAATCTGATGATGGGAATCCGAGAGTCTATATAAAGAGAGGAAACCTAGGTCACCAAGGGCCACGAATTTTCCTCCTCCCGAGCCGCCGTCTTGGAGGGAAGGACCAGCACCATTGCCGCACCATCCACAAGGAAGAAGGGGGGCCAAGGAGCCGCTGCCCCCTAGGGCCGCCGCCGTCGCCGCGCCCCCAAGGGCCGCCGCCGCCGCCTCCGTGGCTGCCGCCGGCCGTCTCCTCCTCGCGGGGCTGCACCTCTCCATCAACACCATCATCAACCTCCTCCTCACCATGTCCATGTGTGAGTAGTCTTCTCCGGGGCCGAGGGCTCGTACGTGTAGCTATGTGGTTATCTCTCTCTCTCCCATGATGTGATCTTCGTTGTGATCATAGGCTATGTTAATCTAGGGTGATCCCATGATATTTCCCCTTCCTCTATGTATTGGATTGATGTACTCGCTTGTCTTTATCTAGTATAATCCCCGAGACCAAGGTGACAGCGGTCTATTGGACATGGATTAGAAAAATATTTTCATGAGTGATTTCCTCTCTTGTGTGTTGATTGAAGATTGAGAGTCTCTTGGTGCTTGTCTTTGACTATCCTTTAGATATGTTGTGGTGATTGTGGGACTCTCTTTGGATGGCCGCGGTGACATTGGGAAATCCTTAGATTGAGAACTACGAACTTTGAGGTGTGCTTTTGTAGCCCTACATAATTCTCGTCCTCTCTTGACCACGAAGGAATGACCTCCGGGTGCGTCTCCATTGCATGTTTTATGGGAAATATCATGTGATTCGATTATGTTAATGTTGTTGGGAGTTGCCACTAGTGAAAGTATGATCCCTAGGCCTTGTTTCCACCACTGCAATACCATTTGTGCTCACGTTTACCACTTGTTTGCTTGCTGCACTTTTTATTACAGATTTATATTACTTTGCTTTGCCACTCCTATCATCCATATTTTACCATCTCTTCGCCGAACTAGTGCACCTATACAACTCCTAGTTGTATTAGGTGTGTTGGGGACACAAGAGACTTCTTGTATCTTAGTTGCAGGGTTGCTTGAGAGAGACCATCTTCAACCTCTACTTCCCTGAGTTCGATAAAACTTAGGTCATCCACTTGAGGGAAATTGCTGTTGTCCTACAAACCTCTGCGCTTGGAGGCCCAACATAGTCTACAAGAGTAGAAGCGTGTGTAGACATCAAGCTATTTCTGGCGCCGTTGCCGGGGAAGTAAGTGCTTGAAGGTATATCTTTAGATCTTGCAATTAAATCTTTTTGTTTCTTGTTTTTATTTCACTAGTTATGTATATGGAAAACCGCAATCTTAGTTCGTTGCTTGTGGGAAGACGCCCCACACCTGTGGTGGTTGCTCCTCCCCCTACTGAAATTGTGCCCTATAAAATACCAGTTGGTATTATCGATTATGTTTTGGCTAATCGTTATGCAGGAGACAGACATCCTGGTGAACACTTGCTATATCTGTCACAATTATGTTCATTATTTAAGCTTGCAGGTGTATCAAGGGAGTTTGTCATGAGGAAATTGTTCGCCGTATCACTTATAGATAAAGCTTCAGATTGGTATAAGCTTCTCGATAACTCGCACTTGCTTGATTGGCAAGAGCTTATGTCTCTCTTTTATACTAAGTTTTATCCTCTTCATGAAATTCATCGAGACAGGAACTATATCTATAACTTTAGGTCTCGTGACGGAGAAAGCATTGCTCAAGCTTGGGGGAGACTGAAAACGTTAATGCTAAAAAGTCCTAACCATGGGCTCCCCAAAGATGCTTATGTGGAGAGTAAGAGTACCTTTTTGCATGTGGATCATGGTAACAATGCTTTATGTGATGCTTATATTGTTGAGTTTATTCGTGATCCACTGAAAATTATTATGAGAAGGGAACATATGCTTATAGATATTTCAATAATATTAAGTTCCCTCTCTTTATGTTGAAGGTTTTGAAGCTGCACTTGTTTTGTCTTCCTATGCTTATTGCTTTGTGCTTCAATGAATTATTCTATTGCAATATTCCTATGCATAGGAAGCATGTTAGGCTTAAATGTGTTTGGTATTTGCTTCTTGATGCTCTCTTTTGTTCTTCAACTCTTACTCCTATGAGAGCATCATTAAAGTCTTAAGCCTATCTTTATGGCTATAAAGAAAGAGCCCTAGGGAGACAACCCTTGTTATCTTTGCTTTCAGTTTGTTCTTTCAGTTTTTATCGGTCTTGATGTTTGTTACTACTGTAGCAACATCATTGTATCTTTATTTTTCAGCTTTGTGCCAAGTTTAGCCTCTGATTGCAAGAAAGTTCAAAAGTTGTGACGTGCTGTCCAGGAAACAGATTCTGTCCTTGGACAAAAAAATTCGTATAAAATCACCAGATCATCTTTTTGGTCTGAATTTTTTCGACAGCGTGCTCTATACAATTGGCTTTCGGGCGTCTGTTCTGGTTTTTTTATTTGAGTTGCAGAAGTGCCCCGAAAAAATTATTTACTACCTGCTGGTCTGTTTTTCACAGATTCTGTCCTGTTTTGCCTTTCCTTCGTTTTGCAAACCTTGAGCTTGCTTTTTCTTTGCAAAAACCTTTTGGCAATCTTGAGAAACAGTAGACCTTCAAGAATATCCTTATTTCCAGCAAGGAAAAATTATTTTATTAAGGGTACTAACCTCGCTAATCAGATTATGATGAGTTATGTATGAAGGGAGTTTTCAAGTGTGCGAGGGAAGATGATAAAAAGATTCAGGAGTGTCAAACGCTCAAGCTTGGGGATGCCCCCATGCACCCCCAAGAAATATTCAAGAAGACTCAAGCATCTAAGCTTGGGGATGCCCCCGTGCATCCCCTTCTCCATCAACAATTATCAGTTTGTCTTCCGTTCCACTATATTTTTATCACTTCATGTGTTATGTGCTATGCTTGGAGCGTCTTGCTTTGAGTTTCCTTTCTAGTTTTCTTTAGCCTTGCTTGCTGTTCATAACGAGTTAGAACTCAGCTTTCTTTGTGTGGGAGAGAAACACGCTCCACTTCAACCTAGAACACAACATAGAATTTTCATGTTTATCTTTGCTGTGTATGTTCTTGGTCTTTCAATAGCTACTGTCATGCTTAGCTCTTAGTTTTCATGCTTTACTTTTTGAAGAGCTTTTGTTTAGTTGGTTGCTGGAACTCTCTTTAGTTATCATGCTTATCTTGTTAAGAGAGTTGGCTTCTGTTGCACTGGTTGATATGTCCATGATAAAAATGCTATGTGCATAATGGTGCTTAGTAGTTCATGTTTTCTTATGGTTAGTCTCAAATAGCTGGGGGGTTCTCAATGTGTTATTGAAGTACCAACATGATTTGTTTGCCTATGATGTGGTATGGTTTAGTGGTATCTTTCTTCAAGAATTTATTTTGATTGACTTGGCGTATGCTCACACATATTTAAGACTGTAAAGAAAGTCTATCAAGCCTTGATGATCTTTAATTTCTGAGTAGCGATATAACTTCCATGCCTGATTCAATGTTGCTTTGTCGCTCTGCATGATTATGACCGTCATTGCTCTTTTAGTTGGTCGCTCCCAGTCTTTTGCTAACCTTCGCCTGTACTAAGCGGACTGACTGCTTGTGCATCCAAAATCCTTTAAACCAGTTATGCCATATGAGTCCACCATACCTTCCTATACATGGTATTTACCTGCCATTCCTAACAAAGACTTTCATGTACCATCTCGAAATTAATCAAAAAAGGCATTTCTTTTTTGTGCCTCTGTTTTAGCTCATGAGGAAGTAGTAGTTAATTCATGATCTTTTTAAGTTGGACAAGCTTCACCCCGGGATTGCATGTCTAATGTGCAAACCCCTAATACGAGAAGGAACTGGCATAGAGTGCGCCCGGCTCATTAAAAAAATAATACAACAAACAAACCCTCCTTCACGCTTTGTTCATGAGAAATCAGAAAACTTTGGCAGTGGTAAACAAAGGAGATTAAGAGGATGTGATCGTCCTCATGCGGGAGCCGTTCCTCGAAACTTGTCCAGCTCGAGAAGTAATTGAGTTATCTGCTAGCATTCGTTGACGAAATATGCATATCCCAAAAATAATTTTACCTCTGTTTTTAAAAACCAAGAGCTCTGGTACATGTTTAGTTTTTGTTTCCGACCACGGGTTTTCAACCTTGCCATCAAAAGCCACGGTTCGAGAGTCTCCACCTTCTTTAAAGCACCAACTATTGAGAGCATGATTGTCATTCTGAGTGTAATGTGCATTGTCCCAAGTACCATTGTCTTTTGCATGATTATGATATCGTTTATTCTGAAATCATTGTATCTAGTCGTCACTTAAATCTTGGAGGTGCCCCTGCATTTATGTTTTGCTTCACTAAAGGGGGCAAGCGAGGTACCACTTTATCATATTTGCACACCATGCTCACTACAAATCTATTGAGTGTTTCAGTATCATATTGTAAAACTTTCAGTTCTTTGTGATTTTTTCATGATGCAACTTAATTACTACAGATTCATTATCTCAGTAAGCATTTGTCATGTGACTCTGAAAAGTTCTTATATGGTTAATAGCATGTCACCACAGAAATTATGCTTGTTATCATTTACCTACTCGAGGACGAGCAGGAATTAAGCTTGGAGATGTTGATACGTCCAAAACGTATCTATAATTTCTGCTTGCTCCATGCCTTTTTTGTGTGATATTGCTATGATATTTATGCACTTCCATACACTTTCGATCATATTTGGACTAACCTACTAATGGTTGCAAAAGTGCACAATGTTCTTGTTTTACACTTTATTGTGTAGGAATTACTTGGAAATTGACAAAAACGCAAAAGGAGTTGTATTGGAGTAGGACTCTGACTTTCCTGAAATCTGTGTGAGAACGTTTTTTAAAGATGGTCACGTTCCCGCCCGAAGACGACGTCAAACGGAAAAAGTCTAGTTGCGAAAGTTGTGGGGAATTTCGAGGCGATGCTTCTGGATATAAAATTCGTCGAAATCGGAGTCCGGACTGCCAAGTAAAGCCCGTTTTACTGAGGCCCAAAATCTGATGACGGGAATCCGAGAGTCTATATAAAGAGAGGAAACCTAGGTCACCAAGGGCCACGAATTTTCCTCCTCCCGAGCCGCCGTCTTGGAGGGAAGGACCAGCACCATTGCGGCACCATCCACAAGGAAGAAGGGGGGCCAAGGAGCCGCTGCCCCCTAGGGCCGCCGCCGCCCCGAGGGCCGCCGCCGCCGCCGCGCCCCCAAGGGCCGCCGCCGCCGCCTCCGTGGCTGCCGCCGGCCGTCTCCTCCTCGCGGGGCTGCACCTCTCCATCAACACCATCATCAACCTCCTCCTCACCATGTCCATGTGTGAGTAGTCTTCTCCGGGGCCGAGGGCTCGTACGTGTAGCTATGTGGTTATCTCTCTCTCCCATGATGTGATCTTCGTTGTGATCATAGGCTATGTTAATCTAGGGTGATCCCATGATATTTCCCCTTCCTCTATGTATTGGATTGATGTACTCACTTGTCTTTATCTAGTATAATCCCCGAGACCAAGGTGACAGCGGTCTATTGGACATGGATTAGAAAAATATTTTCATGAGTGATTTCCTCTCTTGTGTGTTGATTGAAGATTGAGAGTCTCTTGGTGCTTTTCTTTGACTATCCTTTAGATATGTTGTGGTGATTGTGGGACTCTCTTTGGATGGCCGCGGTGACATTGGGAAATCCTTAGATTGAGAACTACGAACTTTGAGGTGTGCTTTTGTAGCCCTACATAATTCTCGTCCTCTCTTGACCACGAAGGAATGACCTCCGGGTGCGTCTCCATTGCATGTTTTATGGGAAATATTGAAGGAAATATGCCCTAGAGGCAATAATAAAGTTATTATTTATTTCCTTATATCATGATAAATGTTTATTATTCATGCTAGAATTGTATTAACCGGAAACTTAATACATGTGTGAATACATAGACAAAACAGAGTGTCCCTAGTATGCCTCTACTAGACTAGCTCATTGATCAAAGATGGTTATGTTTCCTAGCCATAGACATGAGTTGTCATTTGATCAACGGGATCACATCATTAGGAGAATGATCTGATGGACAAGACCCATCCGTTAGCTTAGCACTATGATCGTTTAAGTTTTACTGCTATTGCTTTCTTCATGACTTATACATGTTCCTATGACTATGAGATTATGCAACTCCCGAATACCGGAGGAACACTTTGTGTGCTACCAAACGTCACAACGTAACTGGGTGATTATAAAGGTACTCTACAGGTGTCTCCGAAGGTACTTGTTGGGTTGGCGTATTTCGAGATTAGGATTTGTCACTCCGATTGTCGGAGAGGTATCTCTGGGCCCTCTCGGTAACACACATCATAATAAGCCTTGCAAGCAAAAGACTAATGAGTTAGTCACGAGATGATGTGTTACGGAACGAGTAAAGAGACTTGCCGGCAACGAGATTGAACTAGGTATAAAGATACCGACGATCGAATCTCGGGCAAGTAACATACCGTTTGACAAAAGGAACAACGTATGTTGTTATGCGGTTCTGACCGATAAAAGATCTTCGTAGAATATGTAGGAGCCAATATGAACATCCAGGTTCCGCTATTGGTTATTGACCAGAGATGAGTCTCGGTCATGTCTACATAGTTCTCGAACCCGTAGGGTCCGCACGCTTAACGTTTGATGACGATCGGTATTATGAGTTTTGAGTATTGATGTACCGAAGGTAGTTCGGAGTCCCGGATGAGATCACGGACATGACGAGGAGTCTCGGAATGTCCGAGACATAAAGATTGATATATTGGACGGCTATATTCGGACACCGGAAGTATACCGGAAAAGTTTCGGATTTATCGGGAATGCCGGAGGGGGTTACCGGAACCCCCTACGAGAGGGGATGGTCCATAGTGGGCCTAAAGGGAAAGAGAGAGGCAGCCCATAGGGCTGGCCGGCGCCCCCACCTAGGGTTCCTAGTTGGACTAGGATTGGGGGGGCGCCACCTCTCCTATTCCTTTCCCCCTTCTTCCTTTTGGTGAATCCTACTAGGAATAGGATTGCAATCCTATTCCTAGTAGGACTCCTTCCCTAGCCGCACCAGGAAGGGCCGGCCGGCCTCCCTCCCTTGCTCCTTTATATACGGGGGCAGGGGGGCACCCAAATACACACAAGTTGAATTGTTTTAGCCGTGTGCGGTGCCCCCCTCCACAGAATCACACCTCGGTCATACCGTCGCGGAGCTTAGGCAAAGCCCTGCGTCGATGAACACATCATATCCGTCACCACGCCGTCGTGCTGACGAAACTCTCCCGTGAAGCTCAACTGGATCAAGAGCTCGTGGGACGTCATCAAGCTGAACGTGTGCTGAACGCGGAGGTGCCGTACGTTCGGTGCTTGATCGGTTGGATTGCGAAGAAGTTCGACAACATCAACCGCGTCACTTGACGCTTCCGCTCCCGGTCTACGAGGGTACATAGACACACTCTTCCCTCTCGTTGCTATGCATCTGGTAGATAGATCTTGCGTGATCGTAGGAAAATTTTAAAATACTACGTTCCCCAACAGGGAGGACCAGCACCATTGCAGCACCATCTACAAGGAAGAAGGGGGGCCAAGGGGCCGCTGCCCCCTAGGGCCGCCGCCGCCCCGAGGGCCGCCGCCGCCCCCTAGGGCCGCCGCCGCCGCCGCCTCTGTGGCTGCCGCCGGCCATCTCCTCCTCGCGGGGCTGCACCTCTCCATCAACACCATCATCAACCTCCTCCTCACCATGTCCATGTGTGAGTAGTCTTCTCCGGGGCCGAGGGCTCATACGTTTAGCTATGTGGTTATCTCTCTCTCCCATGATGTGATCTTCGTTGTGATCATAGGCTATGTTAATCTAGGGTGATCCCATGATATTTCCCCTTCCTCTATGTATTGGATTGATGTACTCACTTGTCTTTATCTAGTATAATCCCCGAGACCAAGGTGACAGCGGTCTATTGGACATGGATTAGAAAAATATTTTCATGAGTGATTTCCTCTCTTGTGTGTTGATTGAAGATTGAGAGTCTCTTGGTGCTTGTCTTTGACTATCCTTTAGATATGTTGTGGTGATTGTGGGACTCTCTTTGGATGGCCGCGGTGACATTGGGAAATCCTTAGATTGAGAACTACGAACTTTGAGGTGTGCTTTTATAGCCCTACATAATTCTCGTCCTCTCTTGACCACGAAGGAATGACCTCCGGGTGCGTCTCCATTGCATGTTTTATGGGAAATATCATGTGATTCGATTATGTTAATGTTGTTGGGAGTTGCCACTAGTGAAAGTATGATCCCTAGGCCTTGTTTCCACCACTGCAATACCATTTGTGCTCACGTTTACCACTTGTTTGCTTGCTGCACTTTTTATTACAGATTTATATTACTTTGCTTTGCCACTCCTATCATCCATATTTTACCATCTCTTCGCCGAACTAGTGCACCTATACAACTCCTAGTTGTATTAGGTGTGTTGGGGACACAAGAGACTTCTTGTATCTTAGTTGCAGGGTTGCTTGAGAGAGACCATCTTCAACCTCTACTTCCCTGAGTTCGATAAACCTTAGGTCATCCACTTGAGGGAAATTGCTGCTGTCCTACAAACCTCTGCGCTTGGAGGCCCAACATAGTCTACAAGAGTAGAAGCGTGTGTAGACATCAACGACTCGTCGCGAGTCCACCCGGAGGCGGCCGACGTGAAGTATGTGGCGCAGTGCATGAAGTGCATCACGGGGAACAAAGACAACCCCAGGGGGTCTGGGAGGGTCCTCCCATTCGACGCTGACCATCTGCCCGATAAGGTTCGTCTTCGGCTCCCGAGTGATATTTCTGTCGTTGGCTTGTAATTTGTCTTGACGGATCCGACTGATATTTGGTCAATCTTCTCTTTTTGCAGATCCATACCGAGATGTATTCGCTGCCCAACGGGGATTTGGTCCAGGAGGGCGAGGAGGGCGTGGGTGACGCCACCAAGTGGAGGTCGGAGGAGGAGACCGAGGAGGAGAGCGAGGACTACAGCAGCGGGGAGGAAGTCGAGTCACCTCCCCGTGACGAGATGCGGTCCAAGGGGAAGCACGACCCAGGGGCTTTGCGCCCTCGGACAGGTCCCTCAGGCTCCCAAATGCCCAAGCGCGCTCGCACGGCTACTCTTGACCCCTCTCAGAAGGCGCCCAAGCACCCCAAGGTTACCACCACCAAGCCTCGGAAGGCCCTGCCCAGGATTAAGGTGGATGTTCCTATCGCCTCCACGTAAGTATCCTTCGGTTTTGTTTCCTTCTGTCTTTTGGAGGTCGACCGCGTCTTGCGTCGACTCATCTTCGAGGGGTTTCTTCAGCGCTGTTGCCTCCACGACCTCAATAGACATTGACAAGGGCCGGGATGACGAGGAGACCGTAGATGCCGCGACATCCCGCGCAGGTGCGGGTTATAGATCGTGTCTTGTTTTCTTGTCGGTTAGGGGTGACAGTCGACTGAACTTTGCAATTGTTTGTCTTGAAGCGACGTGCCACGTCATAGAGCTCCCAGATGACGACGATGATGTTGTCGAGGAGCGCTTGGGAGGAGATCGACGACGCACAGGGAAGAAGGGCCAGAAGGCGCCTTCTGGCTCGGAGGACCAGCGACAAGAAGACGCGGCCCGAGCCACGGTCTCCTTTGCCGACCCCGTGTCGACCATGCGTCCTACTTCGTCGGTGGGAGGGGCTGCTGACTCGGTGCTTGTCCCAGCTGTCGATCCAGCGCCTGCTCCAGCCGTCGACCCAGCGCCTGTTCCGTCGTCAGTTCTATTCTCCTCCTACCGCCTCCCGGAGGATCCTGTGGGAGCGGCTCAAGAAGCCGTTCGCCAGGCGGGGTTGATGATGGAGAAGACGAAGGCGGCGTACGAGGCCAGCATGGCTGCTTACGATGCTAGTTCTTTTCTTCGGGCCAACGTCCAGGTTTGTTTTCTCCACTGGTTGGTTTGCTGTGCTGGAATAGTCTTTGGCTTTGAGAGAATCTGCTGCTTTGTTCGTAAGATGGTGTTACACCCACTGGGTGAGGGTCTTGATGTGTTTGCTTTTAACTTCTCTTGAGCTCGAGCCAGACTGATCTTGGCCGAGTGAGAACCGGTGGGGGAACGCTCAGTGCACCCACTGGGTGTAGTCCCCGAGACCGTGGTCGACTGCTGGTGGTCGGCCATGGTCTGACGATAGAACTTTTCTTCCTTGTTGTTTTTTTTTAGCTCGAGCTAGACTGATCTTGGCCGAGTGAAAACCAGTGGGGGCACGCTCAGTGCACCTACTGGGTGTAGTCCCCGAGACTGCGGTTGAGTGTTCGACTCGACTGTAGTCTTAGAACCTTGTTTTGTTGATGCAAAAATCTTGCGAGTCTGGGGCCAAATTTGCAGACCTTGAGAAGAAACAAATCCAGCTCAATCTCGACCTGCAGCTAGCTCGGGACCATCTGAAGAAGACGCAGGATGACGCAGCCGGTAACTGACGCTGACCATTTGTCGACTGACTTTTGATAAATGTGCCTTGTGTTTCCTTATGTTCATCTGTCCAGTGACGTCTTTGGTAGGTCAACTGAAAGCAGCCTTGGAGCAGAAAGATCTCGACTTGGCGGCGGCGCAGCAGGCGGCTCAAGAGAAGGCAGAACTGGCGGCGCAGAAGCTGGCCTCTGTAGGTGCGCTCGAGGCGGAGGTCATTAGGCTGAGAGGCTCACTCGACGCAGCCAATCAAGAGGTGACTCGACTGAAAAACTCCAAGTCTGTCTTGAACGACAAGTACGAGGCCCTTTTCCAGAAGAGGATTGATCTTGAGGCCTATCTGGGCGACCTTACCAAGAAGTGGTACCTTGTGCTCGAAGGTATGTCTCTTTTGGCTCGGGTTAAGCTGGATCGGTCGACCCATGTTTTGCTTGCTGACTCGACGCGCTGTTTTCCGGTGCAGAATTCTGTCGCAACTTCGAAGAAGAGACTGGGCGGGTCGAGCCCGGCCAGGACCCAGCCAATTCCATCGTGAAGGACGAGGTTGCCATGAACATCTTGAGGCTGGAGTCCCGCCTTACTGCGGCCACGGACTATCTGGGATGGCTGAAAGCGGTGATGGCCTGGATCGACACCGCGCTCTGGAGGGGAGTCGTGCAGGAGAACGACCTCCAGTCTCTGATGACTCGACTCAACGAGATCCCCAACCGAGTGCAGGAGTGGAAGAAGTCGTCCGCCCGGGGTGGAGCCGACGTGGCGCTGTCTCTGGTCCGCGTGCACTGCAAGGAAGTGAAGGAGAGGAGGCTCGCGGCGCTCAAGGTTGCCAATACAAAGGAGCTTCAGTTTCAGTCGTTCATGGAGACTTTCTTGGAAGTTGCCACTCGTATTGCTGATGGGATCGACCTAGACCAATTCGTTGCGCCCACGAGTCCGCCTCCACCTGAGGAATGAGCTAACTTTGACACTTTAATTCAATTTGCCTCGGGATGCCGAGTGGTCTTGTAACCGTTAAACTCTGGTGGGCCTGTGGCCCAGGTACTCTTGCCCGAATCTTGCGGGACTTTTATCTGGATTCGACCTTTTGGCTTGCGGCTCTTCTTTGATTGCTTGAATCTTCGAGTCGACATTCGCAGCTAAGCCCCCGAGTGAGAGGGTTGCTCTTTACTCGGAGTGGATGTTCGTAACTTAGACGATTCCAAGCTACGTTGTATTTGTGGTGGAGCTCGGAAGACAGAGCCACATTATATGTATGATGCAGCTCGGAGGACCGCAGCTAAGCCCCCGAGTGAGAGGGTTGCTCTTCACTCGGAGTGAGCGTTTGAAACTTAGGTGAGTCACGGGGTCGCAGCTAAGCCCCCGAGTGAGAGGGTTGCTCTTCACTCGGAGTGGATGTTTGAAACTTAGACCATTCCAAGCTACGTTGTATTTGTGGCGGAGCTTGGAAGACAGAGCCACATTATACTTATGACGCAGCTCGGAGGACCGCAGCTAAGCCCCCGAGTGAGAAGGTTGCTCTTCA